>CAMGYJ010000003.1:7439550-7847027 GCA_946122785.1 Linum tenue
GCAAAACTCTCTAGAAAAAGAGTTAGAACCAAACACACCATCAGGAGGCAAGTAGCAACTCAAGAGAAGCAGAGACTCGCAAGCAAAGTTTGTAAAATTTTACCGCAGACTATACCAAAAAAAGTCAACAATACGGTATTTTATGCTGAAATCATGGTTTAACTATCGATCAATTATTGATACCACTAAATATCACCTACCAGTTTAACCTCCAATACTAGTATTTTACGGTTAACCACCTATAAGACGATTTGGTTTCACAAACCATACTCACAAGTCACAACAAGGACATGAAAACGGTCTTTATAAATGTGAACATAATCATCCAAGAAATGAACCATGAAGCGGTGACGGTATATAACAAGCCCAAGCACATGAAAACCAGGGTAAGTCGTCTATTGAAGTAGTAACAAGCAATCATGCACGAGAAAACCAGATTAAGTCGTCTAATGAAGTAGTAACTTTTTTTTATCCATATTAAAATGTCAATTTAATTTTTTCGCCATAAATCCTGAGGTCTTATTTGCACTGTCAAAATCAAAACAGAAGTTCTGAGTTCTCATGAATGAAAGGGGAGAAAAGAAGAAAAGGAAGGACACTTTTGAAAACTTTGCCTTGCCGGCTTACCGCACCGGCTGCTGATTGTAGTGAGCCTTCTCCTTCTTCTTCGCCGCGGCAGCGAGCTTGGCTCGCCTGGCAGCAGCCTCACTAGCAGCAGCCTTGGCGGCGGCATCTACTTCTTTTGCTCGACTTCTTCTTCTTGGCTGCCACTTTCTTCAACCGCTCCTTCACATCGACGCCACTGGATGCATCATCAGACTTCTCGGCTTCAGCAGTGCTATTGGCAGTCTGATCTGCAACACACCAACACTCCGAGACTGGTCCTCAGAATCCTTGTTGGCTTCTTTCGAGGTCTTCTCCTTCTTCTTCTTCTTTTTGGCACTCTTGCTCTCTCCCGGGGCATTTTCCTTCTTCGCTTGTCCATTGTTGTCAGCTTTCTTCTCTCCTGAAACATGTGCGAAAGCAGAGATTCATTTCATCAGCAGGAGCTAAGTGTTGTGAAGGTCAGATGTTATATTTCGGTACCACAATGCCAAAGATCAATATATGCTAAGGAGCTATGGATCATTCGAGAACGTTCAAGGAAGTTACCATCAGAGGCATCCTGACCACCCGACTCCTGTTTAGCATATCCTAACTCTGCAAGTACAGCATCAAGTTCTTCAAGCCCTTTTTTCTTCAACTCCTTTTTCGAGAGTTGCCTTTCTGTATCCTTTGGAGGCAAAGAAGCCTCAGGTTGCTTCTTCACAGGTTCCACTTCTGTGGGCACTTCAGGCTCATGTTCATGTTCTTCCTCCACATCCTCCACATCATCATCAACTTCATCAAGACCTTCTTCTTCACTTTCAGTTTCCTTCAAACATAACAGAATGCAAAGACAAATTAGACACGGCAATTCATGTACAGCCTGCAGTGAGTTTTCAAATTAATAGGTAAAATAATCAGTTCAGTAATGAATACATGATATAGTCTAAGTGCAGGCCCACATCATACCAGAGTGAGTTGCAAAATGCCAACTTTAAAGATCATTTTCGTGAACAGTAAATGTCAATGCCAATACTCTAGTCATTTGCATAAATTGGACCACCATAAAGAGTGGGAATTTACTCGAGACACCTATTTACTGCTACTAAGAATTGTATTGAATCTCTTGGCTTCTAGCATGGATCATGATTACCACCTCAACATATTAGCAGGTATAATTGTTCCAAGAAATCAAACTACAGATTTACAGTCATCCGCGGCAACTCCAGGCTAAGATATTAAAACATGTAAATAAATCTGTAGATACAGAACTCACGGTTAATTTCCAAGCAAAAAGATCACGTAAGGAAAATAATGAACCAACTCCACAGTCCTACAACAAGGTGGCACATTTTTTTCTTCAAAATAATGAGAGAAAGCAGCAATAGCCATGAAATGGATGCCGATGATGTTGAAGAGGAGGAGAGGATCACAAGACACTTTCATGATGCTTGATGACCGAATCTTAAGCAATATTGAGAGGGTATCCAGACTCAGCAACAATGGAACACCTACCATACACTAAGGTAAGGCATGAATGCCCATCACATGACATATCATTTCACTTAAATACCACAATATGCCTTCTAACTATGCATGGCCTTTTCATACAGAATATGAAAGGTCTTGAGGGATGCCATCAATAGTTTCCTCATTGCACAAAAATGAAACAGCTTGGTTCAGACAGTAAAAACTGTTTTCCTTATTCCTCCTTATCCAAATACCAACACGTATCGCTTCTCAATTGAAAGGTTTGGATGAGGCAATCTCGTAACGGCCTTCACCATATCAATTATGTGTCATGAAACCCTTGTGCCAACAAAGGTAAAAGATGATGCCAAATCTGACCTTTTTTTAACCAACAAGGCAACAGAAAGAGTATATCATTGAACGTATTCAATAACGGATCATTTGACACGTGTAAACTCCCGACTGTCAAAATACTGAAGGGATACCCAAAACCATGGCCAACATTCCAGCAATCTGAAAATGCCACCTATAGCCGAGAATCCGTAACAAAAAGCACGTCTGCTAAGTTCTACTCCCGACCTCACGTCATCAAGATCAGAACAAAATCATTTCCCGACATTACCTAGATATATCTCCACGCATCTAGTTGCATCACTATCTGAGAACAAATATGTCTTAGACAGTTCCTGAGCCTGATTGCTATGTTGGAGGGTGACAAACAAAAGAAACTGACTGTTGAAACAACTTTATCCATTACATACCAGCATAAGCCTATCCATACTCAAAAATAAATCCACAGTACTTCACATAAAGATCAAATCTGATAAGCATATTCTTTATTCTCTCCCACTAAACTGTATCATTCAGTTTCTCAAACATAAAGTTAAACAAGGCAATCACATTCTCTATGCAAACTATTCCATTCAAAACCAAGAGCATAGTAAACAGCATCAAGAAGATGATAGATAGCATGTTTGATATAGTACAGAAGCAGAAAGATAATAAGGATTTAATCACCTCCACGGCCTCCTTCTCCGACTTGGCACCAGGAGCGGCAGCCCAGGCTGTGGCGAGGGGGGCAGTAGTCGCGTAGTAATCGTCGTCATCCTCGTCTTCGACGTCAGCCCAAGATTTCGTCGTGAGCGGCGCCGGCGACCAGAACACCTTCTCCGCCGCCTCCTTCTCCTCTTTGTTCGATTTCGATTTAGACCGGTCCTTGCCGGAAGTCGCAGCGGAGGAGGAGCTGGAACTCTTCTTCTTCTTCCTCAAGGTGTCGAGCGCAGCGAACACATTGTTACTGTTCAGCACCACCTGCTCATTCTTCCTCCCGCTTGCTCCTCCCCCGACCATTTCCTTCTATCTCAAAATCCACAAAAACACACACACGATGACGAAACACGCCCTCCCTCCGGCTCCCTTTGAATCGAACGTTTTCGAGAGCTCGGATGGCGTTCGTCAATATTATGAGATGAAATTAGGGTTCCAGGGACCTGTCGGTTCAATTCGTTTCCCCCGATTGAGAAAGCAATACGAAGGGGGAAATGGAAAACAACGAAAGACGAAGAAACAACAACGAGCTCGCCGGTGAGAGGTTATTTCTCCGAGCAATCGCCCGCCGCCTCGAAGGGCAGAAGTCCGCGGTAAGAAATGCAAACTGGAAAAAATTATAGCCTCTTCAATGGCGGTCCGTGAACGAGACTATACTCTTCTGTCTTCCGCTCGTTCTCGCTTTCTCTCTCTATCTCTCGTCTGTTACCTTGGCTTCGGCACTCTCTCGCTCTACAGGTGGAATGGAAGCAAATTTTGTTTAATTAATTTCGATAATTCATTTGGCCGGTGGGCTGCGGGTAAAATACCTCGCGTTAGGGTGGGAAAACGGTTGAGGTTTCGCGGTTAAATCGATAACCGCACCGAAATCACGCGGTTATTGGTTAACCGCAAACCGGATAATTTACTTATTTTGCGATCGCGGTTGGAGATACGGGCTGGTTTGCGATTTGCGGTTTAACCGCAAACGAAACCGCAAATAAATATAATCGCAAGGCTAACCGCGAATAGATGACCCAATCAATTTCCAATCCAACCTAAGCCCCAAAGTCACAAACCCCACCCAAGCCCAACCCGACTCGGCCCCTTTCCCCACTTCTCCCTTTTGCCGTTTTGACTTTTGACGAATCCATTTCCCTTCCCATCTTCCCGTCGTCTGAAAACCCTAACCCAACAACTGAGAGCAGCAGGCTAGCAAAAATCACCCCACTGCCATCCGCCCGCCGTCCGCCGTCTCCGGCTTCCTCAAGGCGGCGCGCCGGCGGCGCTCGACTGCTCCTCTGTTCGCTCGACGCCTCAACTGCTACTCTGTTCGCTCGACGCCTCGACCTGCTCTCGTCGCCGACGCTCTCCTCTCCACACCCTACACGTCGGCCGTCGAGCTCCTCTTCCAGTCTCCACATCTACTCTGCTGCCCCTCTGTCGTGAGTAGCTTAACCGCGGTTTGGTAGACAGATGCGGTTGCTGCGGTTTTTACAACTAGTAACCGCGGTGCACCGTTAATCGCGTTTTGCGGTTTTTGGTTAACCGCTAACCGTGACGGACGCGGTCGCGGTTGGTTAATATGGGTGTTTTGCGGTTGCAGTTAACCGCAAAATGCGGTGCAGTTAACGCAACCGCACCGTTTCCCACCCCTACCTCGCGTGCCACTTAAGTTTGAGAATTGGGGTAGACATACCACTTAACTTTTAATAGGGCGTCGAGTACCACTAAAGTCACCAAAATGTGCATCCGTCTACTTTTCCATCCAACCCAAAATTTTAATTACGTTTTGATACCCGTAACTTTTAAAAACATCCAAAACTATATTTCAACAAGTTTTATCTAATATAATAATTAGAAAACCTTCTAAACATATTATTACTAGAATGATTAATAATTTTTTTAATAAAATAGATAAATTAGTAAATTTAGTAAATTAATATCAAGAAGAATAATAAATATACTAGAATATAATAATATATATTTAAAATTAATATTAGAATATCTATTTAAACCCCCTATTCAATGACAAGCACCATTAGAAATAATTAAAATAGAACCTAATCGATTATCAATATATCAAAATCAAAGAAGGATAACTGGAACACAATAAGAAATAATTAAACATATTCCTTTAATTGAAAAAAATTAGAATGAAAAGAAATGGAAAGTAACCAAGTAACAAATAAAATATAAAAGCTACAACATTCGGTAAAAAATATAGAAAAGAAAATATGACTATATAAGCTACAACATTGTTTAGTTACAACCTGTATAGAATAATTAAATTATTAGAACAAATAATGATAATTGATTCTAAATTTTCTTGATTTGGTATCAAATATTCAAAAGAAGATTCTAACTAACCAATAAAAAACGATGTTTTTGATAAGTCCAAATTATTTTTTTACAATAAAAAAAAGTAGAAGGACCAATTATGAAATTTAGAAAACAGAATATTCCCAGAATATTCTGTCAAATTTAACGGAATGCACTTAGAAGTAAACTTAAGTGGTACCGGGTGCACATATAATAGAGTTCAGTGGTACCCGACGCCCTATTCAAACTTAAGTGGCACGCGAGGTATTTTACCCTGGACTGGCAGGATACGTAACGAACGCAATCTACAAGGGTATTTTGGGGACGTCAGGTTCAGGTAATCTGTCGATAAGGCTGGTGTTTGTTTCTTTGGGGAAAAAAAGGCTGGTGTCTGTTTAGAGAGAAAGGGAGGGCCGTCAGATGAGAAACAGAGGGGTGTGATTGCGTCCCGCAGTGGGAGGTATAGTTGGGTAATAAGTAGTGGGTCCGACCAGGTCTACTAGGCTGGGATGCATGGGCTTTTGGCCCACCCGTTTTCACCCAAATTACGAAACTCATTACGTGTATCTTTTATGACTCGAGAGAGATAACGAAATCTGGACCTTTAAATTTAACTGGGTCAAGAAAATCTAGATTTAAGAATTGTGAATTAATGATATTTTATTTTTTAGTTTACTTAATCGGTTTTTATTTTCTTCGTTCTATCTGGGATTCCGATTTTTTTTTTTTGCACAGATAGAACGAGTTTATTGTGCTCTACAAAATTAGATCAAATTTTCAATATTTTTTGAGAATTTGTTTTTTCATACATTCGGTTAACAACTTCATACCATATGGTAACTTCTTCGTTTTTAAGTCGTTTTAAAAGTATTTGCTCAGAAGGAACGAGTTCATCATGATCTATTGGATCTACAATTTCTGTGTGAATAAAATATAGGACAAAAAATTATCATACTTTTCCACTCTGGTATGGGAGTGGTAACTTGTGGTAAACAATGATAAAAGTCGTAAATGACAACTAGTATTCTCCTACTATCATGTATTCAACCTTTCAATAGTCTTGGTATGTTCATACCATCATGGCACGCTTTCTTATCATATGGTATGCTCCTATTTAATACCATATGGTATTGACTAGTAAAAAATGCATCAATTTTTTGTTCTAAAAACATATCAAAGTGGATATCATTTTAACGAGCACAATAATCTGATTTATCTGTGCAAAAAAATTTAAATTCCGACTTAAAACTAGAGAGAAATCGTCTGTTAATGATTAAAGGGGAAATGATAAAAGGTTTTCCATGCAAGAGAGGGATACTGATGTGGACGGGTTACTCATGGTTACTCACCCTAAGGTTATTGGCCTGATTCGCTCCCGTGTTTTATGGACCTTTCTTCTTTTGTTTCTTTTTCCAAGCGAATTGGGGATTAAATCATGGCAAGTAATATCTTTTTTTTATTAGAAAAGAGGACGGACAGCCCTACCTAATACTTACATTAAACAATTTTGGACAATGTCCATGGTATCATACAAGACCCAACACGAAAGGCCTGGATCCGAAACATTAAAAGTATGAGAGATTTGACCTATTGGCGAGGAAGTCAGCTGCTTTATTGCATCCCCTGAAAATATGAGAGATTTGATCCCTCCCAATGTTGATGAATGATTCTATGCAATTCTTTGGCGATGTTGTAATATCTCTGATCCTGATTCTCTATGGAAGTCAAAATTTTGATAGCCGTCATGGAATCAAGTTTGAGATGAACTTCCTATGCCCTTGCTCCACGCCAATTTTAAACCCGTATATCGCCCCCCTTAGCTCTACTCTTGTAATTGTCAAGACTCCTAGATTTGATGTGAAAGCTCTCGTGCATCTCCCATACTCGTCTCTAATAAGCCCTCATGCTGCTGCCCTCGACCCAGGCTGTTGGATAGAGCCATCTATGTTAATATCGACCCATCTGGCGGGCGGGGGACTCCAATGAAGTTGAGCCGCAATCTTTAGTCGAGCGGTTCCTTTGGGTCTGATTCTCACTCTATTGTACCTGTTGAATAGTCCTTATCCAGCTTTTGATCCTCCGCTCCAAGGTGATTTCGTCAACTTCTTCTTTTGGAATATCTCCTCGTTTCTTCGCTTCCATAAGTACCACATTGCCACCCCCATTAGCAGCCCGGAACTTGCAGACTCCAGATGAGCTGTCATCCACCCTGCGAAGGGAATAACCACATTAAGGGAGTCTTCCTGAATACCAAGTCGGCGACATACTTGTTGTGCCTTATGGCAATGTTGAAGCATGTGTTATATAGACTCAGGAGCACTTTTACGCAGCTCGCACGTGTCGGTTGTCGTGATATTCCTGCGCTTTTTCTCGCAATTTGTCATGAGCCTATCGTGAATCGCTAGCCAAAGAAAATGTTTAATACAGTTGGGCTCGTTCCTCCTCCAAATGCTACGCCACTCTGGTTTCTCTCTGTTGCCGCCTCTTCTTCATCGTTCTGGAGCCATTCAGTAGCAGCTCAGTAAGATGAACTTAGAGAGAATTTTCCATTAGCTTCCAATCCCCACACAATCACGTCCTCGCCGAGCTCCTCTCGAGGTGGGTCTACCCCTGCAATAAGACAAACGTAATTGTGAGGAAGGTGAGGTTCAAACATGCTAAAGCGCCACTCAACTTCATTGGTCGTGAGGTCAGCAACTGATGCTCCCCAGTCAATGTCTTTGCCATCACCAACAATGTGCTCTTCGAGGATAATATCATTGGATAGCCATGGACTATTCTAAAATCTGTTTTGCCTACCACCCCTAAGGTCCCACACTACTCCTTGCTACATCGCAGGCCAAGCCTCCACGATCCCTTGCGACTGTCTGCTTTGTTTCCTCGTCGCTCTGCCATCCCTGTTTAAACGAAAGTACTTTCCCTGTAACACTTTTACCCAGAGATCATTAGGATTATTAAGAAACAACCATCCAAACTTCATAACATAAGAAAAGTTAAGAGCTCTGGCGGATCTCAGCCCAAGTCCCCTTTCTTTCTTTGGTTTACAAATTGTCTCCCAAGATACAAGATGGACTTTAGGCTTCCCTGCTTCAGCTGGCCAGATAAAAGCTCGACCCCCCCCCCCCAAATAATATCGCAAACTGAGACTGGAAGCACTGTTGTCTGCATGACATAATTTGGCAAAGCATTGAGGACAGACAAGACTAGAGTCACCCTCCCTACAAGAGAAAGATTCCTGGCCTTTCACTCAGACAATTTCTAGTCAAGTTTTGCAATAATGAACTTGTAGGTGTCTTTGATCTTTTTCCTTTGCAGGGGATGAATATTTTTACAATACTGATAAGAAATACTTCAATTGAAGGATTGTATTTGTATGGGTAAAATTGTGTTAGAGGTTGTATCGGATAAGTAATTTGTGGTTTAACCATTATTCAATTATTTCATACCGACACATTATATATTACTTTGGACACCAATAGAGATTTTTGCGATGAAACCGCCTGCACAATACAGTATAACAAACGCTACTTTAATTACGATTTAAAGTGTGAAGACAATAAAAGATAGCTTTCTTCGTTTCAGTGTGCTCTCCATCAGAAATGTTTCCCTATTAGAAAGCCTTTCAAAAAGCGTTTCCAACATGCTGAATAACGAACCCATATATCTTCCTCTTCACCTTCTCAATCTTCTCAATCATGCCCTTCTCCCCTTTTCCCGCCACCTTATCCAGCCAACCGTTCACTCGCTTCAGCTGTGACATTATGGCCGCAATCGAGCCAGCCTCGAGCGGCACAACATCTCCACCACCCAGCGCCATGAACCCGGCATCCAAATCTTCCTCCACGAACCTCACGAACCAAAATTCCATCTCCCCTTCCACCTTCTTCCCCAACTCCACCGTTTCACTCATCCCGTAGCCTCTCCTCCAAGCGCCTCCTCTTTCCGCGGCAACACGAGCTCTGTCGTTTGGAGACGACATTGATGAAGACGGCGAAGAAGAAGAGCTTCCCTTAAAGGACTGTCGTTTCGAACCACTCCTCGGGAAGGGAGCAGAATTGGACGGTTGACGATGATGATGTATGGTGGCAGTTGTGGTGCTGTTTCTGTTCAGAACGGAGACAATCTCGAGGTCGGTGGATAAAGCGGCTTCGACCCACAACGAAGCTGCTTTGGAATGCTCTGTTGGTGGTGGGATGGCCTCGTGATCGGAAGAAGAAGAAGAGTGGCTGGTGGCGATGGATTGAGCAGTCTGAGTGTACTTGTGTACTTCGTCGTATAGGGAGAAGAACCGGTCTATTGTTGGCAAGGGGTTCCCGGGCTTGGATTTGGATGATGATGCAAGGTCTGCGAATATGCTGCAATGGAGAGATTGAAAGGGGGAAGAGAGGTTCAGTTGAATTACTACACGAATCAGTGAATAGAGCGAATGAAGCGATTCAAAATCCTCAGGGGAGAGGGAGGTTTTAACCTTAAGCTTCTGACGATGGATTCCGTGGCAATGGCTTCTTCCAGTGCTTCTGCTGCTGCTGCTGTAGAAGCCAGAATCCTCCTTTGAATGGCTTCCTGCATTTCAATCAGGGTAGTTTAAGAGGTTGTATCTTGATGGTTTTGAGCTCATCAAATTGACTTCCGTTCAAGCTACCTTGTAAGGCAATGCTATAAAGATTCTTACTTTGATATCTTTTCCACAGGTAACTGAGCTCTCAGAATCCATTAAAATGTCTTTACCTTTCCAAGCAGTGCAAGTTCTGCTGAAACTGAATCAAATGGAACGCTTCCATCAGTCCATTTCTTCTCATGTACAGTGAACCCAATTGCTCTACCACCTGGCTTCTCGCTATCAGTAGATCCCCCAGGAGAATTCAGCTTTCCTTTCTCAATACTCGAACAGTCATCATCACCTTCATCGTCATCATCGTGATTGGAATGGCGACCAGCATCGCTCAAACGCCTAGACAGGGCTGCCTGTATTGATCGCAATTTGAATTAGAAAGCTCAAAAGTTACAATTCACTAACTCTACAATGGAGGAAAGAAGGAAGAATTCACCCGAGTCCGGAGAATTGAGTTTCTATCCACCTTCTTCTTCACCTCATTCTTCTCTCTCAGCTCTGCGGGAGGCTGCGGAGTTTCGTCCCATGATTTTCTACTGCTCTTACCAGATCCAACAAGAGCTTCGGAGACTCTGGAAATTCCGGCGACAATCGCCGCAATCTTCTTATTCCCGGCGGAATCTTTGACTCCGGAGAGCCTCCTCCCCGGAGACAGCGAAGCTCTCCTCGGATTCAGCGACGCCTTCCTCCGCCCATTCGGCGACGGCTGTCGGTACCTCGACGGAACTATAATCGCCGGCTCCCTCGCCACTCTCCTGTTCTCCTCCCTCGCCGCCGCCAAACTCGGCACCACGCATTTCGATGGAGCGGGAGAGGAAGATCTTTTCCCCGGTTTCCCTGACGGAGACGGATCTCTCTCCACCGCCGCAGAAACATTCTTTCTTCCGGTAGAAGCAGATCTCCTCGCTCCAGCAGGGGAAGAGAATCTCTGTGGTGCCAGAGCTCTCTCCTTCGTCTTCTTCTCCGAATTTCCAGCTTGCACATTGTCTCGCGGCGCGAGAGGCGTTCTCACTGCTTTCCTAACACTCTTCTCCTCGAACTTGTCGTTGTTCTTCGCCGAATCGTCTGAATTTCTGTTGGACAAATACGGCGCGATCGAGTCGATTGAGGAATCGGAGGACGATTCGACAGGCTGGATCACGAATTCCTTCCTCGAAGACGACGAGATACGAGCGATGAGCGGCTCGGGGGCGCCGACGAAGGGGTGGCGGCCGGCGATTGGGCGGATGTCGCAAACCCTAGGAATAGGGGAGTCGGGGTCGAAGCGGTCGACGTAGACGAACTGGCCGAGCTGGAGGCGGTTGGAGAGGATGAGGTCGGTGTCGCGATCGGAGAGGGAGACGTAGGTGGAGTTGAGGGAGTCGGAGAGCTGGACGTAGAAGCCGTGGTTGGGCCAGAGGTCTGTGGCGCCGGTGAGGGCAGGGACTATGCCGATGAATTGGAGGAGCGGGGAGCGGTGGTCGCCGGTGACTCTGGTGGTGGAGTTCATTGTCTGTAGGAGCTTCAGGAGGATTCCCGGCGTGAGAGTTGCCATTGTTGTTAGCGATTGCGAGAGTTTGCTTCGACTGTCGGTGTGTGAACTGTGAAGGGGAATTGGTACTGAAGAAGGGGGGTTAAAAATGATGGCCGTTATGAATTCGAATTCAATATCCCGCTGATTCTTTATTTTGAAATTCCACTAACAGCTCTCAGTAACGGTATGAGATGTGGATGAATCAGTGCCCTGAATTCACTTTCATTACCATTTCAGTCCCTAGGAAAATAGTTCTGGCCATTTTAATCCTTATCATAGGCATCGTACTCGCAGCAGATGAGGGATTTGCGATTAATTCTGACTGAAATATGAACGCAAATTGAGATGAGATGATAAGATCCACTTTACATGCTCAATCTTTTGATCGTAATAAAGAAATGTGTTCGTAAGGTTTAGCGGAGTGGTATAAACACTGTTATCATTAGGGATGGCAATGGGGCGGGTTTGCCTAAACCATCCCCATCTCCATCTTCAAATACCCAAACCCATACCCGCCCCATACCCATGCGGGGGAATGTTTTGCAAACCCATCCCCATACCCGTGGGTTTCGGGTACCCATGGGTAATACTCATCCCCGTACATCCAACATTATTATACCTAAAACTTACAAGAAAAGTTTTAATTATAATCATAAACAAACCTATTATATCATGAAGTCAACAAAACACGGTCATTTTCTAAATACGATTCAAAGAATTTGATCCTAAAACATCCATTAATACATAATATAGACTACAATATTTTTTAAATTATTATGCTCTAACTCTTGATACATTTACTAAGTACTAATTAACTAACATAATCTTGTTGACAAGGGGGAAAGTGAAAGAGTGGAAGGAGAATTGAGGGAAATGAATTAGGTTTTGATTAAGGTGGTTACTCAATTGCATTTCTACTATTTATTTTCTCGGGTTATCATCATCATCATTGATAGATTACAATTTAATCCACATATTTTTTGATATGTGAAAAAATTCTCTTGGTGGGGCGGGGAGGCTAAAACCATACCCGCCCCATACCCATCAAACTTTTTACGGGTTTTACCCATACCCGCCCCATACCCAGTCAAAACGGGGATTCCCCGCGTTGACTGGGTTGGGAACGGTCGGATCCGTGGCCATGTGTTTGATTGCCATCCCTAGTTATCATTTCAATTTCCGCCGATCGAGATTTGCAATGTTATCACAAACCGTGCACATTCACTAAAAATCACAATACACATACACCAAGTAGTCGTAAGCAATGTCAAGTTGTCAACAGACTTCTAATCTTTCAATACTAAAACAATGTTGCGACATCAAAGTGTTCGGTTCAAGTCTCGTTGAACACGGAGTGGACAATGAACAAAATAAACAAGAACAAGCAGCTGGGAAACGCAAGGTTCCGCAATTTAAGAAATTATGTACCCAGAAGTTCGTCTTCAACCATCCAAAATACAGGAAAAGGGGAAATGACAGTCAAAATTTGTGCATATACCATAATTTCAATCGATCCTCTTTTTAACTACAAGAAGAGATCCCTTTGCATTCTGAATTATAGTACACGAATATGGAGAGACCGCAGAGAAGGAACCATTTAAACCTTTTCTTTCCTTATGCCACAAAGAACAAGAAGATCATGAGGAATACAACGAGTACAAAGAATATCTTGATCATAAGCCACCTGTTGGAAGAAATACTGTTGAGATACCTAACCAGCTGCCCCTGTGCACCTTCTACATTCGTCAGTGTATCGTCCATGTTCTCGTCGATCCTGAAAGACAACCACACATAATCCCATAAACTCGGAGGTTCATTATTCAATTCGAATTTTGCATCTCTTTCCTTTTTTCTAAAGAACACCAGCACTTCAGAAGATGATGCTAGTTTTGCTATGTATTCACAATCCTTCTAGTTTGTTCATCTTATGACAAGGGTATCCTAGAGCACAGTTCATTTGTGCAAGCGAGGGAAAACAAAGATGAAAAATGGGCAGAACATGATCACAAATTTAACTGAAACGATGCTTCGCAATAATTATGACTAACCTTATAGCAAGCTCTCCTTGCTGTGAAACCATGGTTGCTAGTTGTGTAAAGATGCTACTTAGCTCGTGAATGGTTGATTCCACATTATGTAGAGCCTCTGCTCTACTCTGCATGTAACTATCTTGGAGTGGAACCATCTGTTGTTGTTGCTGTTGTTGCTGCTGACGCTGTTGGTGCTGCTGGGGCAGGAGTGGTTGAGACTCTACATCTGACTGTCGACTGCAAGCAGAAGCAAGAAATTCCGAGTTAAAAAGGAAAGTAGCAAAAAGCTAGTAGTGCATACCCCATTAATAGTCATCTCCCAAAACACATCCATTTCATTGTTTGATTCTCTACTATTAAACAAGCAATCTGCTATTCAATCAATTACTTCTTTTCATACTAAAAAAGATTTCAAACCCCATCAACTCAAGTTTATTCTAAAATCGAGCCAAACACACTTTTTCTTTACTTTAGCAAAAGCTGAAACTGAAACAGCCTCAATTTATACCTGGGAAATAACTGGGATGAGGATGATGATGCAGAACCATTAGCCCATGGAGGTGGAGGAGCTGGCGATGCACTGGCTGTAGATCTGGAAGCTAGTGGACGTTGACGGACGAAAGGATTTGCAGCATCTTTTGATGCAGATGAAGAAAACAACTGCCTGCGGTTCTCATGAACCTTTAAATTCTGTTGTTCAAGAATGAAAAAATATTAGATATAAATAGTAAACGGTAAACTAAAGAGGCCATAATATGGCCTGCTGAACAAATTTCTGAAATTGGGATTCTCAATTTACCTCTGTTCGCATAGTTAGGACTTCCTTAAACTCCTTTGTCGCGCCCATTAGGCGATTCTTGAGGTTATCTACAACTGTAGTTGAATGGGTTGTGGTGTCGGTAGAGATGTTCCCACTCTCATTTTGAGAGTTGCATACGAGCTGGAGATCTACTACAGCTGCATTTAACGCAGTGATATCTTGCTTTATCACAGCAGTTAATTCTTGGATCTCCATGGTTGGGTCATCGAATACTGATGTTCTCTTTGCCACTGATGAAATTACAGAATAGATTAGTCACAATGCTCCAATCTCCCATTTTTCAGAAATCATACTGAAACTATTCCAACTTAGTAGCATGCTAATATACAACAAATTTTTCATTGAAAAGGAAAGTTTTGTATGGAAGTCATCAGGATTCCGCAGCCTAAAGCAAGGTACTTAAGTTACATAGCCTGCTCTAAGCTGTGCAAGGAATACCCTCAGGATCAGATTGGTATCTTCAAATTCTCTTAAGGCTAATCCAGCCAATACCATTTTCTGCCTAAACTTCATGAATAAAGTAGAAGGAACAAGGAAGCACTGATTGATAGGAAAGAAATGAAGAAAACATTAATGGCATGATAATCCTAGCCATACAGTAACGTAGTCTGATCCTAGAAAAGGCCATAACATATACCTAGTCCAGCATCCACAAAACAAACTCCTGTTTTTCTCTAGATTACTTCAACTGTTCCTGATATTTCCTAAGGTGAAAACCTTCACACTGTGCAACTAAAAGATCCTGAAATCTTATTCTACTAATTAGCTTTTGCAAAATAGAGAAGCTTCATCCCAATTATGTACAAGTCAATGCTAACCTACGCATCAAACAAGCTAGATGTGCACAATATAGATGACTAGAAATCCAAAGGTATCCAGCCTTCTGAGCACAAGAAAAGCAAGGAACACTCCTATAAGCATGTACCATGTCAGGAACCTCATGCATTCTTTCAACCACTCAGATCTAAGAATGACGATTCAATTCTGACGGACCATGACAATAAATGTTTCCTGCCCTGCTCGCCCTATCTCCCAACACCACCTCCTCCTTAACTGTATCACAGTTTTGCTGAGGGGCAACTCCCTCTCTGCTGCATAGTGAATACTGAACAATAACCAAGGAAAAGAAAATGCCTTCCTACAATCATCTGTGGTAACAAGAGACTAGAGTACTATATCTTTGTTCCATAACGTTATGTTATGTTGTGCCATGTGAGGCTCGATAATCAGGCGGAGAAGGACCAAAAACCACAGATCAGATGCTGTCCACAACGTCACAAAGAAACAAACAGTCATCTAACATCACACAATAACTTCAATCTGATCACGCACCTCCCATTTCCACGTCCAAAATCTCGACTAAGGCCACCATCTAAACCATTCAAAAACCTCCAGCCAGTATCAAACTCTCATAGTATTACCACATCCAGATGGAACACGACAAGTGTTTCCACATCAATGGAATAACAATTCTCCTAACAACCTGAAATATCATAGTAAAACCGGAAAACCCGAATTGCAATACCGAAACGATGCATCCGGCAACCACTGACCTAATAAAAAGAAGTCAATGGGAACGAGAACGACTCACATTTGGCAAGCTTGGACAGCTTCTGAGACGTCTGGTGAATTCCAAACCCAATCTTCGAAGCTCGCTTATTGAATTCCGACTGAACAGCAACCGCAGATCGCGTGCCGTCGGGCTTCCCGCTGCTGCTGCTACTGACGTCGGCATTGCTCCCTGACGAGATGGACTTCTTCAGCCTCTCCGCTACGCTCAGAAACTCTGGCGTCCGATCGCGATACGACGTCTTACCCAAAGCCGCCGACATTTCTCACGAGCTCGTACACAAATTTACACGAAACCCTCAAGCTTCAATCCCTATTATATCAGAATCACAAAACGCCGCTGACAGAAAGCGTCGCCACCACAACGCCGGAATAAAACGCCAAAAAGACGCGGGAAACACCGGGCACCTCAGGCAGCATCGGGAGATCTGAAAACCCTAAGATCAAATCTCGAAGACGATGCTGACACAGAGGTAATCAAATACAGCTGGAATTACGGGGGCAGGGGCGAATTGATGGGAAATTGCGGTGTTAAGAGAGCTGGGAATTTCACGCAGAGAAAGGAAGGGGATGGAAATGGCGAAGACGGAAATTTAATAAAATTAGATCCAGATCTATATCCATCTAAACTGAAAAAGTGGAAGAAGAAAAGAAGCAGTGTTATTAAAGCCGAACCGCTCGGCCTGACCGATAAAATCGTCATTTGATCACAAAATCGGCTTGGAACAGTAAAAAAAAAAAAAACCGCTCCAATTTTATGGAACTGTTGGCGAGCGGTCGAGGGCGGTTAACTCATTCGAGCCGATCGAGCCGCTCGTACCAGTATTTGTCATTCAACCACTAAATTTAATTAAAAAAAATTGCAGAAAATTGAAAATTGAAAAATCGGCTCTCAAACTGAATTCTATTTCCATTTCACAATTTCTAAGGAAAGAGATGAGTTGTGATTCAGAAATGACCACTAGTTATTATTGATAACGTTTATTAGGTACCGGTTCTCTAACGGGTTTTCAACGGCCTAATGTCGATTGGACCACTAAGTGCGAGCCGCCAGCATTGTCGGGTCATGCTCTGGTTCAGTTCTGACAACATTGAAAAAAAGAGAAGACGAATTCCTAACTTCGCCTCTCTACCAGTTTGTGAACTTTTTTGTATTTCAAATTTTTCTGTGATCCCGAGAAATAGTAAGAAAGGTATATTAATCTTTACAATTCTCTAAAAATTCATATAAAAAATATCAATATCAAAATTTGAATCAAGGTCTCTTCAAACAATCATAACAATCATAACCAATTACACTAAACAAATTTGTTCTATTATTTTTAATACAAAACATAGACGAAGTTAAACTCTAAAAATCAGAGGACTTTTCCATCATAATTAGCTTGATACATCGATTTTTATAGTAGAGTTTCATTTAGCTTTCTCCATTTTAAAATTCATACTCTCTCCTTAATTTTTGCTAAGGGGTAAATTGGTAGTTGACTAACATGGTAAAAAATATATCTTTTACTACGCGTTGTGTCCTTACTTTTTTTAATTTTAATTTATTTTGCACTTTTTTATCTTTGTTCTTATCCTTCCTAGTTCCTCTCAATTCATTCCATAGTGCAATAGTTTGATCCTCTTCACTTCCTAGTACAAGACCGTCTATGAAAATCAATCTTCTGGTATATCTTAGCACTATTGTTTGATTGTTGAAGATTGAAGATGGGCAAGTAGAAGATTTCAACTCCGATATAAGTCCATGGAAAATAGAATGGAGTTTAATCAAGTAGTTCGGGTCTGGCCTATCTAGCTCTATTCCTCCGCACTGCATCGCTCAATGGTTCTATCTCTCCTATCGATGAACTACTAGAAGCATTATTTTTCTACTTCTATTGTCGAAGATGATGTTTGATCAGTAATATCTTCCTCCTTTACTCTTCTTTCTATATCAGACTTTGAACTTGAATGGGTTTCGGTCTTCGTCCAAGGTTAATCGCTTCGCATATGAAAGTCATTCCTTTCTTCTCTTTGTCACATAGTTTTATCTTTATGATTAATAACAAAACGAGTTTCATTTTCAGGTTGTCTCATAAGCAGTACATGTAAAAGATCTTTTTCTTTGATCTTATTGCCTAATATGATGTTTGAACAGGTAGGCTATTATTTCTTTTTCAATTTATCTAAGTTTGTTGTTTGTGATTGATTGATAAAATATAGGGAAAGAATTTGAACGATGTTTTGGGTGCTAGATTTGTTTGAAATCAAAGGAGACGTTTGTGTAGAACATGGGCAGTTGTACTTTCCTACCGCTCAGTCTACTTTTTTGGTTGTTTGTTTGCTGTATTTTTTTTTGGTTCTTTGTCCTTGTGGTCAACCTCTGTTCTCTTCCTGCAGGCGACGAAGATGAAAGATAGAAGAGGTCGAGAGGGATGGAAAGACGGGAAAGTGATAGTAGCTGGACTCATCATCGTCGGCGTTGTCCGCACGCCATCCCTGTTTGTCTGGTCAGAGGAAGAAAAGAAGAGTAAGAGACTAAGAGTGAGGGTTTTGTTTCTTTTGCAGGGGCATGTATTCGTTTTGAGATGGGAGAAGGAGACTCAAGATAGGGTGCATAACCATGGGTTATGCATCCATCAATAACTAAATCTGGACCCTTCATTCAGAAAATTCATATCTAAGGATGGAGAATTAAAAGTCATTTTTATTTTCCCTTGTTTTCTTAATCGACTCATATCTTCTTCGTTTTAACTCGGATTTCAATTTTTTTTTTGCGCAGGTGGAACGAGTTCGTTGTGCTCTACAAAACGAGATCCATTTTCAATATTTTTTGAGAAAAAAAAAATTCTTGCCTCTCGGTACCAACTGAATACCATATGGTATCTGCTTCATTTTTA
Organism: Linum tenue; assembly: GCA_946122785.1. Taxonomy (NCBI): domain Eukaryota; kingdom Viridiplantae; phylum Streptophyta; class Magnoliopsida; order Malpighiales; family Linaceae; genus Linum; species Linum tenue. Next base: position 7,458,380 of record CAMGYJ010000003.1, read on the forward strand.
ATTCGTTTTTGAAAACGTTTGCACAGAATGAACGAGTTCATCATGATCTATTGGATCTTCAAATTTCTGGGTGAACAAATTACAAGACCAAATAATACCACAAAATACCACCATGGTACGGGATGGTATCTTGTGGTACACAATATTAAAAGTCGTAAATGACAATTAATATAGATCTACTATCATGTATTCAATCATTCTAAAGTCGTGGTTTGTTCATACCACCATGGTACGCTTCTCAAACCATAGGTATACTCTTATTTCAATACCAGTCAATAGCATATGGTATAGACTGGTAAAAAATAACTCAATTTTTTTTTTGTTCCAAAAATATATCAAAGTGGATATCATTTTGAAGAGCACAATTAATCTGATCTAACTGTGCAAAAAAAAAAATTAAATTTCAACTTAAAACGAGTGAGAAATCGTCCATCAAAGATTAAGGAGGGGAAAATTAAAGGCTTTCTAGGAGAGAGGAATGCTGATGTGGACGGGTTACTCATGATTACTCATCATAAGGTTACTGACCTGATCCGTTGCCGGAAAAGGAGAAGAAGGAAGAACAAAAAAGAGGGGGGGGGGGGGGGGAGGCGTGGGTAATAAGCGGCTCACAAAATTGTAGAGGGTTTTAATTTCTTTTTGGCAAGGATTGAGCGGGCGGAGTCATGAGAAGAGGGAAAATTGAGCGCCCATTGAAAATTTAGAAATTTTCAATTTAGAGCCAAAATTTCATAAAAAAAGTGTGTTGGTTTCCAAAAAACGGACACAAAATGACAAAAAATTGTGTCAGTTCAACTATAATCGACACAATTTCATTAAACTTGCGTCGGTTCAAGGTTAACCGACATAAAATTAGAATATTTGAGTCGGTCACTTAACCGACACAAAATAGGGACGTGAAACAACAATTTTGTGTTGCTTAAATGAACCGACACAAAACAACCGACTCTATCTTGTAGTGCAAGGTGGGCTAGGTGACCCTAGGTGATTGACCATGGAGTGGCCAAAATGACCCGAAGGTGACCCGGGTGATTAATCCCGGGGTGAGCGGAGTGACCCCAAGGTGTGCCAGGTGACATGAGGTGATTGACCCCGGGGGTGGCCAAAGTGACCCGAAGGTGACCCAAGTGACCTGAGGTGATTGACCCCGAGGGTGATCGAAATGGCCCCAAGGTGACCCAAGTGATTGACCTCGGGGTGGCCGGAGTGACCCCGGGGTAGCCGGAGTGACCTCGTGGTGGTTGAGGTGACCCAAGGTTATTGACCTCGGACTGGTCGAAAATCGCAATAACCCCAAGGTAACTCGAGGTGGCCGAGGTGACCTAAGGTGATTGACCCTGGTATGGTCGGAGTGACCCCAAGGTGACCTGGGGTGATTGACCCCGAGGTAGCCGGAGTGACCCCCAAGTGGCCGAGGTGATTAACCCCAGGGTGGTCAGAGTGACCCCAAGTTGACCTAGGGTGATTGACCCCGGGGTGGCCAAGGTGACCCTAAGTGATTGACCCTGGTGTGGTCGGAGTGACCCCAAGGTGACCTGGGGTGATTGACCCCGAGGTAGCCGGAGTGACCCCCAAGTGGCCGAGGTGATTAACCCCAGGGTGGTCAGAGTGACCCCAAGTTGACCTAGGGTGATTGACCCCCAAGTGGCCGAGCCGGAGTGACCACAAGGTAACGGGTAACCTAGGGTGATTGACCTCAGATAGCTGGAGTAACTCCAGGTTAGGCTATCTAAAAGCACTTTCGTCAAATTAAATTTTTTAATTGAATCCATCAATAACGATATATTCATATTTCACTACTTGAATATATCTTTTCATAACATAAAATGTAGAGCAATGAAATTCCACTTTAAATGCAAAAGTATCATGTTAACTTGATTTAATCTATGAGACGGTTTTTATTTGATTTCTTCTTCCCAGTTTAGATATTGGGTAAAAACGATGATGAAACTGAACAATCCAGTTCTATACCAACAAAAGTCCAATTCTAATAAAATACATACCACACTATACCCTTAATAAAGTGACCATAAAAACAAATAAACCAACTATTCAAACGAAATATAGGTCACACTTGAATTGTTTGTGATTAAGTCATCTAGACCTACGGCAAGAAAAGAAATATCGTCCAGGGGTTCTCTCGTTTAGCGAGGGTTGAGAAGAGCGGCGAAAACCCTAGTGGTGTCCGGGAAGGAGAAGGTTTTGCGAGTACTATTGCGACCAAATCTGCTTAAAGTTTACATACTTAGAGCGGATCTACAGATCTACAACCTCACAGTTGCTGGTCGGGTTCTGAGAAGAAAGCGATACTCTATTAGGCGAACTATAGCGAGCAACCGGGTAACGTGCGAGTCACGCGTCTGAACGATTGAGAACTAAGGATCGGCATAGCTCAATGGAGACAACGAACTAAAGCGATGAAATACCACTGGCAGAGGAAACAACACAGGATAATCTCAATCTGCACAAGTCGATTGAGGATCAGCTTCACAAGATAACGCTGGAAGAGGATGATGACGAGCCACTGGAAGTCGAGGACGATGACGTTGATGTGGTACGGATGGAGGCGGTGAGGCATCTAGGGCTCATAGGCCGACTCGTATCAGAGAAGAAACCGAATATCAAATCCATGAAAATAGCTCTATCCAAGGCATGGGGCTTGAAGAAAAATTTCCAGATAACAGATCTGCAGAATAACCTCTTTGCATTTTAGTTTTTGGACTTTGATGATCGGAACAAGGTCTGCTACGGAGGGCCGTGGCACTATGAGAGTAGTATCATAGTTTTCAAGGTGAGCTGGATGATCAAGAAACCAACGCCAGCAGATCTGCACGAAATAGACATATGGATCCAGATTAGAGGCTTCCCAGTAGAGCTGAGAACCAAGTCAATGGCGGAGAAGATTGCAAAAAGATTCGGTGAGCTGGTTTTCTTTGAAGACAGTGAGGAGAAGATGTGGGAAGAACATATGAGGATCAGAGTGCATTTGTCCATAAACAATCCTCTAAAGAAGAGACTGAAGCTGAACATTGGAGGTAAACTTGTGGAATATCAGGTGAAATACGAGAAACTACCTCTCTTTTGCCACTCCTGTGGGCGAATAGGGCATGTTAAACTCAAGTGCCCGCAACCGTCACTCCTAGCGGAGGACCCCTTTGGTTTTGAGCTCAGAGCTGCAACACCAGCTCCGCGAAGTTGGTTACCTTCAGGTGCAAGAAGGGCGGAGGCTGATATCTGGAGACAACTCCGCCAGAAATTTGAAGCTGAAAGCACTGGATCAAACCAACCTGCACGACATCAAAAGGAGACAGAAACAGTGAGCATGGAAACTGATCAGAAGTCACAAGCTGGAAATCAGGAAAAGGCCCAAAATAGTGATCAGAGGAAGGAGGAAAGCAATCTGCAGAAGAATATAGAAGAGGGGAAAGAGGATAGTGCAATTCAATTCGTACCCGGTGGGGATCCTATGGAAATTAGAAGGGAAGCAAAAGAGGATATACAGAGTCAGGTCCCTGCAGAAACACTGGGGAAAGGATTGAATGTGGGAGCTGTTGAGAAACTTCTCATGGAAAAACAGGAAGATAAAGAGGATAGGAAACCGAGAGGCAAAGTCTGGAAAAGACAGGAGCAAACAAAATACAGAGAGGCGAATGGAGTGACAATCACTCCTCAAAAGAGGGCTCCAGCGGACAGAGGGGAGATCCCTACATCAATGGAAGAGGAGAACACGAAAATCAAGAAGGCCAAAACTTTGATATTTCCAAAAGAGGCAGCAAAGGTAATGGAAGGACACACAATTCATATGGATGGCGATAAGGCGGTCCCTGCAGAAGAGCAGGGCCGCCGAGCCCAATGAGTCTTCTGAGTTACAACTGCCGAGGGCTCGGGAAAACCTTGGCAGTTGGAAAGGTGAAGAATCTGCTTCGCCAGTATGATCCCGACATTGTCTTTTTGATGGAGACAAAGCAATATGACAAGGAGTGGAAGGAGAAAATTAGGGAACTTGGTTACTGTGAAGGGGATGGGGTGTCTGCGGGCACTAATAGAGCAGGAGGGCTCCTCCTGATGTGGAAGGCTGAAGTGAAAGTGCAGGTAATGTCCCTAACAAAAAATCACATTGATGCAAAGGTGCAACACCAATTGACAGGAGCTGGAGATTTACGGGGTTTTATGGATGGCCAGAGGCAAAAAATAAAGAAAAGAGCTGCGAGCTACTTCGAAGACTTCATCAGCAGGTGGACTTTCCCTGGTTAGTTATGGGGGATTTCAACCTTCTTGCTGACTACTTGGAGAAAAGTGGTAATAGAGAACCTGATACAAAGGAGATGGAAATGTTTAGGGGTACGCTTGAAGAATGTGGACTGGAGGACTGCGGTTATTTCGGGCGAATATTCACTTGGGAAAATAACCGAGACGCGGAGAATTATACTGAAGAGAGGCTGGACAGGGCAGTTGCAAACGAGAAGTGGAAACAATTGTTTCCAAACATGCGCCTAAACCACCTTGACAGGTGTGGTGCTGACCATATACCGATTCAAATGGTCTTAAACTCAATGGAGGAAGAGATCACATGGGGCTGGTCGTTTCGATATGAACATTACTGGGAAAAACACAAGGATTGCCAGCAGGTGGTTCGAGAGGGATGGTTAAACCAGGAAAATGTATCAGTCATGGATCGCATCAAGGATTGCGAGACTAAGCTTCTGAGCTGGAGCAAAGAGGCTTTCGGTTCACTCAAAACCAGGAAGAGAAGGATTGAGAGGCTGCTCAAAAAAATAAACAGAAGACAGAGAACTAAAACGATGTTGGAGCAGAGGAAAGCTTTAGAGAGAGAGCTTGACGAAGTTCTCTACCAGGAGGAGTGCAAGTGGCGACAAAGATCAAGAGCGGACTGGCTGAAGGAGGGAGACAGCAATACTGGTTTTTTTCACAGGAAGGCTTCAGAGAGGAGGAAGCGAAACACCATAAAGAGACTTTTGGATGACTCAGGGAGAGCTTGGAGTGGCCAAGAAGGGGTGGAAAACTGTCTGGTGGATTATTACAAGGGACTATTTGAGTCGGGGGAAATCCCTACTACAAGTCAGATTCTAGGGGCGGTAGAGCAGAGGGTTACCCCATTGATGAATCAAGACCTCTTAAGGCCTTTCACGGGAGAGGAGGTTTGGGAAGCGCTAAAGATGATGGGTCCTACAAAAGCCCCGGGGCCAGATGGCATGCCAGCGCTTTTCTTTCAACACAATTGGGCAGTGGTGGGCCCAGAGGTAACGAAAGCTTTGACAAGCTACCTAGAGATAGGGAGCTTCCCAGAACAGTTAAACTACACGCTGATTGCACTCATACCCAAGGTCAAGAAGCCAGAGAAACCATCGGAATTTTGCCCTATTAGCCTGTGCCAAGTCCTTTACAAGATTATGGCAAAGGTTTTGGCAAACAGGTTGAAGAGGATCCTTCCCAAAGTGATAGGGGAAAATCAGAGTGCTTTTGTCCCAAAGAGAAACATAATGGACAATGTCTTGATCGCATTTGAGTGTTTTCATGCGATAAAGAACAAGAAGAAGGCAAAAACAGGGGTCATGGCAGCAAAACTTGACATTTCAAAAGCATATGACAGGGTGGAATGGAGCTTCCTTCAAAGGATAATGCTGGAAATGGGGTTTGATGGGAGGTGGGTGCATATGATCATGCACTGTGTTAGCACAGTTACCTATTCTATATTGGTGAATGGGCACAGGTCGATGGAATTCAAACCAAGCAGAGGGCTTAGACAGGGTGACCCTCTATCACCTTATCTCTTTTTGCTGTGTGTAGAAGGCTTGTCAGCTCTAATAAAAAAAGAGGTCAACAGAGGGACGATTCATGGCCTTAAAGTTTCAAACAGGGGGCCAGCCATCTCTCATCTGCTATTTGCAGATGACAGTGTTCTGTTTGCAAGAGCTACAGCCACTGAATGTGCAAAAATTAAGGAAATTCTAAGGATCTATGAGGTGGAATCGGGGCAGAAAATTAATCTTCAAAAATCTGAGATTAGTTTCTCACCGAGTGTGGAAAATGAGAAGGCAGTTGAGCTGGGAAACATTCTGGGAATGAGGAGAGTGGAAGAACATGCAAAATATTTGGGACTTCCTACAAAAATTGGAAGACAGAAGAGAGCAGCGTTTGGGGTGTTGGTTGACAGGGTAAGAAAGAAAGTTAAACATTGGAAAAGCCAGACACTGTAAGTAGCAGCTAAGGAAGTTCTAATTAAATCAGTAGCCCAATCTCAAGCTACTTACACTATGTCTGTGTTCCGAGTGCCAGATGGGGTGCTAGAAGAGATTAGAAGAGTGATATCTACGTTCTGGTGGGGATAAAAGGGAGAGGAGAAGCGGATTCCATGGAAAGCATGGAAGAAATTATGCAAACCTAAGGAGGAAGGGGGTATTGGATTCAGAGATCTAAAGGGCTTTAACCTAGCCCTGCTTGGGAAGCAAATCTGGAATCTTATGAACAATCCGGATTCCCTAGTGGCGAGGGTCTTGAAGGCCAAATATTACCCAAATACTGAAATTCTGGATGCTACTCTTGGCACTAATCCGAGCTACACCTGGCGTAGTCTGATGGCTGCTCAGGATTTAGTTAAACAAGGTTTAAGGTGGAGACTCGGAAATGGTTCCAACATTAACATTTGGGATGACAAGTGGATCCCAGGTGCGGAAGAGGATGAGTTCAAAGTGACCTCGACGAGAGTGGATTTGGAGGAGGGCAACCAGGTGGGGGATTTGATTGACTATGACTCCAGAACGTGGAAACAAGGTCTACTGGAACGGGTGTTCAATGATACTGATCAAGTTCGGATTAAAGGTATTCCCATTCCTAGACAACCTACAGCCGATAGGAGAATATGGAGTTTGGAAAAGACTGGTGTCTACACAGTCAAGTCAGCTTACAGGTACTGGAATAGGAAGACAAACAATGTGGAGGTCGGTGAAGGGGCTGAGGATTTGATGGGGGAGGTTTACGATCTGATGAATTGGAAGCGTTTGTGGGGATTAAACATTCCCCCAAAGGTTAAAAACTTCCTTTGGCGATTCACACATGATATATTGCCGACAGGGAAGAATATTGAAGGGAGGAAAAAGGATGCCCCGGTTGAATGCCCTTATTGCAACCAGGTCGAGACGCAAAACCATATTTTCAGGGAATGCTCTTGGTCGACGCGAATCTGGAGGTCTACTGAATACAGACCATTGTTTGAATCAGGTGAAGGACTATCGAGTGGCAGTTGGCTGTGCGAGATTATGGAGAGAGTCGATGACGAGGTACTTAGCAGATTGGGAATGATCCTATGGAAGCTATGGAACGAAAGGAATAACCACTTGTTTAACAATCACAAATTGGAGGATTGGGAGATTGTTCCTCGTGCTTTAGATCTACTGGAAGAGTTTCAATCACACAGAGAAAGGGAGGAAGAAGGAAAGGAAGGGGAGCGGATTACCTGGGTGCAGCCGCCGGAGGGATGGTACAAGGTGAATGTAGATGCTGCTGTAATGGCGAACGAGGGAGTCGGGCTGGGCATGGTGGTAAGAGATGCTGGGGGAGAATTCGTCATGGCAGCCGTTACCAGGAAGAAAGATCGGTGGACACCAGAGATGGCAGAGGCCAAAGCAATCCAATTCGGCCTCCTCACTGCTGCTCGCCATCAACTCCTTCAGGTCATCGTTGAGACGGATTGCCAGGGGATCTTCTCGCAGCTTGGAAATGAGAATAGGAGGCTTACAGAGGTGGGATTGTTTGTGGATGAGATCGAAGAGATTGCAGCAGAATTGGGAGAGGATAAGGTAAGGTGGGCTTTTACAAAAAGGCAGGCCAATTCGGCGGCCCATCTGATAGCTCACACGGTCTGCAATTGGGAGGCCCAAGTTGAGTGGGTCTCGGACCCTCCTGTTTTTCTTCTTAGCTTTAGAAAAAGACTGTAACGGAAACACTACTTCTTAAATAAACAGCAGGTTGATTATAAAAAAAAAAAGAAATATAAGTCACACTTCATTTTCCGTATAAAAAACCCCCAAAGAAAAAGCAGCAAATTGTCAGTGCATCGCATCATTAGCCTTCCTTGAATCGCTTGTTTGTTTTCATTATCTACAGTTTATTTCCTTGTCTTCTTCATTTGATCATCCTCCTCTAAAGTTGATGAAAGGCCAGAGCAAAGAATCTCTACGACTCTACCCAAAAAAAATATGAGGGAGGAGGTATATTAACATTTTTCCAAATAACCATCAAACAAACCAAAAAAAAAAAAAAACAGAGGACCAAAGACCAGGAAAAAAAAATTTAAAACATCCTATTCTCTTTTCTTCTTTCCTTTTCTATTCACAGCATCATCATCACGATCAACACCAAAACCAAAACCCTCCACCAAACTCTAAACACCACCGCCGTCGCCCCGCTACCGACGTCGGCAATCATCACCGGAAACAAGCAATCCCCATCGGACGGATCCTCCACGGTGATCAATCCCAGCCCAGAGAAATCACAGCCCCAGTCTTTCTGCCCATTCATCTGGTAGTACATATTGAACGCATACGAAGCATTCCCAGCCACACTCAAATGATTGCACGAGCATCCATATTCAAGCGCAGTACAGTCGCTCAGCCCACAAGCGTAATCCATGCTCTTCGACAGATCACTCAAATCAATCGCATCAGGCCTCAGAACGCACCATCTCCTCTCCATGTAGTTCACTCCATCGACTGCAATCAGCCCTGTATCTTCACCATACCCATTCAAATCAAGCTCGTACTTAGGCTTCCCGTCGTACTCGAATATCCCCCAGTGCCTCTCGAAGTTCCCTGGAGCCACACTCTTTCCATTCTCATCGATCAAGCTGAATAAGAACACCTCGATCTTGTTCACTGGCCTCGCCGGCGTCCCGTTCCCATCTACAATGTGTTTGAGAAGGCCCTGGCATATTGGGTTTTAAGGAATTGTAAGTTTCAATTTAACTTGATCGATAATAGCTACCTAGAATGTAATGAAAGATACAGTCTTTTGACTCTTTCCCCCTGATACCTGATTGAATCTCTTGGCGTTCTCTACAGTCGCGTGGAGGTCGCCATCGGTGGGCCAGCCTACTTCTCCGACGATGATGGCCATGTCCGGGTACCCTGACTTGGTAAGAGACCAGACCAAAGTGTCGAAGTTTGCGTCGAAGACATTGGTGTAGAGCAAGTCGCCGTCTTTGATGGGTTTGTTTGTGTTCGTGGCGTCGTCGAAGAAGGCGAAGTCGACGGGAAAGTAAGGGTTTCCGTAGAGGCTGAGAAAGGGGTAGATGTTGACGGTGAAGGGCGCGTCGTTTGAGTGGAGAAATTGGATGATTTCGAGGGTTAGGTCTTTCACTTCTGGCCGGAAGTCTCCCGCCGACGGGACTTGGTCGGATTCAGGGGAGTTGTAGACGTCTGCGTTGAACGGCACCGTGGCTTTCACCTTGTGCCCCACCCCTGCTTTGTTGAGTGCGTTCTGGATGTTTCGTAGAGCTGGTAAGGTGTACTTGTCGAAGGTTCCGTTGTACGTTTGGAGGAACGGCTCATTGCCCACTGCAACATACCTGCAAAAGAGAAGAAGAGAAAAAACAAACTGGGTCAGCCAGAAATCGGTGCTTGATTCTCGTCAGAAGCCCTCAGGGACAAATCGTCGAGCAGGTGGAAGACATTGATCACCACCAAAATCCTACCAAGTCAAAGGCTGTAAACTCTCAGGGGAAAATAATCGAACAGATTCAGGGCAAAAAGATAAACACTCGCTTGGAAGACATTGATCGTCAAAATGCGACCAGGTCAAAGGCTGAAAAATCTCAGGGGAAAATGATCGAACAGATTCAGGGCAAAAAAGAGAAACACTCGCTTCTCGAAGGGGTGCTTAATTAATTCTAGTCAGAAACTCTCACAGGGGACAATGATCGAACAGATTCAGGGCAAAAAGAGAAACCACTCATTTCACGCAGGGGGTGCTCAATTCAACCCACAAACTCTCTTAGGGGAAATTGATCGAACAGATTCAGGACAAAACTACAGGCAGCAATCCACAAATTTTACAGAAACGGGAAGGAAGAATGGAGAACTCAACTTGACGTTGACGCCACCGTGGAAGCACCAGTCGGTGACATTGGCCTCGACCCAAGCCTTGGCGGCGTGGCGATCCTCCGCCATGGTCCGCAGCATGTAATTCGGAATGGCGAGCATGACCTCAATGTCGGTCTCGAGGAGGGCGGTCATGATCTGCTCGTCGAACTCGAAGAGCTTGAGCTTGGGGAACTTGTTGGCCACCAGCATTTCAACCACCCTCTCCGGAGGGAGCTGGTGCGTCGACATCGTCCCCCAGTTCACCCCGATGTTGCTCCCCCTGCCACCGTAGTAATCCGCCGCCGCCGTCCCGCCGAAACAGAGCAGAAGCAGGAGAAGGGAGAACAGGGTCGCGAAGAAGAAAAAGTAAAGCTCGCTCCCGGATCTCGAACCTTCCATCATTGTGCTGGAGAGGAGATTAATGGCGGGAAAGGGAGAGGGAAGGGGAGATTGTGAATTGTACCTTGAGGGATTTATATAGAGTTTGGCTGACTGGCCGGGTGAGTGTAGTGGAAGATTACGCTGTCGGTTCCATCAGTGTGGATTTTCTTTTCTGTGTTTGGCTTTTGAGAATCTTCATGGGTAAGGAGAGGAATTGATTGGGTGGCGGTGGCTGTGCTGCTGGTTGGATTTGGGTTGCATGGGAGTCAAAAAGCGGACTGTAAAACTCTGTGAAGGGACAGAACAGAAGAAGACGATTGGAGGTTCGCTGGCTACAGTTATTCAGTTATGGTCACGCGATCATGCATCCTTCTTTCTCCAAGGACACGATATGCTTTTGAGTAGGCTTGGCAATTATACCCATACCCATGGGTTTATAACTATCCAACCCATTTGGGTTGGGTCTGAAATCCAATTAAAGTGTAAATGGATAAAGTTAGATGGGTCAATACCCATACCCATTATGTTGGGTTTACTTGGGTTTTACCCATGAACTTGGGTTAAAAAATCCAAACCCAAATAATTAAAAAAAAAAAAACGAAACTAAAAAAAAAATTAAAAACAATCGAAGACTCATCTCATCCATCTTCCTCTCGCACAGTCGACGACTCTTCCTCTCTAGTCTCTACCCATCTTCGTCGACGACGAGCCGGCTGAGCCACGACGTCGCCGCCCCGGCCACCAGCTCGACGTCGCCGCCCCGGCCACCAGCTCGACGTCGCCGCCCCGCCTCCGAACTCGGCTCCGACCACTGAATCGCATCGCTGCCCCGATTTCGTCGCCGCCCCGGCCACTGCCGCTAGCTCCGACGTCGCCGCCGCTTCGAGTTCTCCATTCATCGTCCCCCAAACCCTTCCCAGGTAATTGACTAATTGGGTTTTGGTAATTGAGATTTAAAGTCCTCTCGTTCCTCTTATCTAGTATATCGTAGTACCTCTGTGAAAAGGGCTTCCATTCCATGGATTTACAGAGCCCCGCTATAGGATTCCGTTGACTCCCGCTATAGCCGCTCCACCGTTCGCCTTGGTGAGCTTAGCAGCAGCTGTTTCGTCCACTCTAGCTTTGTGTCAATCGGATTCTCCTTCTCGCTGTCCAAGCCTGGATCTAAGTCCCTGTCCAATCGGATTCTCCTTCTCGCTGCTCTCTCTGAGGTATGGAGGATTTTTCTGGGCTCTTGTTTAGTTCTGATATGTTCAGCTAGCTACTTTGTTTCTCTGTTTGGTGGACAACTTGTTGAATAGTGATGATTCGCGAACCGTGTTTGAGCTGGGAGAACCCATTGAACTTTCTGTTTGTGTTACTGAATTTGGTGGTTCTTCTTCCACTCTAGCTTTGTGTCAATCACATTGAACACAAATCCATGGCCATAATGTTGTCTTGATACCTTCTGTGTTCATCATGATTCATGAGTTAGCAACGGTCAAATGAGTTGAATGAAGTACAGGGGCCAAACAAGAATGAAACCATCAAAAAAGGTGTTCGTTTTCTTCCTTCCTTACTTCGAGATGGCGGCCGGCGTTCTGCTTTGGGTTGTTGGTCCGAAAGAGAATGCCGTCAGTTCCTCCGCTCTACTCGGTCTCATACCCAGAGCCGGAACTGGCGGCGGCGTCGCTTCCCAGTTGGGAACTAGGCCCAGGGGCGCCGGCGCAGGCGCTACAAGCCAGAGGCCGAGAATTGCGTCGTCGATGAATTCGAATAGCGGGGTGTCTGCTGTGTACTCGAGCAGCGCCGCCGTTGCTGCGAGCCCGGCAAGATCTTCGGAAGAGAAGGTCTACGAGGTGGTGCTAAAGCAGGCGGCGCTGGTGAAGGAGCTGCAGAGACGGTCGGCGGAGGAAGAGGCAGTAGCCGGAACGATATCGAATTGGGATCTTCTGAACGACGCTTACGATAGGTGCGGCGTGGTCTGCGCCGAGTACGCCAAAACTTTAGGAGCAGCGCCGGCGTGGTCTGCGGTGTGGGCGTTGACAACGCCGATGGGGCTCGTCGGGCTCCATCACCACCACCGCCGGGCCTCTAGCTCCTTCTCCGAAACCCTGGAGATCCGAATCGACCGGCGTCCGAACCCGGATCGGAGGCAGCAAGTTCGTCGAAGCCGCCGCCGACGAAGATATGGAAGCCGGGAATGGAACACGATGGTCGCTGTCGCTGACAGCCAAAGTTACACTTTAGTACCTAAAGTTTTTAAGAAGATAAAAATAGGTCCAGCATCATATGTGGAAAATTACATTTTAATACATTAAAAATTTCTCTTTACATTTTAACACCTAATAAAAAAAACATATACAGGCAGGTCCAAAGAGATGGGTACCCAAGCCCAATCCATACCCAAAAATAAAATCCAAACCCAACTCCACCTACCCAAATCTTACCCAAATCCATATAGAATAAATCCATACCCAACCCATATAAATGGGTATAATTGGGTTTGGGCAAAAATACCCATGGGTGGGTAAATTGCCATCCCTACTTTTGAGTTCATTTCGTATAGGAGAAAAATATTCTCATTACTATTGACAGGGTTATAAAATTGAATCAATCAATATAACTTTCTGACATATTTGTTGCGGTAATACATACATTCAATATGATTATTATGTCGCGTTGACCCTTTTTTGACCTTTTCATAGTTAGACATTTTTTATTGCAAGGCCACCTCGAGTAATCTTGTCTCGAATTATAATATTAGATCGTAAGATTCGCAGTCTAGCAACACTGAGAGGCGAGAGTCCGAGACCGTGAAGTAGCCAAGTAGTAATATGGTTGGGGCTCAAGAATTCTTCTTAAAAACATAGTTATTAGGATTAAGAGTACCTGGGTTATTCTAATAGGTTAGGTCGATTACGGTTATGTCACCATCTATATATTGTAGCTCAGTCTCTTTTTTTTTTACCAATAGATCACTTGTATTTCCAAGGCAAAAAGCTAGCAAAGTTTACAAACTAAGTAAAAACCAACGTTCAAAATCAAAACTATCTACAATCGCAGGCAACAAAGAAAGAGTCTTCCTGGCCACATCATGTGCCACCCGATTGTTACTCCTCTCAACAAAGGAAACCCCAAAACTTCGGTACTGATGTCGAAGCCTCGCAATCTCCTCAAGAATCCGTCCTCCCTTCACATCTCGTATATCCATCTTCTGAATTTTCTAGATAACTACCTTTGCATCTCCACAGAACTTCAATTCAGCAAGACTCTTCAAAGAGCACCAGTGAATCGCATCCCAAAAAACTACCAATTCCACCAGAAACGGATCTACAAGACCTGCATAATAAAATCCTTAAACATAACAAATATCCCCAAGGCATCACAAACCACGAATCCTTGTGTAGCTCAGTCTTTACGTTGAAATTAATTAGAAATCAATAAACAAAACATATTACATTTATCCCTTGGCCTGGCCCATCATGGCTGAGGGAATGGGTATGTGGGTTAGGGACGGACAAAGTACGAGCTTCTGGATGGACCGATGGGTGGGTAACGGGAAGGTGTTGTTGGATTATGTGGAGTCGCCCTCTGAGATTGACCCTGTCCAGGTCGTGGCTACTTTGGTGAACCCTCAAGGTGAGTGTGGCATCCCTCTGCTTCGTCTTGTTTTACCTGACGCAGCTGTGTCGCAGGTCATTGGCGTTCAACCACCAGTGGCAGGCTCGGGTGAGGATGTGGCGATCTGGGCGCTTGAGGATGATGGACGCTTCAAAGTACGCTCGGCATATGCCATCGCCACGAGCACGGAGGACACAGTTCGGCAGTTGGATTGGCGCACTATCTGGAATTGGGAGGGGCCGGCTCGAATTCGACACTTCCTCTGGCTGGCAGCAAAGGAGCTGCAACTGACCAATGGTGATCGGGGGGGGGGGGGGGGGGGACGACACCATCTCACGACTTTCACGGCGTGTCAGCATTGCAGAGAAGACCCCAAGACAGTCCTGCATGTGTTACGGGACTGTACTTTTTCCCGGTTAATATGGATGCAGACTATCCCCCTTTCTGACCACCAACAGTTTTTCGGAACTAATCTGCAAGATTGGCTACTCGGCAACCTTCGCAACCAGCACAACAACCTTGATTTCGGCATTACTTGTTGGTCCCTCTAGCGGACCAGGAATGATCGTGTCTTTGCAGGCAAGATCTTCACACCTGAACCTTCATGCAGCGAGTCCAAGCTTAGATACCTGTAGTGAGGAACGCTTTGGACAAGGACAGGCTCATTCATAAGCCTAGTCCCCCCACCAGAACGGAGGAGCAGATCAACTGGAAGCCGCCTCCTCCCGAGTGGGTTTGCCTCAACTCCGACGGCTCCGTTTTACCTGGATCGGGCCATGCTGCTGCTGGTGGCCTGATCTGTGATCACTTAGGACGCTGTAAGACAGCGTTTGCTTTGAACCTGGGTTCGTGCACTATAACCCAGGTTGAGTTGATGGGTGCTGTTGAGGGTCTTCAGGTGGATTGGGATGAAGGATACAGGAGGGTGCACGTCCAACTTGACTCCCTGTGCGCGGTACAACTCTTGAGACGAGAAAATTACCGTGACCACCATAGTGCAGCTATCATCTCGAGATTCAGAGAGCTCATTTCTCGGTCTTGGAGTGTTTTTATAGACCATGTGTATAGAGAGGGTAATAGATGTGCCGATTTCCTTCCTAGTAGGGGGCATGATCTCCCGTTTGGTTTTCATGTAGTTCCTAGTAACGATTCTATGTTGAACTATTGGATCTTGTATGATTGTCAGGGACTTTCCGAACCCCGGTTGGTGCTGAATGAAAGATAGGGTGCCTCTGCATCCATTATTAAATATTTTTTTTATCCCTTTTCTCTCCTAGTTCCTATTTCGCAATTCATGTTCTTCCCCAAATCCTTCCATAAAACTTCTTTCTTAATTTCTAATTCTAATTCTAATTCTAAGTCTCAGTTCCAGTTCTCTTATATCCCAATCTTGTTACAGTTATCGAGAGTGTCCAAGATCTGTATTTCTTACAAATACTATCATAAAATAAAAGCCTTATTTTGCCTAATTAATATTGCAATTTTCTCTGGCTACCATTGTACAAAGACGGTCTTTTTTCTATATTTTGGGTCACTGATGTTTAATACAATCAGCTTTCATCTCTATCTTCATCTTTACCGAAAGCAAAGAAATGATCAGCTACCAACTTGGGTGTGCTAATTGCGAAGTATGCTTAATTGTTTATAAGTATCTTTACTTTAGACAAAAAGTCCCCTTAATTATATTTTACTTTATCTAATGACGGTGAGTGAAGTCAGTGAAATAGGAAGTGATTGCTGACCGACTGAGTTAACATTTGCCTTGGCAAACCAATAGTTGATTAGTATACGAATCAAGTTGGCTAAGTGTGGTGGCAAAATCAGTCCTTGTGGATTGCTTAAGGACTATCATGTATGATTGAACTCGGTTCTGTAATTTGACTCACTTGGTTGTCGCCTTCTTTGCATATCTTGAAGGAAGAAACGTACAATGGTAACTATAGGTTGAAATGTACCAACATCGCTCGATTGTTTGCGTAGATGCAATGTGGTTACTCGAGTTTGGATGCCTTGATTCAAACCTCGAATTTTAGGTCTTGTTCATAGGATGGTTAATGTAATGTATCTATATGGTTTAGATTTCAATCTTTATCAATGGATACCATATCATGTTACTTGAGATCGACTCCTATATTGCAATCCACATAAAAGGTTCCTTGATTATGATTAATCGATGGTCGATCTCGATTTTGAATTATCTTCGAAAAAGAATTCATATTATACGACACTGGTCATCTAACTCGTCAATCTCTTCTTTGTTGTGTGTAACATGTCAACTCACTAGAGACACAATTGGGAGAACGTCCTAAGTTGACATTTTTACCTTACCTAGCTACTTGGTTCTTAATTAGGGTTAGACCTAACAAAAACCCTTAAGCCATTGCCAATCATCCATGATAAGCCACCCTTTTTGCAATTGCCTCCTGAGAGAAAAAGGCCAATTACAACTTGGCATAGGATATATAGAAGACAACAAAGTAGAAAAGAAACAAAGATTCAGAAGTGGAAGACATGGTCATGGTCATTACTTTGCTTAACTAAGCTGAAAGGCTATTGACTGAACTGATGACTGATGACCCTGTCAATATTTTATGCAATCTTTCTTTCCAATTTTTTTGCCCATAAGGATGGATAGGAATTAGGGGAAAGACGCCTTCTTTACAAAACCAACTTTCCAGCTTCAGTCTACGTGCCTCGTTATCTTCTGGCTCCCCCTTTCTTCTCAAAGTTGTGGCCTTTCCCTAACATGGTGGTGGTAGCCGTACACAAAGGGCTTCATTATCACCATAAATATATTTGCAGAGGCAAAAGGGACTTTAGTTTCGACAGTATATTCTTCCAACCCAACAGCAAATCCTATCCCATGTTCACATTTTGCCTCCTGACTTCTCCCACGAGGCCTATAAGCCCATCCATCTAACCCTCCATGAGAATGGAACTTGAATGTGGGTTCCAAAAATAGAAACAGCATCAGAAGAAGGGTATGGACTGTGACCTGACTACAGATTGAATCACATTCCTGGGGAAAACTTTGAAACACATGTCGAAAAGCTCTGGTGTAGCTGGAAAGGGTACTTGATAGCAACAACTTAGGTGACTAGACTCGCAAAAACCATGGCGGAGATGCTTTTTAGCTCGTAGATTGATCAACAAGTCTCTAAATTGTGGTCGCAAGTCAGGTGGAGGCATCGTCTGTGAAGCATCCTTCTGGCAATCGGAAGGTTAAGCAAAACATAGCCTGCGTGCATGGTTAAGGGAAAACGTGGTGAGGATTTCTATGAGAAAACCCTACTTGCTTCCGAGAAAAGGTAGCAAGATTCTGAAAGTTTATTTTATCACAAGCAAGAGGGCGAAATGGAGGTGTTCACATTTTTCTTTTTTTACCTTGTTCGGAGCAACATCCCTAACTCGATGCAATATAGGATCTTTTATCTGAGCACCCAGGGCAGATTCGGCCACCTGGAAAAGGAATTGTAATTTTTTTTTTTGGTAGAATGCTACATGGAGAAAATCGGTGCATTATCAACTCCCTCAAGAATGCCGCATGAAAAGGGTAGCTGATGATTTATCAGCAGACCGACACTTAAAACTGCAGTTTCTAGGAGAGAGTTTGAAGAAAGGAGAAACAATAAACATAATCAGAAATAAATAACCTTAATTATCATTTCTTGGGTTTCATTTGCCCGAATGAAGCAATAGCAGTGAATCAAGGGAAGATCACCCTGCCAGCATAGCCTGGGGATTAGCTTCTTAAACGCATCTGAAAGAGAAGAAGAAGAAGAAGAAGAAGAAGAAGAAGAAGAAGAAGCATTAGATTAGGGTTTCCATCTCAAACATCTTACCAGTTACCACCCATCCAAAAGACAACAGGCATAATAAACACAGGACAATAATTGTTATTTGCATGTACCAAGAAACTCTATGGCAGAAGCAGGGAGGTTCATAATCACATGATCAACATGCTCCCAAGTGTTGAGATTGGGCAACTCGGAGAGCTTTATCCTCTTGTTCTTCCTACCTTTACCCGCCGCTCCAAGGTCTTTCCCATTTTCTACAATAAGAAAATAATAATATTAGCATTCAAGATGCTGACAGACATTTCAGTGACCCACAAAATCAAACTCTGTTCTTTACCAACCTTCACCACAATAATCTTGAGTCCCTTTGACAGAAGCTGTGGATGCAGCATCAGATGAATACTTTGCCCCAACTACAGAATATGACAGAAGTTTTGAGAGAAAAGTAACACAAATGGGATCAATAATACATACCAATATGAATACATGTTACCTGTCACTTGCTCTTGGTCTCTTTTCATATCTTCAACAGTCTCTACTTTAGAGACCACTGGTTTGTCTTCATGAGCTGCTGGCAGCGTCATAAGCTGGGCCATGAATTTCCTAGCGTCCATATTAAAGGCAATTACAAGATCATCAACCTTGTTAACTTTGGCATTGATCTTCAAATAACGAACACTGTCGGGATTCAGATCATTTGCATAAACAATGCATCCTTTCTGTGCTGCAGGAACAGCAAAAGGACCAATTCCAGCAAACATGTCGCATATGATCTCCCCAGGTCGAAATTGAGACACTAGTCTTATGTGTTCATGCTCCAATCTCGAATTCCAATAAACCAAACCGTAGTCAAGTTTGAACGTAGCTCCATATTGCTTAACTTCCGTGACCATATCACTGTCTCCAGCCAGGATCTCAAACTTGGGAACTCGAAACTCGTTCGATATAGATCCGACTTTATTGACAATAGTTCTGATCCTGGGATGATTTTTCTGCCACAATCCACATATCTAAGTATCACATTCTTTTTCTTTTTTCCAATTCAAACATTATATGATCGAAATATATGAAAAGCAGCGGACAAAGAACCCAAGCAGAATCAACAAAAAGTGTTTTCGCCAATAGCACTAGAAAATACACTCAAATTGCACTATATATAATAACATCCTAGACAAATGTTATTTCACTAATAACAAAGATAATAAATTTCCTTGAATAATCATTGAAGTCGAGACCATTTCCATCATAAACTACAATAACTTAAAGCTTGGGCACCAGTATTTATTTGTTGAGCATACGAAATGAATGAAGTGCAGTTTTTAATAAAGCTTTTTTTGGGGTAAACTAGAAACTTACATCATAAATAACTTTGGCAATGACATCCTTGAATGGTAGCAGTTCATCATGTATATTTAAATGAGCAATGTGACCTGCAGATAGAAGGAGCAGAGATGAAACTTGTCAGGGCTTAGGTTCCACCTCCTATCGATGAAGCTAAACTACTGCAGTGCATGCTAAAACATATCCACGACAAACATCAGCAATATCAAGCTATCTCTCTAAAAGCACTCAGGTATATGCAATGTCATTTGCTAAGTCTAATGGAAAGCTAAGAATGATAAATACTCAACTATTGTCTCGAACGACGAAGGCACCTCAACTCCAGCTGGAAGAACCTGCTTTAGAATATGATCTGAGATCAAAGATAACCACTGTTAACAACTTCCACATATACATAATAGGCAAATTAGTGCATTTGCCCTCTCTAATCAACTCGAGTCCAACAGTCGAGTTCGCACGAAAAAGTGAAACGTAAAAGCAATGCAGCAAACAGAACACATGAAGCACCAACCTGCACTCCAGTAAGAATACCCAAGCGTCAAGGAGTAAGGAACGACTTCCATTTCACATAACTTCTTCAGTTCATCAAGTTTTTCAACTGGGATTTCAGGTAGCTCTGGTTGGCAGAGAACAAGATGAAACCAAATTCAGAACTTTCTTACAATAGCAACAAACTCTCTAAAAAGATCAGTATGCACAGACACTTACCAGGGGTTTCAACCTTCTCAGACAATATCATGTACCTGTTCTTATCACTCGTTGGGTCTTCTGTAATCGGTTTTACTCGAGGCTTATCAAGCAAGTATCTAACCAAACAACAACAAAAACATGAACCAGTACCAAGTAATTAGTAAGCAGCCTTTCAAACCAACTAGAATCAACACTACAAAAAACCAACTCCAAACAACAAGAAGACTTGCAATCTCGTTTGCTTGCTTACCCATTGAGGATGCGAGTAGCTACCTTGCAGAGCTCTCGAGGGATTCTGAGCGCCCATAGTTTCAAATGCACATCAAATTTACTCTCGTCCAGCATTCTTTGCTGATGACTCAAATCTCCTTCCTTTACCCAAGTAAAGAAGCAACCACCAAATCAAGTTTCTGAACAAAAACGGGTCACCCTCGAGATACCAGCAAAGTAGCAACTCTTCAATTCCTCGCTAAGAAGAGAAGCACCAAATCAAGCTCTTGCTGAGTTGAAATTTCGTGTCAAACGCTGCATGTACGGGGAAAGGCGGGGTTTTTTACTTGCTGGTTTCGAAAAGGGGAACCAATCAGCTGAGCTCTCAAGCCTGAAGGGAGAAAATGAATGAAGCGCGGGAAGGGAAAGCAACGGCAGGAAGGAGAAGGTGAATAGAGGTAAGGGCGGCGCCGACGAATGCTTACGACTGGAACTGAAAAACGGCGGGGGTTCTTCGGGGAGGAAACGAGCGATTTGCGAGGATTTTCTGCTTCGGTTTCCCCTCGCGTGGGCCAAAACTGGGCCTAAGTAGCTCAACACTTCCAGTGTGGGATGGGACGTTGGGAATTGGGCCGGGCCTTGTGGGCCTGGCGGAAAGTGAGAAGTTTCATACTTTCATTTTAGATGTTGCCGTGAACTTCGCGTAATTGGAAGGGAAGGGGAGGAAATTACTCAAATTAGGGCTGCGCTCACGAGCAGTTCTACACTGGATTCGGAATAAGCTCATTAGTAACTCGGCTTGGTAGCAAGTGAGTCAAGAGTCAAGACTGAACTCATCATTTCAGTTCATGAGACTCACGAACGAACTAGCTCGACTCAGTGGTTCATTGAGTTTAACTAGTGAGCTGGCTCGTTTCGAGCGAATGAGTTGACTCAAGAGTAAATCAGCAGCAAATGTCACTAATAGCAAAAATTACAAAGAAATGAACCATGAAACCTATCATTTCATATTTAGGCTATTTAAGGAAGCACTAGGTTCAGCATTGCTAACAAAACCAGGACAAGTGAAGAACTAAAACCAAGAAGTATCTTTCTATCCCTTCTCAAAATAAAGCTGCAATCGATATCGCGCCATAAATCCTTAGCCTGAGGTACTACTTGCATCATCAAAATCAAAGACGAGAACCGAGGACAAAATTTTCTCTTGCTTGCCTTACCGCACAGGCTGCTGATTGTAGTGAGACTTCTCCTTCTTCTTTGCTGCGGCAGCAACCTTTGCTCGCCTGGCAGCAGCCTCACTAGCAGCAGCCTTGGCAGCGGCATCTACTTCTTTACTTGATTTCTTCTTTTTAGCCGCCACTTTCTTCAGCCGCTCTTTTACATCAACACCGCTTGATGCATCATCAGACTTTTCAGCTTCAGCGTTGCTACTTCCAGCGCCATCTCCCTCGGGATCCTTGGGGGCTTCTTTTGAGGTCTTTTCCTTCTTCTTCTTCTTTTTGGCACTCTTGCTCTCAGCTGGAGCATTTTCATTCTTCACTTGTCCGTTGTTGTCTGCTTTCTTCTCTTGTGAAACATCTGGTGAAAAATGTAGAATATTGTTTTATCATCGGTGAACAAAGTGTTGCAGCCACATGTTATTTTTGTGGTGAATACATAATATTAAAACTATAATAGGAAGAGAAACAGAGTCTTTTATGAGAAGTTACCATCAGCGACTTCATGGCTACTGGACTCCGGTTTGGCCATTCCGAGCTCGGCAAGAACGGCATCAAGTTCTTCAAGCTCTTTTTTCTTCAATTCCTTCTTCGAAAGTTGTCTTTCTGATTCTTTTGGAGCTAAGGAAGTCTCAGGTTGCTTCTGAACTGGCTCCACCTCGGTGGCTGTTTCAGGTTCGGGTTCATGTTCCTCCTCCACATCATCATCAATTTCATCAAGACCTTCTTCATCACTTTCACTTTCCTGCAAACCAAACAGCATTTGAGGTAAGACTAGTTGCTGTAAATCCTGGTCAATATCTAACGCGATCATCAAACAGAAACGACAATATAAACAGCTTGGAGTTGTATCAAACAACAGAGAGACACAAACCATGAGTACTGAAGCAACTTTGACTTAAATTTGCTGAACTGGAATATTAACATCCTAGTTATTTCGCCATTGTATAAACATAAGATTTTAAAACATATTTCGGAAAGCAAAGAGCTGCATTTGATGCAAGACTATCTAATACCAACGTTACGGGATATTCTTTCATCCTCAGGGTTCTCGCATGGTTCATGACTAAAAACCCTGCCTACAATAGCTGGTTTTAATTTTTAAGAAAACACAATTAAGATATACTGATACTTGATGACTGCTCCTGACCAAAAGAGAATAAAGTATCTGTGTACTTTGTATGTACAATAACAACTGCAAAACAACTGAATGCATCCTTTGTCCAAAGCCAATAACAAGTGGGCAAGTGCTTCAGAAAACAGAATTTGATAAAATCATCTAATGCCAACAACCGTGGACTAATGCTGCTAATCACCAAAAGACACAATTCACAATGCTCCCCAAAGTATCTAAAGCAATATTGGGAGGGTGTACATAGTTGGCAGCAATATAGAGACCTACCTTGCAATAAGTCAAGAAAATCACAAGACATAATCAAATCACTTAAATATGCTCCAAGGATATGAAGATCTTGAGGAATGTGACTATATTTTTCTTACATCACTAGGGGAAAAACTCTGGTTGAAACAGTAATATTGTTCCTCGGTATTCATCACTGCAAGACTACCAACATGAGTCCGTTAGCAATTGGATGGACCAGGTAATGAGATCCTCTTAGCAGCCTCCAACATTCATATTATTTGACAAAAAACTATTGTACCAAACTTTCCAAGAATGACAAGAGGTGATACCGATTCCGGCCTTTTTTCCTAGTAAGGCAACCATGAAAGTGTAACCATGTATCCATAAACCGACACTACCGTGCGTAAACTACAAACTGAAGCACGGGCGAAGTCCCTTGACCAAAAATCCTAAAACTCCACCTCACACCCAGAATCCAATACAAGCGAGTGAGCGACACATGTTAAGTCAGTTCTCAAACTAGAAAAAGTGCATTTACTAACAAGTGGGCAGATATGTTCTCTATTTCTGATTGCATCAATAGTCTAAGTCAAACATGAATTACTTAGCAATCGCAAATGCCTCATTTCTTCCTCCAGAAACCTTTCTATGCAAATCCATCCACAAACGCAGAGCCACATATTTGACAGAAGAGATCCAATGAGATAAGAAAATCTGTTATCTCCTTTTCAACATCAGGCCAACAGAAGTTTCCTTGAGAGAACCAGTGAAAGCTGCTTAATCCAACACAATAAGCCATTCGCCCAATGTCTATAACGTCAAGTAAACAAGACCACCACAATCACACAAGCGGATTCCAAGTTAAACCAAAATTCACAATAAACCAACAGCAAGAGTATGATAAAGTAAGCATCTTGATATAGCAACACATCACAATCAAACAAACCCAAAAAATTAGAGAAACCAAGATCACCTCCACAGCCTCCTTTTCCTTCTGGGCACCAACATCATCTTCACCCCAGACGACAGCTGGAGGAGCAGTAGTCGCGAAGTAATCGTCATCATCTTCGTCATCGACGTCGGCCCAAGATTTCGAGTTCAGCGGCGCCGGCGACCAGAACACCTTCTCGGACTCCTTATCACCGTCCTTGGTCGATTTCGATTTAGACGAACCGTGGCGGTCCTTCCCGGAATTCGCAGCAGCAGCAGCGGACGAGCTCGAGCTCTTCTTCTTCTTCCTCAAGGTGTCGAGCGCAGCAAAGACATTTGTACTGTTCAGAACCACCTGCTCATTCGTCCTCCCGCCGGCACCTCCCCCGACCATCCTCTAGCTCAAACCCCAGAAACCCCGAAGACGACGAAGCGCACCACTCCCCGTCCCCTCGTTAACCTGACTTGCAGAGCTGTTCAGCTGTCTATCTGCGTTTCGGATAGCTCGCTCGTGTGCCTTCTTCCCCACCGGCCGAAATTGAGAGAGCTCAGATGGCGTATTGGGTTCTTTATAAAAGAGGGAATTAGGGTTACCTGTCAGTTTTTTTGGTTTCCTTAATTTGAAAACGCAAGCGAGATGGGTTGAAATCGGAGTCGATAAAAAAAAATCTATAGATATTTATTACGACATCCATACGTAATTTTTCGCTCAAAGTATGGGAAGGAAGGGCAAACCCATCTCGATCTTCTGAGGCCGGTTCAGGAAAGTTCCTTTATTTGGTCTAGTTTAGCAAAGGCGGGGAACCTTCTTAGAAAGGGATGCGCCTGGAATATTCATAGGGGTAACCGAACTAAATTTTGGTCTGACATATGGCTATCGCAGGTACCTCTCCAAGAACTGGCGACGGATCAAATTCCAGAGGCGGATCAAGATCTGCTGGTGGAGGAATTTGTGGACGAGGACGGGAACTGGAAGACGGAGAAGTTCGACCACATTCTCCCCATGGAAATAGTTCGACAAATTACTACGCGGGCGGTAGATCCTCTCTCGGCCGAGGAAGACACGCTCATGTGGCAGCCGACGCCTAATGGTCGATTTTCTACCAAGAGTGCCTACCAGTTGCTCCAAGACCCTATCAATGACGAGAACTAGCAATTTTGGAAGAGAATTTGGCGCCTCCTAGTACCAGAGCGTGTTCGCTGCTTCGTATGGTTGGTGGTGCAGGGGAAGATCAGTTCCAACGAGGAGAGAGCTAAACGGCACCTCACTCAAGACTCCTCCTGTTTTAGATGCCCTACTCGTACGGAGACGCTTCTGCATTTGTTCAGGGACTGCCCCCCGGCAGCTTATCTTTGGAATCGGTCGGTTCAGCCGGAGAAGCTTAAGAACTTCTTCACATGTCCGTGGAACATCTGGCTGGATGCTAACCTCTGTTGTGAGGATATAGCCCCCTCCGGCCTCCCTTGGAACATATTCTTTTGCATTGCCCTCTGGAGCATGTGGAAGAATCGCAATGATGGAGTTTTCCATGGGATGGGTAAGACCCTGTCCGCTCCTTCTATGTTGCAGGCTGTGAAGATCCGAGCTGCTTTGTGGTGGAAAGCTTGGAACGCTCCGAACCCTCTGTTGGGGCGAGCGAGCTCCGCCCAGAATCGCTCGATGGCTCAGATTGGTTGGAAGCCTCCCCCGCATGGTTGGAGTAAGCTCAATGTGGACGGTGCAGCGGGTGCTAGTCAAGGAATTGCAGGAGCAGGGGGAACCTTGAGGGACGCCGACAACAACTGGATCGGTGGCTTTGTGGCTGGATTGGGCTCCGGTATAGCCATTTGTTCGGAGTTATGGGCTATTTACCATGGTCTAAAGTTGGCATGGAAGTACGGATGCAGAACTCTCATCGTGGAGACTGATTCACAGTTAACGATCCAACTTGTGAAGAACAGGTCAGATCCATTACATCCTTATGCAGCCCTTTTAACGGCCATCAGACGACAGATTGCTCAAGACTGGATTGTGAATTTAGTTCATGTATACCGAGAAGGGAATAGAGTCGCGGATTGGCTCTCGAAGCACAGCCTCGTCTATCCCAACGGTGTAAATGAACTAGCAGCACCTCCTAATGAACTTCTCCCGCTTCTCCAGGTAGCTTCCAGAGGCGTCACTTATCCTAGACGCATAGTCTCTCCTCCTACTTCTCCCCACCTGTAACCTCGTTTTGCGCTCTTTTTCTTTGGCTTGTTGCCTCCCAGTATGCAAAAAAAAAAAAAAACATAACAACATGATTATAACTAAAAATGTGTGATTTGGAATTTTGGATAAGTAACATTATCTCTTGGCTAAGATTGGTCTAGACCCTAGAGGGGTGGCTTGGAAAATTCTTTGTTACGAAAGAAGCAGGGGTAGGGTTTTCGGGATTTTGAAGTTTTTAATCAACCTATTTTAGCTCAGATTAATTAGCGTATTTTACAAGATTCATCCTTTTTTTTTAACCCAAACTTATAAAGGTGAGTATTTTCTCAATTCTGTGCTTTTCTAGATGCTCGCGTTCGAATAAAGGCGCTGACTTATGGAGGTGGCTCAATATTTACATTATTATTCATGATG
Source organism: Linum tenue (assembly GCA_946122785.1). Classification (NCBI taxonomy): domain Eukaryota; kingdom Viridiplantae; phylum Streptophyta; class Magnoliopsida; order Malpighiales; family Linaceae; genus Linum; species Linum tenue. The sequence continues at coordinate 7,484,611 of CAMGYJ010000003.1, forward strand.
AAAGTAGAAGTCTCACATCTATAGCGTCTTCTTCAACCTAATATAGTTCTCATTCTAGCATCCAATATCCAATCAATATGAATGACCTTTTGCTTTTTAGATGAGTGTCAGATTATGTTTGTTAAATTTTTGAGAAAGGAGTTCGATTAGTGTTATGTTGTCTGTATTTCATAATAATATGCTATGAGGATTGGTACTGCAAGCACTATTTAGTTGTCAATGGTGCTCCTCGACTTAGCTGCATATTTATACACCCTTTTCATTATCTATCTGGCATGAAGCACGAGTTCTTCATTTATGTAGCTAGGGCATTTGGTACTTTGTATTGCTAGGAGAGGCAAGCGGCTCTAAGGCAAAATAGTTGAGGTGTTTTGTTGTTAGAGTTGTGATGCTTACTTTATGAATTTGTGGTGGTTATGTTTTATGTAACTTTCAATGGGTGGTCTTGGCATTTGGCAAGATTTATGATCGTATTCAGGATTCATTCTTCGTGGAATTAATGCTCTTGCGTGATGCAATTAATTAGTGCTTAACCTGTAAATATTTGGTTGGCTTAATTCTATGGTGATTCCCAATTGGTGGTGCAACGGGCGTTGACAGGAGACCTATATCATGATGTTGGATGAGCTATACTAGAAGGTGTCAAATGACTTGCTCGACGCTTCGTCTTCTATGCTTGTTTCTTTGCTCTTTGGAGTTTTAATAAGGTTGTCCATCTTGTGACTAAACATGCCTTTTATCGATAGTTCGACTATTGGTGGACTACTGCCGGTGGTTGTTATCCGCTCTTTGACATATTGACCTTATTGTACTATTGACTATGTAAAAAAAACTCCAATTTATATTATTTTACTAAAGAAATATATGTGACCTACACAATGATATATAGTTTTGATATATGTTAAAAAAATAAAAATAAAAATATTCACGTTCATATGTTAACGAGTCATACTCCTATTCGACAATTACTAAACTATAACAATACCGTTCAATGTATACCACCATACATGAATGACTCATGTACTGTCATTGTTCGCACGACACGTTTCTTATTCTCCTAAGTTATAATACACAACAATTTCGTGTGCTTTAAAAATATTGTCGTGCGACACAAACTAAATTATTAAAAAAATCACTTTCATCCTACAGTTCTTTGAAACCGGATACATTTTATTAAACCAAACTATCTATCTATCTTCTATAAAAATATTAAAAGGGTTTAAAATTTAGACCACTGCCACATCAGCATTAAACTAAAATCATGCTCGCACATAGGGCTGCAAATGAGCCGAGCTACTCGCAAGGATTTGAGGCTCGAATCGGGAAAAACTCGTCCGAAACTCGATTCGTTTACTAACGAGCCAAGTTTGAGCTTAGCTATGTTCAGCTCGCGAGCTAGCTCGACTCGATGGCTTGTTGAGCTCAACTCGTGAGTTAGCTCATTTAGAGCTCATGAGATGTCTCAACGTTGTGGATTGAGAGCCAATTTGATCATCGACTTATGGACGAATCGATCTAATTTGGACGTTCACAATACATAGGACTGTTAAACTATATATCTCACATCATGTGAAGTTTAACATGTTGAACATGTAAGAAATATGCCTTATTTTTTATTCTATAAAGAAATTATGTACAAAATTGTTTCGATACTATGACATAACATGATTTGAACTAGTTAAAATTTATTAACTAAACAATATGACACCTACAAATTATAATATAAGATTAATTAATGTTGAATATTTGATTTTTTTGTCGTTACATCAATCACATGTACCATACACGACATACAAAATGAATGTATCAAATACGATCTAAGAATTTATTAAACAAGCCTAGATCGATCTCGACTCGGCTCGAGCTTGAACTCAACTCATTTGTTAACGAGTCAAGCACAAGCTGGGGTAAGTAAAACTCGATTCAACTTCCCTCATTTGCACCCCTACTCGCACGTCAACACATTAAAAAAGAAATTGTTCCCGTTTTTTTTTTCTCCTTCTTTGAAATCCCTCAATGTGTGGGGCGAATGCTCTTGTTTTTCTTAATGGAGTCGGGGACGATCTGGGTGGCCTTGATGAAGATCTATAGGAGTGGAGATGGATCTATCTCCTCGCTGAAGATGTCTTTTAGTAGTTCCTGGGTGTGGTGTAGAATTAATTGTGAAACTCAGAGATTTGATTGGGGCAAAGCTCCATAAGCGAGGAACAGAGAGGTGTTGTGGGATGGATCTCCTATGCCTGCATACTCTATAAGTACATTCTGGAACTCCATAAGAGTGGGTGAGAGCCCAGTGGGGTGGTACAGCTAGGGTGATATGGAAAAAATTTTAATTTGTCCTCCTCGGTTCAGTATTATACTATTATTGCATGGTTGGTACTACTGAATAGTATAGTTACACGAGATAAACTGAGACAGTGGGATAAATTGGTAGATTCTTCTTGTTCATTATGTGACGTGGCTGATGAATCGAGGAGAGGGAACATCTGTTTGTTGAGATGTCAAGGATCAAGTTAGGAGATTGCCAGTTCACCAATTAAGGGGGAGCAGATCAATCATCACCAATCAAGGGGAAGCAGATCAATCAATCACGAATCAAGGGCCAGCTGCTCAACTTACCCTTTCTGCATCAATTCAAACCACAACGGCTCCTACAACGACTATTTAAAGGAGCAGCAGAGGAAGGCCTCGGCACTGAAGCAAACAGGGAATCCTTAGTGGCAAAGGACAAGGGATTGGGTTTGAGAATCAGTGGCTTTGATTCAAGCTGAGGTATAGGTTCTGCTTGATCAAAGGGTGTATAGAATTCCTGCGAGAATTCTGGTCTTAGTCTGTGACATTTTGATTTTCTCACCAGAGTCTGTATTTCTATTGTTCTGTTTTTGTGTCCGCGTCATAAAAAGAAAATCAAAGTGTCTCTCAGGATAGTGGTACTATCCTGGGACGAGGAGTAGTCCTGTGGCAAACCTCGTTAAAAATTGACTGTGTACTTTATTTTCTGCACCTTCTTCCTCCTCTCTTCCTCCCCTGTTCTGCGCCCCTCTGCCTGAACAGAGTCTTGGCTCTGTGAAGAAGATGATCGACTCTGTTCCTTCTTCACTGAGCTTGGGCCGAGATTAGTTCAAGTTCCAGATCAGTTTTCTTGGATATGTGGGCTTGTTCTGATAAAGCCCAATTATGTTACTCTTGTGAGTTGAGGCCTGACCGAGAGCTGGAACCCGGTTCGATTGCTTAGTTGACTCTTTAGTCAAAATCCCTAATCGTATAATCTCATTTCATTTCTTTCATTCGACATTTCCTCTTTCACTTGATCTTTCTCTGTTCTCAAGTGGTATCAGAGCAGGTCCTTGATTGAAGCTCGCTACTGCCAAGGGAAGATCCAGCGTGATGGCCTCCACAAATTTCGTTCATGCTTCGTACAATCATCCACCAGTTTTCACGGGGTCAAACTACACCGCCTGGAAATAGAGAATGAAGACCTTTCTCTGGGGAGTTGACGAAGAGCTGTGGACCGTCGTGCGCGATGGACCTCTCGAGATGGATGCAGATCAACAAAACTTCTGGTCAGCTGCACAAAAGAAGAGTGCTCAGTTAAATCAAAGGGCGATTGATAGACCGTTAATTACACATGTTTTTACCCCTATTCTTACACCGTTTGAGATGTGGTTTCTCATGTTTTAGGCCGATTTCACGCTAGGTTGTGCTTGTTTGTGATATTTCAGGTCCTAGTACGTGAATGGAGGCTTGGGACCGAGTTTGGGGGCGATTGGATGAAGATCAGACGCGTGGCGAGGTGCGGAGGAAGCCACACGGGCATTCCTGGAACCCACACGGCCGTGCAAGTCATGCTCGTGGCCGTGTGGTTTGTGCCAAGAGCAAACACGGGCATGGTGAAAATTCCACTCGGCCGTGTGACTCTGGCCGTGTGGGAAGCCTGAAGTTTGACTAATTGAGACGCAGCGTTTTGGGAGCCACACGGGCAATTGAGTGAGCCACACGGCCGTGTGGCCTGCCCGTGTGAGTCGGGAAATCTTGGTTTTTACCCAATTCCGAGCCACAAGTGAGAGAATCGATTTTCTGGAGCAAAAACAAAGTTTTAGAGAGAGAAAGAGCGAAGAACAAACCCTAGGAGCTATTTCGAGTGGATTTCTCACCATTCAAGCCCAGATTGCGTCCCGAGGAGTGAAGATTGACATCCCAGAGCAGATTTTCCTCATCTTTATGAGTATGACTACTCTGATTTCTGTTTTCCTCTCTCTCTCTATGGAGTAGAACCTTTCTCTCACTTGGGTATGAAGAACCCTAGTTCCATGTGTTAGGGATTTGATTGTAATGACTTGGGATGATTATACTGTTTGGTTTTAATCGAATGATGCATGATTCATTGAATTGATTGAAGTCTGATCAGCTTTTCTTGATTTCTGCTGCAACCTGAGATAGATAGAATCTGATTAGGTTGTTAGAGCTACATCATTCGGTAGTAGGAGATTGGCTATACGAGAGTTAGTCAGTTTACTGCTTTGTACTGGAATCCAATTCCAGTAGTGGAGTTCTGTGTTCATAGCCTCAGCTTTCTATCCCAGTGAAGACTAGTCGTTTGCCGGGTAGTTTGACTGAGAGGGCTTGGTCAGCTTAAGAGATTCCAAGCCACTATCGGATCTTCCGCAGTTTAATCAACATTAAATCAACCCAGGGTAATTACAATTGAACCTAACTAAGGAGCTAGGGGGACTCATTCCTGAGTGACTCTTCCTTGAGTTCAGAAAATCGAACCATTTCCTGCTTTTTACTGCTTTTACTTTAAACAACAATCACTCGACTTAGTTGGCTAGATAATAGAGAATCACGGAGTAGGCAGTAGATCTAGAGCCCGGGTTGATAATAGAACTTGCCCTTTTACTGCATTCCCGGACTGCGATTACACTTGGTCGCAGTTTGGTGTTGTGTTTTATCGTGTCAAGTTTTTGGCGCCGTAAATTCCTGGCTCTTGAAGCTGGCCAGAGGAACACGCAGGCTGTCTTGCAGGATATACAGACCCAGCTGGGGAGCGTGGCTCAAGCAGTGGCGCAGAGGGCTTTAGGTACTTTGCTAGGTCAGACCATTCCTAATCCGAAGGACCCGAATGCCCACTGTAATGCCATCACAACCAGGAGGGGCAAGATGACTGCTGATCCACCTGTTCGGGGACAAGAGAGGGAGGCCCCTGTTTTAGCATCTCCAGCGGGTGAAGAAGAGGCAGAGAAGGAGGTTGAGGCGTCTGCGCCTAAACCGCAACCAGTAGTGAAGGAGTATATCCCACAACTCCCTTTCCCTACTCGGTTGCATAAAGACAGGCTAGAGGCAGAGTTCGGAAACTTCATGTCCATGCTTAGGAAGCTGAATGTACAAGTGCCCTTCCTGGAGGCACTATCCCAAATGCCTAAGTATGCGAAGTTCCTAAAAGATCTTCTCTCAAAGAAGCAGAAGCTAAGTGAGCTGGCCACTGTGGAGCTCAGCGAGGAGTGCTCGGTCATTCTGCAGAACAAGCTTCCGCAGAAGCAGAAGGACCCAGGTAGTTTCACTATCCCGTGCTCTATTGGTAAAGTGCATGTAGAGAGGTCCTTGGCGGATCTAGGTGCTAGTATCAATGTCATTCCATATAAATTGTTAAAGAAATTAGGCCTAGGTGAACCCCGTGCGACTAGGATGAGTCTTCAATTAGCTGACCGATCTATAGTGCATCCTAGGGGCATAGTGGAAGACCTTCTGGTTAAAGTTGGCAAATTCGTTTATCCTGTGGATTTTGTTGTCTTGGACATCAATGAGGACACCGAAGTGCCCCTTATACTGGGAAGGCCTTTCCTGGCCACCGCCAAGGCTCTCATAGATGTACATGATGGGACCTTAGTCTTGAGGGATGGCGAGGAGCGAATAACCTTTTCTATTGTTAATACTCTTCCTGCTTCATCGCCTTTTCATGTTGTTTCTCACCAGGAGCACGAGTCTGTCGTGTATCCTTCTGTGCCTCCCATTTTGCAGGACTCCTCTCACATATCTTCGCCGCCACCCCCATCCACTCCATTACCAGACGTTAAGATCAAGGAGGAGTGGCGGCCGAAGCTGCAGGTAGCTAAGCCTGCTCGCAAGAAAACCGGAGACCACTATGAGCTGGTCCCGCCTCCTGAGCCACGACCGCCTTGGCCATCCGAGTATTCACTCGCTTGCATCCTGCCGGATGGCCAGGTCGAGTTGACGAGTGCTGGTGGCCAAATTCTTCGTGTGCATGGCCACCACTTGAAGCTGTACCTCAAGAGCGATGTGGATCCGCTCTTGGAGGCACCTGATCCTTCGCCTCACTGAGCATCCACCATACTGGCGTCCAGCTAAAAGACGGTAAAGAAGCGCTTGTTGGGAGGCAACCCCACCGAGGTTTGCATTTTCTTACCTTTTTCATATTGATTTTTGTGTTTTTTGAGTCTTGAGGTGTTGTTCCAGAGTCGAATGTCGTTTTTGAGTGAAAACAGGTTGAATTCGAGGCTCCAGCAGTTCACACGGCCATGCCAGAAACTCACACGGCCGTGTGGTTTTGAGCCTATGGCCGTGTGAGCTCTCGGCAAATTCCACACGACTAAATGTGCAATTTGCACGGCCGTGTGGCTTGCCTCGGCCTGGCCGTGTGGCCGACACGGGCATCTCTGATTCTCACACGGCCGTGTGGTTTTTACCCCGTGGCCGTGTGAGCTCTCGGCAAATTCCACACGGCCGTGTGGATTTCCTCGGCCTGGCCGTGTCGGCCAACACGGGCACACCCTGCACCTCACACGGCCGTGTGAGCTTGCCGGTGTGGCCGAGCCACGGCCTATAAATTCGGCCGACACGGCCGAGTGGTCAGAAAATCCACTTTCACTCGCTGGAAACCTCTCCCCCTCGCCGGAAAACCGCGCCTTTTCACCCTCATTGGCAATTTTTGGCCATTTGTGGTCGGTTTTTCACAAATCCAACACCACACTCACCCTTCCCTCACCATTATCGGCCTATCCCTCGTTTTGGAGGTGATTTGGATCGATTTTGAGTCGCCGGAGGCGATTTCCGGCGAGACTCCGGCGAGGGTCCGACGAGCACTTCAGGGCACTTTTTCGGCTTTTCGTCGCTTCCATCGCCTTCCCCTCATCATCCCCTACACCTCTACTTGAGTCTCCAGGTTTGATTTTGCCCTTAACTATGTTAATTGTGGAGAATTGGGTGTTAGAGTGCATGTTTAGAGAACCTCTTTGAATCTTGTGAATTTTGTGCAATTGATTGAGGGGAATGCTTTGATTATGTCTGAATTGTGTTGGGCAATGTCCCCCTTGCTTGTTTGGTCCCTTGTGTGCAAGAATTTTGTCATTTTCATGCTTCACTTAATAGTGCACACAAGGTGTTCGATGAAATTCCTGTTTTTCATGCCATGTTGTGGGCACCGGTTGGGGCCCTTAATGATGTGCTTTGAGGGTGTATTTGCTATGGATGTGAACCTTAAGTTGCCTACTTTATCGTGAATGTGCATCCCCACTCAGATTATGCTTGATTTATCGAGTTTTTGACCCCCGAACTATGGATGAAACCATGATTAGGCTGTTTTCTGTTCTTAAGTGTGGGGGTGTGATTAACCTTTTCGTTGGCTCTTTTGGTTCCACTTTGGGTTGTTCTTTTGCAGGACAATGTCGAAACCCGACCTCAAGCACCTGTTCATCCGGGATCTGAAGAGGGGCCCCTACCAGGATCGTTTCAAGCAGGTCCTGGCATGCTCGTTTGGGCAGCACCATTGCTGGTCCAAGCGGGAGTTTCAGAAGTTGCACTGCTACGAGCACTTCTCCGCCATCGTCACCAACAGCCCGTGGCGCCGTCTGCTCTCCAGCCACGAGAAGGTTTACTACAAGCTCGTGCTGGAGTTCTACACGACCTTCAAGCACACATCCACAGAGGATTGGACAAACGGTGCAGCCGTCAAATTCCGGCTCGGCGGTGCACCCCGGTCTATGAGCTACCACGAGCTGGCCACTGCTCTCGACCTTGGCATGGCCGATGGTGAGGACTACGTCACCGAGGTCAGCGACCCACCGGACGTGAACTTCAGGACGCTCTATACCCGCCTTGCTCGGCCAGGCCAGCGTTCCTTCTCGGCCGGGAAGACGAAGGCCACTACCCTGCACCTCGACAACCGCATTCTCCACCACCTGCTAGAAAAGTCTTACACCCCAGCTTCAGACAGTGCCAGCGCCATCACCAAGAGGGCCATGTACTTCATCGAGTCGATCCGCCAGCACGACCATCCTCTCCGCTTGGGTTCTGTGGTGGCCAGAACCTTCGAGAAGAGTGCTTCGGAACTGAAGATCCTCCACTGCACCCCCTTCATCACCCGCCTGGCCACCTACTTCGGGCTTTCACTGCAGGGGTGCACAGAGCAGGGGGAGTTTGATAGAACGTTAATTACACATGTTTTTACCCCTATTCTTACACCGTTTGAGATGTGGTTTCTCGTGTTTTAGGCCGATTTCACGCTAGGTTGTGCTTGTTTGTGATATTTCAGGTCTTAGTACGTGAATGGAGGTTTGGGAGCGAGTTTGGGGGCGATTGGATGAAGATCGGACGCGTGACGAGGTGCTGAGGAAGCCACACGGGCATTCCTGGAACCCACACGGCCGTGCAAGTCATGCTCGTGGCCGTGTAGTTTGTGCCGAGAGCAAACACGGGCATGGTGAAAATTCCACACGGCCGTGTGACTCTGGCCGTGTGGGAAGCCTGAAGTTCGACTAATTGAGACGCAGCGTTTTGGGAGCCACACGGGCAACTGGGTGAGCAACACGGCCGTGTGGCCTGCCCGTGTGAGTCGGGAAATCTTGGTTTTTACCCAATTCCGAGCCACAAGTGAGAGAATCGATTTTCTGGAGCAAAAACAGAGTTTTAGAGAGAGAAAGAGCGAAGAACAAACCCTAGGAGCTATTTCGAGTGGATTTCTCACCATTGAAGCCCAGATTGCGTCCCCAGGAGTGAAGATTGACATCCCAGAGCAGATTTTCCTCATCTTTATGAGTATGACTACTCTGATTTCTGTTTTCCTCTCTCTCTATATGGAGTAGAACCTTTCTCTCACTTGGGTATGAAGAACCCTAGTTCCATGTGTTAGGGATTTGATTGTAATGACTTGGGATGATTATACTGTTTGGTTTTAATCAAATGATGCATGATTCATTGAATTGATTGAAGTCTGATAAGCTTTTCTTGATTTCTGCTGCAACCTGAGATAGATAGAATCTGATTAGGTTGTTAGAGCTACATCATTCGGTAGTAGGAGATTGGCTAAACGAGAGTTAGTCAGTTTACTGCTTTTTACTGGAATCCAATTCCAGTAGTGGAGTTCTGTGTTCATAGCCTCAGCTTTCTATCCCGGTGAAGACTAGTCGTCTGCCGGGTAGTTTGACTGAGAGGGCTTGGTCAGCTTAAGAGATTCCAAGCCACTGTCGGATCTTCCGCAGTTTAATCAACAGTAAATCAACCCAGGGTAATTACAATTGAACCTAACTAAGGAGCTAGGGGGACTCATTCCTGAGTGACTCTTCCTTGACTTCAGAAAACCAAACCATTTCCTACTTTTTAGTGCTTTTACTTTAAACAACAATCACTCGACTTAGTTGGCTAGATAATAGATAATCACGGAGTAGGCAGTAGATCTAGACCCCGGGTTGATAATAGAACTTGCCCTTTTACTGCATTCCCGGACTGCGATTACACTTGGTCGCAGTTTGGTGTTGTGTTTTAGCGTGTCAGCGATGCACATCCTACAAACAGCTATATCACCCGAAGAGGCAGATAAGGTGGAGCATTGCGAAACTGCTCAAGGAATTTGGAGTTCTTTGGAAAGCACCTATGAAGGATCATCAAACATCAAGGAAACCAGAATCGATCTTCTGGTTCATGAATACGAATGTTTCGACATGGCTCCAGGTGAGGGAATTCATGAAATGTATTCTCGATTTACTCTTCTGATTAACAAACTGAAAGGATTAGGAAAAACCTATCTTGCTAAAGATCTAAACCGGAAAATTCTAAGATCTCTTCCCGAGGAATGGCTTCCAAAGAGGATAGCCATAGAAGAAGCTCGTAATCTGAACACTCTGTCTATAGATGAACTAGTTGGATCCCTTCTGAGTCATGAACATGTTCTTAAACAAGTCAATAAAGATGATGAGAAACGGAAAAAATCCCTAGCATTTAAATCTCAGGTAGTCGAATATGAATCTGATTCTGAGTTAGGAGAAGAGTTTGATAGGGAATTTGCTCTTATAAGTAACAAATTTCATAGAATGTTAAGATACAAACAAGAGCAAAAACAAAAAGCTAGTGATAGGAATTCTTCCAATCGATCTAATCCTTTTGACAAAAAGCTTTTCTCAAAATAGGCTGCGAGTCCCGCAGACCAAATCTTTTGAATCAGGTAGTCAAGAAAAGGAAACTCAAGACTGCTACAAGTGTGGGAAGCCTGGTCATATCAGGGCTAACTGCCCACTCACCTTAAAGGCAAAAGAAAGAGCAATGAAGGCTACCACCTGGAGCGATTATGAATCTGAGGAAGAAGAAGATCAAGGAGATGAAGAAGCCTTCATGGCCTTTGGTGAGTTGAATGACTCAGAACTGGACCTCAACTCAGGTCAGAATTCATCTCTCTCAATAACTGATTCAAAATGGTACCTGGACAGTGGATGTTCTCATCACATGTCTGGTAAAAAATATCTCTTCAGCTCTTTAACTATGAAACGCGGGGGAAAAGTTACCTTTGGAGATGATAGTCAGGGAGTAATTATTGGTTCTGGGTGCATAGGAAACAGTCCCTTGCTTGTGATAAAAAAATGTTCTTCTAGTAGATGGATTAAAACACAATATGTTGTCTATTAGTCAATTATGTAGTAATGGAAATCGAGTTATGTTTGAAAATGACAAATGCTCTGTGGAACAAATTAATGAAAATAAGATCATTCTGGTAGGAAAAAGAGTCAATAACATGTATGTTGTTGACCTAAATGACTCAAGCATGTTTAATGCTAAATGTCTTCAAGCTTCATCTCAATCATCTGAATTGCTGTGGCATAAAAGATTAGGACATATTAGTTTATCAAAACTGTCTACTCTGTCAAAATTTAATTTAGCTAGAAGGTTGCCTAAACTAAAAGATAAAGCAGAATTCTTCTGTAACACATGTGCTGCTGGAAAACACAAGAGAAAAAGCTTTAAACCAAAACCTGATATCACTACCACTGATACTTTCGAATTAATTCACATGGACCTATTTGGACCATGTAATGTAACTAGCTTAGGAGGTAAAAACTATGTTTTTGTCCTGGTTGATGACTTTTCTAGGTATACCTGGGTCTTTTTCTTAGCTCACAAGGATGAAACCTTTGAAAAATTTCGTTCATTTGTCACTATGCATAAACAATCCTTGAAAAACATTCGAAGTGACAATGGGGGAGAATTTATTTCTGACGAATTTGCTGACTTTTGTGACAAGTATGGAATTCTTCATACCTTCTCTGCTCCTCGCTCACCTCAACAAAATGGAGTTGTTGAGCGTAAAAATAGAACTCTGATAGAATGTGCTAGAACTATGCTTTTAGATTATAATCTACCTAAGTTCTTTTGGGCTGAATCAGTAAACACTGCTTGCTATGTCATAAATCGTGTTCTAATTAGAAAACAGTTAAACAAGACTCCTTATGAAATTCTAAAAGGTAAAACTTCTAAGATATCTTACTTCCACCCCTTTGGATGTCCTTGTTACACTCTGAACACTCGAGATACTCTAGGAAAGTTTGATGCCAAATCTGATCCTGCCATATTTCTTGGTTATTCAACTAAAGGTCAAGCTTATAGAGTTTATAATAATCGGACAAGAAAAGTAGAAGAGTCAGTTCATGTCATATTCAATGAAACAGTATCTGTTGTGTCAGATAACTCTATGACACTTGATTTAAGTGAACTCACCTGATCTTGCCAAGATTTGTGTAGTAAGCAGGTTAATCTAGACAAGTCTCAGGAGATAGAACCTCAAGCAAAAACCTCTGATGATACTGAACTTGCAGCTGATGTACCAAAAGCTCCTCCTCATATTCAGAAGAGACGTCATGAAAGCCAAGTTATTGGTAAAATAAGTGATGGTCTTCAAACTAGAGGTAAGTACACCCCTGGCCAGTATGCTTTTGTATCTCAATTTGAACCTAAAAACTGGAAAGAAGCTATACAAGATGAAGAATGGGGTCTGTCTATGGTAGAAGAACTAAATCAATTTGAACACCTGCACGTTTGGGACTTGGTACCTAGACCTGAGAATGTAACTGTTATTGGAACTAAATGGATCTATCGAAATAAATCTGATGAGGATAATATTGTTATTAGAAATAAATCAAGATTAGTTGCTCAGGGCTACCTTCAAGAGGAAGGTGTTGACTTCGATGAAACATTTGCTCCAGTAGCTAGGCTTGAATCTATTAGACTCTTGTGTGCTTTTGCTAGCTTTATGGGATTTCCCTTGTATCAAATGGATGTGAAAAGCGCATTTCTTAATGGCTTGATACATGAGGAAGTCTATGTAGCTCAGCCTCCATGATTCATTGATTTTGAACACCCTGACCATGTTTATAAATTAAACAAAGCGTTGTATGGTCTCAAATAGGCTCCTAGAGCTGGGTTGAACGTCTCTCTTCCTTTCTTATTGAGAAATCTTTTACACAAGGAGGCATAGATAAGACTCTTTTCATAAAACATGTGTCTAATAATATTCTTATTGTTCAAGTCTACGTTGATGACATAGTTTTTGGGTCTAGTGATCCAAAACTATGCACTGAATTCTGTGAAACAATGCAGTCAGTCTTCGAGATGAGCATGATGGGAGAGTTAAAATTCTTTCTTGGACTACAAGTTAAACAAAGCTCACCAGGAATCTTTATTAACCAATCGAAATATCTCCAGAAAATGCTTCTAAAGTTTAACATGAACTCAATTAATTCTAGTCCTACTCCCATGGCAACAAATCTTAAACTTGGCAAAGATCCTTCTGGGAAATCAGTAGATGAAAAGAAATACCGCGGAATGATAGGATCTTTGTTGTACTTAACAGCTAGTAGACCAGACATCCAACACAGTGTGTGTTTTTGTGCTAGGTTTCAGTCTGCCCCTAAAGAAAGTCATCTCAGTGCAGTAAAACGAATTTTTCGATATCTAAAAGGAACCCCTGAAGTAGGATTGTGGTATCCACATCATGACAGCTTCAATCTATTAGGATATAGCGACTCTGACTTTGCAGGTAGTCTCTCAGATAGGAAAAGCACCACTGGGACTTGTCAATTTGTAGGAACTTCATTAGTTTCTTGGTCTTGTAAGAAACAAGGGGCGGTTGCTCTTTCCACTGCTGAGGCGGAGTACATTGCAGCAGGGAGCTGCTGTACTCAGCTCATTTGGCTTAAAAATCAACTTCTAGACTATAAAATCAATACCTCGACTATACCTTTATTTTGTGATAACACTAGTGCCATATGTATGTCCAAAAACCCTGTTCAGCACTCCAGAACTAAGCACATATAGAAGTTAAGTTTCATTTTATTAGGGAATTAGTCGAGCAACAATTAATACAATTAAATCACTTCCCAACTGAGTTCCAACTGGCTGATCTGTTTACTAAACCATTAAATGCAGATCGATTCACTTTCCTTTGCTATGAACTAGGGCTTCGATCTCCAAAGAATCTGGAGAATTTGATTTGATTGCCTATTCTTTTCTTTACCTTTCTGTTTTTGCTTTCCTTTCGTGTTTCTTCCTTTTTAATGTGTTTTCCTTTTCTTTGCTGTGTGGTACACTATTTATAGGTCTGTGTGTTTGTTTCTAGTCATTCATCAATCGTTTTTAGTCTTAGTTGTCTAGACTAGAGTTCGCAATGGTGTTCGAGTTCTCCATCACCTACACAGGTACTCTGTTCCATGACCCTATCCCTGCCAATGCTCACAAACATGCTGTTTCTTATGCCCGTCGCCCTATCATTCCCACCTATCAAATTCCTTTTGCTGGCCTGGTTGAGTATGGTCTCGACTTCACTCAACTTATTCATAATTTAGGTTGGGATTTTCTTATTGATGAAACCCTGGAGCATATTTGTCCAGAAGCTGTTCGCCTTTTTTACTCAAACTTTCGTTCTTTTGGCCTAGATACTCGTACCTTCACAACCCTGATTTATGGCCATCTTGTCACTATTCCCATTGAGGATCTTAGGCGCCTGCTAGCTATTCCTCATGTTGGTGAAATTTTAGCTCATGAGTCTGAGCTTGTGCTGTTCAACTTCAATATCGAGCATGAGTTTGTGCATCTGACTGGCCATACTCCTGATGCTCTGCTTACTCTTCCCACCACCTTCCTGCTCCCTACCATCCGAACCTTTCATTTTTTCCTCACTCATCGATTCCTTCCTAGGACTATTCTTCTAGATCGAGTCACTCCTTTGGATCTCTGGGTCATTCAACATGCTGTGAACAATGTCCCTCTTGATTACTCTCATATGCTTTTTGGACATCTGTACATGTTCCAGTATTTCGAATACCATGGTCATCTTCCCTTTGGCCCTCTGCTTACTCGTCTGGAGATTTCCCTTGACCCCTTCCGCTCCACCACTCCCACCATTTTCCTCACTGCTGATGATGTCCTAGACGAGATTGCCATTGCCGTTGAGGGGGAGGATGATTCTGACTCAGACTCCGAAGAACCAGAGGAGGAACCTGCTGAAGAAGAAGAACCAAATCAGGATATAGAAGTTCATTGGATTAGCAGCAGCAGTGACAGCAGCAGCAGTGACAGTGATGATGATTCTGATCCAGGATTACCTTCATTAAGTGATGTGCTAGCTGATCTTCAGGAGACTTATGGATCCGATAAACTCCTTTGGATGTTGCTTATTTGGTCTTTGGTTTGCTGGACGTGTCTTTTCCCAGCTGAATGTTTAAACTCTCTAGTTTTCACTATTGAATGCTTGCTGGATGTTTACTCTCTGGTTTTGACTGCTGAAAACTTGATGGATAGTTTCAATTGCTGAATGCTTGCTGGATATTTCTTACAATCTTTGCTAAACGTATGATATAAAACTGGTTAGATATTGTATGCTTGGAAAGGTGGTTCCTGTTTTGCAGGTTTCAAGCGGACAATCGGCAATCTCCAACTTAGGGGGAGATTGTTGAGATGTCAAGGATCAAGTTAGGAGATTGCCAGTTCACCAATCAAGGGGGAGCAGATCAATCATCACCAATCAAGGGGAAGCAGATCAATCAATCACGAATCAAGGGCCAGCTGCTCAACTTACCCTTTCTGCATCAATTCAAACCACAACGGCTCCTACAACGACTATTTAAAGGAGCAGCAGAGGAAGGCCTCGGCACTGAAGCAAACAGGGAATCCTTAGTGGAAAAGGACAAGGGATTGTGTAACATCCCGTTCCGGCAAAACCCATATTTCGATCACTAGAAAGTTCGCGATTTAAAATCGAGCATTTCGGCACTATTTCGACAAAAATCGGATTATCAATCGATCGGATAAGTATACTTATTAATTATATATATATATAATATATATATAATATATATATATATATATATATATATATATCATTAAAGCGACCGGGCCATATATATAACCTCCTGTCCATTTAATTCATATCATCATCATCTATTCCATTTTCCACCGAGAGGCAAAAACCAGAGCGAGCGGAGAGGCGCACAGGGCATCGCGAGGGGAGATTCCCAAGCTCGATTCTTGAGCTACACTGATCCAAAAATCCCGTAAGTAATGCCTAATTCATCTATACATCGTGATTTATCGATTTAGAGCTTTAAAACGAGTTTTTGGTTCAGGAATTTCTTGATTTCCCGATAAGCCAAATTAGGGTTTCGGAGTATCCGGAAGCCGGATTAAGCCCAAATTTCATATACGAGCTTCCTGCAGCGAGGTAATCAATCCTCTAGTTCTAATCCCTGAATTTCGGCTATTATTTAGGCCGGGGTCCAAACCGCTGAATTTAGCTCCGGCCAGGGTTTGATATGTTTTTATCGAGAATTTGACCCGGAGCCTAGAACTAATATTGACGGGGATACTGCAGGGGATATTAGGGCGGTCTCGGATTTTAATTCGGGGTTCGTTCGTGAAATTGACGTTTTAGTACGGGAGGCTAGAACCGGTGTTTGAACGACCAGAACTGGTGAGGGATTAGCACGGCATACCGGGTTTGTCGTATCACGATAATTATACTTATGCTCAGAATTGACCTAGGTGAACTAGAATGGCATGATTAGGGGTGTATGGACTTTTATGCTATATGATGAACCATGGATGGTTGTATGATATTATTGACTTGCCCTATCCGATATGGACCTTGTTTATGTTGATGGTTGCATACATGTTGCCATTTGTGGCTTAACCGTTGATATGACTTCATGGTTGTTCGATCAGGTGTTTTGACATGATGTGATATTGTGGTTGTATTTGGATTCACAAGTGGGAAAATATATATTCCCTGGTGATATTATGATGTTTAAGGAGGATGACTTGCACGAGGGTTTATCCCGAGGAAGTGCAATTATACGACTCCTGATTTACCTATGTTGAGCCAATTATGGCCAGGTCAAGTACATGTGCAAGTAACGAATTATGATTAAGCAAGATGAGATATGGATCATGTATAAGGACATCAAGTAAGAGTGATTTGGTCTCATGGTCAATTACATAGTAATTAGGGCTCCCCATGCTATTACTCCGTTATGATATGTTATGTCACACCCCTGATGTGGTGTTGACCGTTGATTCATCATGAGATATGACCACACCAGAGTGGTGTTGAGTCCGATATGACCACACCCATCGTGGTGTCAGGTCCGATATGACTACACCGGCAGTGGTGGGTCCGATATGACCACATCCACGAGATGTTTGGTCCGTATTCCCGGGAGAGTAATTAGCATGGGAGTAGTCAGGCGCCTATAAGTAAAACATGATAAGATGCATATGCATAAGTCAAGATGGTTGAGTCCTTTGCCTATTGGGATGTCGGATGCCTGAGGTCTGATCCTAGTGCTTTGCCTTGTTTGTTAGATGTATGGTAGGGGTATGCTCTGTTATGAACTCACGATGCTATGATTATCTCACTCAGCTATGAGCTGACCCTCTTTTATTCTTCTTCTCTGCTTATGCTATGTGTAAGCAGATCATCAGCAACAGCAGTAGATAAGTTTTTGGTGGGAGAGGAGCTAGAGTTGAAGCCAGGATGAGATATGGTCTTCAACTATTCTGTGCTTGGACGACTACTTGAGATTTTGGCCAGTGATCCACACCTTTTTGTAAAATGTTTTGAGAACGTTTTTCATGTGCATATTAGCTTCTGATGTAGTGTGAGATATCCACAGGTGTGGAAAGTTGATTATATGTGTATATGTTGTGTAACTATGTAAGTTGTGACGATTATGGTATGTACAAGTATGGTATGCAGTTGTGGAGTATGAAACGGTGACTATGGCTATGAAAAGCCAATGCATATGGTAGTGAGTATATATGTTTGTGATGAATTATTTTGCAGGATAAGTTGCAAGAACTGTTAGCCCATTACGCGAGTAATTCATGTCGAAATTTTATTTGGGTAAATTTTGATAATTAATGTAACACCCAAGATGAATTCCGCTGCAATTGTATGAACAATATGATTAGGTAATACGTACAGGGTAGGGTGTTACAGTTTGATATCAGAGCCCGGTTCCCTCTTTTTGTTGTTATGGCGTACTATACCCTATGGGAGGTTAAACACTCCTAAGGAGGGGAGTACCCCATAATGACTTAAACTGGGAATTGAGTTTGACATGATTATGTGTATTGGTATTTTTGATGAAATTACCTGCATCATGGTTTTCAAAATTGAGTTTTGAACTTATTTGTTTTCAAGTAATTATTTTGGGAAAATTTTTGTTTTAACCAAGTGAGAGATTTGGTGAAGAATGAATTTTGTGTGGATCAATCTAAGGCCAATATTTCCTTGTAGCTCGCACGGAAGTTGTCATAATGTTCCTACTGACCAGTCGAGAGGAGTGGGGGCGGTTGATGCAAGACCGCCAGTATTAGACTATGCAAAGATGAAGAGTTTGGGTGGTAGGGACTTTAAGGGAGATGTGAGTCCAGATGCTGTAGTAGAGTGGTTGAGGGAGATGGAAGATGTGTTTGAGTATCTTTATGCAACCCCAGAGGAAAAAGTGCAATATGTTGTTTTTCTCCTAAAGGGGTACGCGAGGAGCTGGTGGTCCTCAGTCTCTAGAGTTAATGGTGAACGAGTTCAGTTCACCTGGGAGGAGTTCCTGAAGGCCTTTAAGACAGAGTTTCTTCCTGAAGCTTTTATCAGGGCAAAGAACAATGAATTCGCCAACCTTAAGCAGGAGAATATGACAGTTACTGAGTACACCATCAAGTTTGTTCGACTACTCTACTTTGAAGATGGGTTGGCGGATAC
Organism: Linum tenue; assembly: GCA_946122785.1. Classification (NCBI taxonomy): domain Eukaryota; kingdom Viridiplantae; phylum Streptophyta; class Magnoliopsida; order Malpighiales; family Linaceae; genus Linum; species Linum tenue. Next base: position 7,503,143 of record CAMGYJ010000003.1, read on the forward strand.
TGAGCATAAGAAGAAGATGAGATACTTGCATGGTCTGCGCATAGGATTGAAAGAAAAGATCCACAGGGTTGATGAAGAGAGTATGGCCACAATCAAGGAGGCAGCACTTAAGTATGAAGCATATGAAGTTGAGAGCCGAGAGGAACACAAAACCAAAGAAGAGGAGAAGAAGAGGAAATTTGGAGTAAATTATGTTGGACCTCGTTACCCACCCAGGAGAGGTCCTAGCAGTTTTGGGAGAACACATAGTCAATCTATCTCGGGAACATCATACAGGGCACCAATTTCCTCTGCCACACAAGCTCCAGTTTGTCAAGTTTGTCAGAAGAGACACTTTGGGGAGTGTTGGAGGTTTTCTGGAGTATGTTTTCAATGTGGCCAGCCGGGTCACATCATGAGGAACTGTCCTTATAGGGGAGGAGGAAGACCTACTCAGTCCGAACCTTCAGTTCACTTTAGTAGAGCTCCAGCCAGAGGTGGTTACCAGGGAGGCCGTAGTGGATTTCAGAGTGGTCGTGGTGGTTCACAGGGTGGTAGAGGTGGTGATCGAAATCAGCCATCAGGAAGTGGTACGCAGGGTACCAGAGCACAGGGAGCACCGAGGGTTTATGCAATGACTCGAGGTGAGGTAGAAGTGGCACCAGAAGTTGTGACTGGTATGCTTTCTATCCTTGGCAAGCAATTATATGCTTTGATCGATACTGGTTCCTCTCACTCATTCATGTCATATACGTTTGCACATATGCTACGCTTAGTTCCAGATAAGCTAGGTTATACCTTATGTGTTAAAACACCTGTGGGAGATACCTTGAAGGTAGACTCGGTTATTAGAAGTTCCTTCATTTGTGTGGAAGGAGCTTTCCTAGCAGCAGATTTAATTCTGCTACCTTTTGATGAATTCGATGTCATACTTGGAATGGACTTTCTGGCAACACATGGAGCTGTTGTGGATTGTCAAAAGAAAGAAGTGTTATTCAACACACCAGATAAAGGTCCTGTTGTATTCCGAGGCATTAAGAAAAAGGAGACTCATGGTTTTCTTTCTGCCTTGGAAGCTTTTCGACTAATGAAGGAAGGTTGTGAAGCCTTTCTTGCTCAAGTTACTGTTGTAAATGATAAGAAGGTTGAGGATGTAGAGGTGGTAAGGGAGTTTCCTGATGTATTCCCTGAAGAACTTCCCGGCCTTCCACCAGAAAGGGAAGTAGAGTTTGATATTGAATTGGTACCTGGCACAACACCAATTTCAATGGCACCATATAGAATGGCACCAATTGAGCTGAAGGAGCTTAAAGAACAATTGCAAGAATTGCTAGACAAGGGGTTTATTCGACCTAGCATCTCACCTTGGGGTGCACCGGTTTTGTTTGTCAAGAAGAAAGATGGATCCATGAGAATGTGCATTGACTACCGGAGGTTGAATAAAGCAACAGTGAAGAATCGTTATCCCCTCCCAAGAATAGACGACTTGTTTGATCAATTGCAGGGTGCATCAGTCTTTTCTAAGATTGATTTGAGGTCCGGGTACCATCAATTGAAAGTGGCAGATGGAGCAACCTCAAAGACAGCTTTTAGAACAAGATATGGGCATTATGAGTTCCTGGTAATGCCTTTTGGACTCACTAATGCACCAGCGGTATTTATGGCTCTCATGAACAGAGTTTTCCATGAATATCTTGATAAGTTTGTGATTGTGTTCATAGATGATATTCTCATCTATTCCAAAAGCGAAGAGGAGCACAAAAGTCACCTTAGAATTGTGTTGCAAATTCTAAGGGAGAAACAATTATATGCAAAATTCTCAAAATGTGAGTTTTGGCTGAAGGAGGTAATATTTCTGGGACATGTGATTTCTGGAAGAGGTGTCGAGGTGGATCCGAAAAAGGTGGAAGCAGTGGTGAGTTGGGCTCCACCAAAAGATGTGTCTGAGTTGAGAAGTTTTCTTGGCATGGCGGGTTACTATCGGCGGTTTGTAGAAGGATTTTCCAAAATTGCTGCACCATTGACTAAACTGTTGAGGAAGAATACCAAGTATGTTTGGGATGAATCATGTCAAAAGAGTTTTGATGAACTGAAGAAGAGATTGACCACAGCACCAGTACTGGCTTTACCTTCAAACCATGGAGAGTTTGTGGTGTATAGTGATGCCTCGTATCAAGGATTGGGTTGTGTGTTAATGCAAGATGGAAGAGTTGTCGCATATGCCTCTAGGCAATTGCGTCCTCATGAAGTAAATTATCCCACTCATGATTTGGAGTTGGCAGCGGTGGTATTTGCTCTCAAGATTTGGCGACATTATTTGTATGGTGAGACTTTTAAAATCCTAACTGATCATAAAAGCCTGAAGTATATTATGGATCAGAAGGATTTAAATAGTCGCCAGAGGAGATGGATTGAACTTCTAAAAGATTATGATTGTACCATTGATTACCATCCAGGTAAAGCTAATGTAGTTGTTGATGCCCTAAGCAGAAAGGGGAAGAAGAACATAAATGATCTGGTTGATTTGAGGGCAATGAATGTTGATTTGGAAGTGGATGGTGTAACAGGGTTACTAGCTCGGTTGAATATCCGACCTTTGTTGCATGACAAAATTCGTGAGAAGCAGAAGGAGGACCCAGAGTTGGTAAAAATCATTCAAGACATTGAGGAAGGAAAGGAAAGCCCATTTGAAATAGTAGATGGCATGTTGAAGATGAATGGAAGAGCATGTGTTCCTAATGTTGATAATTTGAGGAAAGAGATCCTAGATGAAGCTCATTCTTCTGCTTATGCTATGCACCCAGGAGCAACTAAAATGTATCACACAATCAAACCATATTTTTGGTGGCGTGGGATGAAAAAGGAAACGGCTGAACATGTTTTCACATGTCTGGTATGCCAGAAAGTTAAGGCAGAACATCAAGCTCCTGTAGGGAAACTACAACCCCTTCCAATTCCAGAATGGAAGTGGGAAAGAATCACAATGGATTTTGTATATGGTCTCCCATCATCAAGGGGAAAAGATGCAGTATGGGTTATTGTGGACCGACTGACCAAATCGGCTCACTTTTTACCCATTAGATGGAAACCATCACTGGAGACTTTGTCTCAACTATATATTAAGGAGATCGTCAGATTGCATGGTGTGCCAATTTCTATTGTCTCTGATCGAGACCCGAGCTTCACATCTCGGTTTTGGCAAAGTTTACATGATGCCTTGGGAACTAAACTGCATTTCACTTCAGCTTATCATCCTCAAACAGATGGGCAGAGTGAACGAACCATCCTAACTTTGGAGGAATTACTTCGATCATGTGTAATGCAATGGGAGGAATCATGGATTGACCATTTGCCCCTCATTGAGTTTGCTTACAACAACCAGTACCATAGTAGTTTGGGTGTTCCACCCTATGAGGCACTCTATGGGAGAAAATGTAGAACACCATTATGTTGGGATGTAGAAGGAGCAAGGCAAATCTCAGGGCCAGAGGTAGTTCAGATCACAGTTGACAAGGTTAAGGAAATCAGGGAGCGTTTGAGGGTGGCTCAAGATCGACAGAAAGTTTATGTTGACACGAATAGGCGTGAAGTTAATTTCGAAGTGGGTGAGAAAGTATTTCTCAAAGTGTCACCCTGGAAAGGCGTAATGAGATTTGGTAAGAAAGGGAAACTTGCACCTCGGTATATTGGACCCTACGAAATCACAGAGAAGATTGGACCAGTGGCTTATAAACTGGCATTGCCTCCAGAACTATCCCAAATCCACAATGTATTTCATGTGAGCATGTTGAAAAGGTACAAAGTGGATCCTTCCCATGTTATACAACCAGAAGATATCGAGTTGGGTCCAGATTTGACATTTGAAGAAGTTCCAGTTGAGATCGTTGATTTTCAGATTAAGACTCATCGTAGGAAGGAAATTCCAATGTTGAAAGTGGTGTGGAGAAATCAAGATAGTGAGAGTGCTACATGGGAAACTGAAGCAAGTATGCGAGAGAAGTACCCTGAGTTAGTAGCAACCTACTTTGCAGGTTAACAATCTTGCCTAATAGGTTATGTTTTGAAATTGCTGATGTGTTTTGTTGTGATAGCCCAGTGTAGGTTTTGAAACCTTATATTGGGAACTTGAGGTGTTATGTGTTTAGTTATGTACTTCAGATCTCCTAACCTAAGAGTTAGGTAGTAACAATATATGTGATAGTGTCTACCAGGAGGAGAACGAGCGGATGCGTAGTATCAGCTCAAGGTTAGATTTCGGGGACGAAATCTTTTAAGGAGGGGAGGATTGTAACATCCCGTTCCGGCAAAACCCATATTTCGATCACTAGAAAGTTCGCGATTTAAAATCGAGCATTTCGGCACTATTTCGACAAAAAATCGGATTATCAATCGATCGGATAAGTATACGTATTAATTATATATATATATAATATATATATATATATATTATATATATATATATATCATTAAAGCGACCGGGCCATATATATAACCTCCTGTCCATTTAATTCATATCATCATCATCTATTCCATTTTCCACCGAGAGGCAAAAACCAGAGCGAGCGGAGAGGCGCACAGGGCATCGCGAGGGGAGATTCCCAAGCTCGATTCTTGAGCTACACCGATCCAAAAATCCCGTAAGTAATGCCTAATTCATCTATACATCGTGATTTATCGATTTAGAGCTTTAAAACGAGTTTTTGGTTCAGGAATTTCTTGATTTCCCGATAAGCCAAATTAGGGTTTCGGAGTATCCGGAAGCCGGATTAAGCCCAAATTTCATATACGAGCTTCCTGCAGCGAGGTAATCAATCCTCTAGTTCTAATCCCTGAATTTCGGCTATTATTTAGGCCGGGGTCCAAACCGCTGAATTTAGCTCCGGCCAGGGTTTGATGTGTTTTTATCGAGAATTTGACCCGGAGCCTAGAACTAATATTGACGGGGATACTGCAGGGGATATTAGGGCGGTCTCGGATTTTAATTCGGGGTTCGTTCGTGAAATTGACGTTTTAGTACGGGAGGCTAGAACCGGTGTTTGAACGACCAGAACTGGTGAGGGATTAGCACGGCATACCGGGTTTGTCGTATCACGATAATTATACTTATGCTCAGAATTGACCTAGGTGAACTAGAATGGCATGATTAGGGGTGTATGGACTTTTATGCTATATGATGAACCATGGATGGTTGTATGATATTATTGACTTGCCCTATCCGATATGGACCTTGTTTATGTTGATGGTTGCATACATGTTGCCATTTGTGGCTTAACCGTTGATATGACTTCATGGTTGTTCGATCAGGTGTTTTGACATGATGTGATATTGTGGTTGTATTTGGATTCACAAGTGGGAAAATATATATTCCCTGGTGATATTATGATGTTTAAGGAGGATGACTTGCACGAGGGTTTATCCCGAGGAAGTGCAATTATACGACTCCTGATTTACCTATGTTGAGCCAATTATGGCCAGGTCAAGTACATGTGCAAGTAACGAATTATGATTAAGCAAGATGAGATATGGATCATGTATAAGGACATCAAGTAAGAGTGATTTGGTCTCATGGTCAATTACATAGTAATTAGGGCTCCCCATGCTATTACTCCGTTATGATATGTTATGTCACACCCCTGATGTGGTGTTGACCGTTGATTCATCATGAGATATGACCACACCAGAGTGGTGTTGAGTCCGATATGACCACACCCATCGTGGTGTCAGGTCCGATATGACTACACCGGCAGTGGTGGGTCCGATATGACCACATCCACGAGATGTTTGGTCCGTATTCCCGGGAGAGTAATTAGCATGGGAGTAGTCAGGCGCCTATAAGTAAAACATGATAAGATGCATATGCATAAGTCAAGATGGTTGAGTCTTTTGCCTATTGGGATGTCGGATGCCTGAGGTCTGATCCTAGTGCTTTGCCTTGTTTGTTAGATGTATGGTAGGGGTATGCTCTGTTATGAACTCACGATGCTATGATTATCTCACTCAGCTATGAGCTGACCCTCTTTTATTCTTCTTCTCTGCTTATGCTATGTGTAAGCAGATCATCAGCAACAGCAGTAGATAAGTTTTTGGTGGGAGAGGAGCTAGAGTTGAAGCCAGGATGAGGTATGGTCTTCAACTATTCTGTGCTTGGACGACTACTTGAGATTTTGGCCAGTGATCCACACCTTTTTGTAAAATGTTTTGAGAACGTTTTTCATGTGCATATTAGCTTCTGATGTAGTGTGAGATATCCACAGGTGTGGAAAGTTGATTATATGTGTATATGTTGTGTAACTATGTAAGTTGTGACGATTATGGTATGTACAAGTATGGTATGCAGTTGTGGAGTATGAAACGGTGACTATGGCTATGAAAAGTCAATGCATATGGTAGTGAGTATATATGTTTGTGATGAATTATTTTGCAGGATAAGTTGCAAGAACTGTTAGCCCATTACGCGAGTAATTCATGTCGAAATTTTATTTGGGTAAATTTTGATAATTAATGTAACACCCAAGATGAATTCCGCTGCAATTGTATGAACAATATGATTAGGTAATACGTACAGGGTAGGGTGTTACAGATTGGGTTTGGAAATCAGTGGCTTTGATTCAAGCTGAGGTATAGGTTCTGCTTGATCAAAGGGTGTATAGAATTCCTGCGAGAATTCTGGTCTTAGTCTGTGACATTTTGATTTTCTCACCAGAGTCTGTATTTCTATTGTTCTGATTTTGTGTCTGTGTCATAAAAAGAAAATCAAAGTGTCTCTCAGGATAGTGGTACTATCCTGGGACGAGGAGTAGCCCTGTGGCGAACCTCGTTAAAAATTGACTGTGTACTTTATTTTCTGCACCTTCTTCCTCCTCTCTTCCTCCCCTATTCTGTGCCCCTCTGCCTGAACAGAGTCTTGGCTCTGTGAAGAAGATGATCGACTCTGTTCCTTCTTCACTGAGTTTGGGCCGAGATTCGTTCAAGTTCCGGATCAGTTTTCTTGGAACTGTGGGCTTGTTCTGATAAAGCCCAATTATGTTACTCTTGTGAGTTGAGGCCTGACCGAGAGCTTGAACCCAGGTCGATTGCTTAGTTGACTCTTTAGTCAAAATCCCTAATCATTTAATCTCATTTCATTTCTTTCGTTCGACATTTCCTCTTTCACTTGATCTTTCTCTGTTCTCACTGTTTTTCTCCTGTGAGTTTGCTAGAAAGCTAGTGCATAATGTTGGTCTTGAGCAGTTATTTGTTCAATCATCTTCGGGGCTACCAAAGCGGCGTTAGTTACCAAAACTACCATTACGGAGCTGGTGAAGGTGAAGGTGCCTTTCATGATGATCATCAGATGGAAGAAGAGGTCAATCCAAGTCTAGTTAGTGACCCTGAGGTTGAAGAAGAGGAAGGCGATGTCAGTGCAGACAACTTCGATCCTCTTGAAGGTGTTGATGATTTGGGTCCTGATTCAGACGCAAACGGTGATGAGGTACATCTCAACCGTGTTCCTATCCCGTACTACAATCACATTCCAAATGAAGATTGGTATGTTGATGCCGACATGGAGCCGCTAGAGGTGCCAGTATGGGGTCCACTCACTGGCTTTACGAAGGGCCAACAATTTGCAACGAAGAATGAGGTCTGGCACACTATTGCCACTGAAGCAATGACTCGGAGTTTTGAATGGCACACAACCCATTCCGACACGAAGAGGCTGATGGTTAGATGCAAAAATCAAAATGAGGGATGCAAAGCTAGGGTCCGGGTCATCAAGAGCAAGAGAGTCGGCCATTGGGTCATATCTCGTGCGGTGAACACACACACATGTGTGTCATCAATAATATCCCTAGGCCATCGACAATTGAAATCAAGGGTGGTTGTCGCGGCTATCAAACATCTAATTGAGGAGCAGCCCGACCTGAAGGTGAAAACCATCATCGCCGACATTTCTAGTCGTTATGGTTATATCATTAACTACAAGAAGGCGTGGCATAGAAAACAGAAAGCACTAGCCGCCGTGTTTGGCCATCGTACCCCTATAGCGGACTATATGGTATGCATCCTAGAGAAGAATTTAACTTTCACTATATGTTGATGATTTATACATATATAAATCTATTATAACAAACAATATTAATTAAATCAAGGTTGTTTCCGAGAAATATATATTATCTAATAAACATTAATTTTAACATAACTAAAATCATTTTTGAAATTTAAGTAAATTATTTTTTGTACACATACACATAATATCAAATATATTATTTTGTACTTCGTATTGATTGTTTTCAATAATTTAAAGCAATACATGTACGCTCGTAAGACTCTTAGGAGAGGTATACATCTCCTTAGAAACACAGTCTGTTTGACAGAAAAAAGGGGATCCGAGGATCGCTTAGAACCCGATTTTCCTAGGTAATGGGAGGATCATGATGATCGCTTAAGACCCCATTTCCTTAGACATGCATTTCTTTATAAAGAGTCTAAATAAGTGTTGTATTGTATTTATTTAAATTATTGAAAATAATTAATACGATTAACAATTAAGTAATTTATTGTACAAACAAATAAATTACGTTAACAAAATAAAAATTACAAGTGATGATAAATAATATGTACCTTGTGGTCGTTCCAAACGTCTCTTGAACGATGATTGTATTGATCGTATAAAATAGTCGGATCAATCGGTCCTTGATCAACATAATATCGTTGATTGTATATATCAACATCCGACCCAACCTACGATAGCATAACAAAAACATAAATCAATTAGTATATAAATTAAATAAACCATTATAACAACAACAAAAATTGGGTAAAATGAGTACGTACCGCTTGATAATCATCATAGTAAATACCCTCTTCTTGGATAAAATCGGCCATTTTTCATAATCCGGACAGAGATTCGACGGTTTTTTAGTGAAAACCAAAGAAAAAGTTTTTTGAAGGCAGATCGGACTTAGCCGCAACCAACAAAACAACTACTTCTAAGGTTTTTGGGTGGGGGGGGAATGAGTAGAGTGAGGAACTTAGAGAGAGAGAGAGAGGAGAATGGAGTTTGGTGTGCAGAAAATGGGAGGAAGGGATGGGTTTATATAGGGACGAAACCGCGTGCTGGAGGGGCGGTTTGGTCTTTTTACCCCATGCAAAACCGCGCTTCCCGCACGCGGTTTACGTTTCCCAACGCGCAAACCGCGCTTCTGGGCAACGGTTTCCCATGGGCGACGCGGATCGCTCCGCTGGCAGGCGGTTAGGCCGTCAGATCGTCTCCCCATCCTGCGGTTGCATGGATCGTCACGTGGAAGCGCGTTTTGTCAGATGCCCAAAGGCAAACCGCTCATTGCCCGCGCGGTTTGACTGAGAACCGCGCCTTTTATGGGGAAGGGTGGTATTTTTGGAAATTCTTGAAAATGGGTGGTATTTTTGTAATTTTTTTTAAAAACAATGGTAGTTTTGGATTTTTCCATGAATGTGCTTCATGAGTGATGGTGTCAATTGTTACGTAAGCCAGGGGTACTTGGATCTGTTTCGGAGTTTGAGGAGTGGTGATCATTGCTCGTAGAGGAGGTCTAGTTCGTCTACGTACACTCCTGAAGAACATCTAGTTTCACCTGTACTGAAAGGTTCTGCATTTCGGTCGACAATGTGCTATTTGGTATGGGTCTCTTGCTGCAATAGAATCTCATGTAGGAAATGAACTCAGGTTGTTGCAGACTTGCTAAACTAGCCATCAGAAGGAAGTCTCCTCACATGAACGCAGGGAAATGAACCCAGGTTGAAGATAACCATAACGAAGCGTCTTCTGAATTTATGGCTTCGGTTTATGAGTGTTGTTTGATAAGTTTCTCATGTTAGTGTAGACTGTTAAGAGTGTTTGGCTTTCACTGGTTTCGCAGAACCAACGTTAAACTGGTTTGGCTTGTTAATTCATGTACATTTTGTTCATGGAACAAAAATCCAAATACCTTGTGTTTAACCATAGTGCCCACTTAGATACGAAGCCTGCTCGTGCGGATTTACCAGCTCTTGTTAAAGGGATCGAAAGCTGGATTTCGACGCGAGGAAAACATAGAAAGCACCAAAAGAAGTAATGCGACGAGTTCACACTCGTTCGATGTTAGACGAAACATGGGCATATCATAAGCACAATGCTAGAAGGTGGATAAAGCGTGGAGGATTTATTACAACAGATGGATGTCACATTGTACTGTCCTTCAGAACGCAAGTACACCTGACACTGATGCCCGAATAGTCGGGAGTGAACATCACTATGCTTTGTTGGCAAGGACTTACACTTCCAGCTCCGGAGTTTCTGAACCCAATGGCTTAAACAGAGATTCCACTTCATTATGATCAACTTCTTCCAGGCTCAGTGGCTCCCATTTGGGGTTCTGCAATCAAGTTCGGACCCATTCGCAACTGATGAGTAGGTATATTACAGTGGTTTTAAAGATGCAAGGGCAAGAAACCGGATAATATTAACTCAAATATCACAAGCAATGTGGCATACTAACCTGATCTTTGTCCACCAATACTGCTCTGACACCTTCAGCGAAATCATTGCGCAGAGAAGACCTCAAGGCAATGCGATACTCGGTTCTCATTACTCCAGTTAGCTGGATCCATGAGATCAAAGATATCAGAGTGTTGCAGCCGTACAACATTACCAAGCTCAATTCAGCGGGTCAAACAAGGAGAAGAGGAGCTCACTGTTGATAATTCGTTGGAGGTTCTTCCATAGGCAGATGCAACTTTGGAGAAGTAGCTTTGTGTCAGGCAAAGAGAAAATGGAGCACCCTTTTCAAGACCCTGAAGAGCTTCGGCGGCCCACTCTGCCACTGACAGAAGCAATGTTGAAATCAGTCTAAAAAAAACTTGCATCAGAAGAGGAAAACACAGACATTTATCGGGACACAAGGATGAACAAGGTAACCTTTAGTATCGGCACTCTGTTTATGCTGTTTCAGCTCCTCAATAATCTCCTTTAACGACTTATGTCCACCAAATGTAGAGATGATTCGAGGCAAGAGTAACTTTAATGGGGCCTCTGGCTCAGGGTCATGCTTGTACTTCCCTATAAGTCCTTTGACATCATGATGTGGATCTTGGGAACTACATAAACCACATGCACAAGCTTTTCAATACAAGACACTGATATGGAGAGCACAACACAAGTATAACCAGAGCCAAGCATTTTGCATAAGATGAGCTGATTCTCCAAGCACTACAATTGTAAAGACTCAACTGTCTTGAATATGAGTATGACTGGAAAATCAAAAGAAAACTCATTAATGTGGTTACATAGTAAGCCAAGCAGGATAGTATGCAACGTACAAGTTAGCAGCAAAAAGCTCGTCCTTCAATGATCCTAAGTTTCCAGATGGGACATAGTGTGTCCCGAGGCCTACAAATAGTGCATCGGAGGGAGTAGAAATCCTCTTCCCAGTCAATCCAAGATAAGCTCCTGGAATAATCAGATACCGGTCAAATCTAGTGATATGGTTGAAAACAAAGGGGGATGGAACAACACAAAAAGGAACCATACCAACTGATCCTTCTCCTGGGCTTTGTGCTGCTATGTATGAAAACCCTACATCAGGAAACAGGCCAATTCCATTTTCCGGCATAGCTAGAAGCGTCTTCTGTGAATTCAGAATATCAGAAAAGGAGTCAGAAATCATTCTCAATGTCATAATACCAGTGGCCTATTTCTTAAAGGGAAATAGTACCTCTGTTATAATTCGGTAGCGACCATGGCCAGATAGACCTAGTCCAAACCCCATTGTTATCCCATCCATAAGAGCTATATATGGTTTCTTATATGCAGCGATTTTGCATATCAAAGAGTATTCTGCAGTGAACACCTGAAAGAAAATGCAATTGAAGCATGTGCAGCCATGACAGCAAAAACTGAAAGTTTACAAGTAAACAAATCCACAGTTTATTCAAAAGTTGGAATACAGATAGATCCATAATACTTGACCAGATGCGTCGGGTCTGGCAAATGGTTTTCACACATTATTCATTCATGACAAGACTAACTGGTGCCAACAAAATCCTCTACATTATTGAAAAGATTGACCAGATGAATCAGAATTAGTGAGACATAAGTGTCATACTCCACAATTGGCGAGACAGCCAAATCTAGCCAAGCCTTAATTTAAAGTAACAGGAAGAACACAACAAGACCTCAATCACGTTGGAGAGTTGTTTTTTTGTTGTAATAGTCTTCACATCACCACCTGCAAATAAACTACTATCTTTGTACTTGAATCCACTAAAACGAATGCTAAAAACCATGAACCAACAACAAAACCAGAAAAAGGCAACACAATCAGAAACAAAACGAAGCTCGTAATAGCTCACAACACAACCACGCAAACAGAAATGAAACAGAAAGAAATGGTAGCTCTAAAGTGCATAAAGCACCTTCTGCACAAGAGGCGTATTTTTGTCCTGGCGAATTTCAGCAACAACCCCTTTAATATCCATTCCTGCAGTTATCATACATTGCCACCCTCAAAATCATCCCCCAACATACAAGAAAATGAGATTACGAGACTGAACTGAACTGTAACTCAGATTCTCAAATTCACTAATACCCTGCATAAATTCACAATCACAACGAGTCTAGACAAATGCCGCTTTCGGTATAGACATGGATCGAACGAAGTAGAGTTTAACCACACTGTACAATCAATCCCCTATCATTTACCTGCACAGAAAGCGCGAGGAGTGCTGCCTTCCACTAGCACGCACTTCACGTTCGGATCCGCCTCCCATTCATCAAGGAAACTCTTGTATCTAATGTCCATATCTGTACGAGGACAGAGCTACACAATTAAAACTCGACCTAAGCAAGCTCATCGACATCAAAACTGGATCAATTCGACTCTTCACTGTCCAGTCAATTCGTGATCAGAAAACAAGTAGTTCAACGTGAGCGAAAGAGATGACAGAGAGTGAGAGAAGAAATCGGATTACCTAGGTTCATGGCGTTGAGAGCTTTGGGACGGTCGAGAGTGATGACAGCGACGCCGTTGGGATGAATGTTCCCCTTGACGAATTCGTCGGCAGCCGACGCCGCCATGGCCGCGAAGCTTCGGGTGTTGGAAAGAGCGGCGGATTTGCAGGAGAGGGAGAGCCGGAGTGAGACGCGTCTCGGCGGGGAAGCAGGGGAGCGATTTGTGATGAAGAGAACCGCTGATCGTGAGAGGAGCTGTGATGCCGAGAAGATGCTCTTCATTTCTTTTCTTCTTTTACCTTTTGCTTTTATTGAGTCACGGAAATTTTTAGTAGACAGTGAAAGTGGGGGACAGAAGGGAGAGACGGAGTGGAGGAGAGAGAGAGTGACGCACGGCCACGTGTCGCAGTTTAGTGATGAGAGAGAGATGGGCCTCCAAAAAGATTAAAAAGATGAAATTAGTACGGATTTTGGGCCGCATGTAGAAAGGAAGCAAAGTTATTGGGCTTAAGTCCGAATGGAGACAGAAACCTTTTTTTACTGAATAAATCTGAGTTCAGGAATGCGAGTTTACCGTTCATACTTAAATTTAAATCAATCTATCTCTACTCTATATATAATACGCTGAAGCCTAAAACTGAACCCCCATTTCAAAATTGCTGCCTCCGGAGCGTTTTTCGGAGGGGTATATTTGGCAAAAAAATCATTTCTCTTTCTATCCCGGGGGAGTAAATCCCGCCCTGAGCCTCGACTATTGAACGGGCCTCGGCCCACAAACAAAATATCACAGCAGTTTGAGTTATGCTAAACTGTCCAGCGGTTTTCAAAGATCAGAAACTCTTCTCTTCACTTGGTCCATCCTCACAACACCAAGAGCCTACATTACCTGGGCGAGGTGTTTCGACTGGGCCCGGACGGTGATGCTTCTTCATGGCTGCTGTCTGACGGTGTTGGTTGCATTTCAGCTGCAGCGATTCCTTCTCACTTTCTCAGTCGGGGAATCGCACACTAGCGATAGTGTCCAGGTAGGGATTGAAGCTGGGTATGTTCGGCGATTCTTTCCTTCAATCGCGTTGTAAACTGCATCGACGGTATCTCTACCACCGCCACCGCCGAATTTCCATATGTCTTCCATAAAATCCATCGCCCGCTTTGCATCACCAGTTCTCAAGGTCACTCTCTGGTTCCATCTTCCTTCTCGAATCTACTCCATTTCTTGACCCACTCCTAATTCATTGTATCCTCCATTTGTGTATTCCGATTTAGGTCACCCAATTCGCCACCCCACCCTCCACGTACCCGCTCCAAAACGCCAAAACGCGGATTTTTGGGAGTTCGTCAAAGATTCGCGAATTAGTTTTAGCGAGAGCGCGATTTTGGTATTTGGGAGCGCGATCTCTGACCGAATAATGTTAATAATAATTGTATAAGTGTATGAGTTTTTAACTTTTTTATTCGTAAATTTAAGTAGATATACATTAATTGTATTGGTATATGTTCTCCACAAATTTTAATTGATAATAAAACAAGTAATATATATTTGTCAATAATTTCTAAGAGTAAGTTGTAATAATATTGCCTATATTTTAGTTAATAATTTGAAAATATAATATTTTTTATGAAAAATAATATAATATTGACGCTCTATTCACACTTTCAATATTGAATTCTTCAATAACTCACGTTCCAACGCTCTCGCTCCCGCTCCCGCTCTACGCTCTGGTTACCTAATTCCGATCACTTTTGTTTTGATGAAGTTCCTGATTGCTAATTTTAGCAATTTGCTAGGGTTCATAAACTCCTAGCTATTTTGACTCTCTTTGTCTCTTTGATGAATTCAATTCCAGTTATTTACCCGCACGGAAATCACGACCAGCTCTGCCTCATTGGCGTTGTTGTTGGTTTAGGAATCGATTACCACTTAGTGAACGAGATTAAAGCTGGCTCTAGATGATATTTACATAAGTTGGCAACAAGGAGAAGAGAGATATTCCTTGACCCCACAACTTGCACCATGGCCTTCTGGTTCTGGATGTTGCAAGACCATGATACCCTGTATTTGCAGGTACTTGAATTAAACTAATAACTTTAATTAAACTAATAACTTCAATTGATAATGTGAATGTACTGAGTAGTTAGAGTTTAATTGGTTCACTATTGTTGGAAGGCACTCATTCATGGTTGGATGGCAATGCAGTTTACTGCATAATTTACTAAACAATAGTCTTAGGAAGAAAGAGACGATCGAGGGTTATGGTGAAGTATGGTCTTTTACTCAGTTAAATTTGGGAAAGGGAAAATGTGAATAAATATAGCTAATGTGTTCTATTGCTTACCATGTCTCTTATTTTCTCTTAACTGTACTGCTTCATTTTCCTATACATGCCATCAGACTATGTAATGCTAATATGTAGAACTTCAGTTCGATTAAGAGAAACTACTTAAGAAGGCTTTCTTAATTACTTCCATTGATAGAGTTGCTAAAACTAAAGCATTTGATGTGTGTGTCTGATTGACCTGAAACTGGATATGTCTTGCAAAAGTAGAATAAAAATATTGAGGTGTATTTATGATCCTTTCAATATTACACTATTCTATAACAAAAAAGGAAACTTCTCTTGCAGGAATATAGTCCTGATTCTGTTGAATTGAGCTTGGGAGGTGGCGACAGTGAGTAGCTATGACTAACTCATGCCAGGAAGAGGGCTATCGCATGTGATCTCTTCTTATTTCAGGTAGGGGTTAGTTTCAGTCATCGAGGTATTTATACCCTGACTCCATTGAATGGACCTCTACACCAATATCATATTTTATGAATTAGTTCTTTATATTCATGCTCTTACACTATAGTCTAAAGTCATTACTAGGCAGGTTTAATTTATGATTTCTAAGATGGATATAACTGATGAAGTAGTGCACTTTGTGGTTCTCAAAATCATGACTTGAGAGGGCTAAGAGAAAATAAATGATTATAGTGGATAATTGGATTGTGAATCATCTTCATTTATGTGTTGCTTACCACTTTCTTACTTTATGTTAAGGTCAATTGTGGCTTTTGATTGTAAATAGTTGGTTTTCTGTAACTTGCTTATTATGATTCTGCTTTATGGTAAACTTAACGGTTCCTTTATGAATCCGTTCTTTATTGGGCGATGAACTTTGACTCTTCGACTCCAATATATAGTGAAGTTGAGTGAGCTGTGTGAGTTAGATTATAAGTGCAGCTCTTACGTGGGAGATGATGTCCCAGAACTTGTCATGACAAAAGCTACAAGGATAGAACTGATTTGATTGCTGCAAACTTGGAGGAAACTAGCAACACTAATCCATGTTCTGGGGATATTGGAGTACCTTAAAGAGGCAGAAAAGGAGCATGTGCTCGACTTTGACTAAGGATGAGAGGTAGTATTGTTGGAATCATTGTTTAGTTAATGTTCCTATTATGAACCTATGTTTAGTAGTGTGTTTTTCATCACTATACTGAAAGATGACTGGTTTGATTTTTACCAAATTCAGGCTTTTAAATTGTGCATAGTTTCAGTTGTCATTGTCCAATGAAAATGGAATTTGAAGTTGAAAACAACAAGAATTGGTGTGTGTTATGGCAACAGCAGTAGTGCCTGTGTGTTTATTACCACTGTAGGTTCCATTTGTTTGTGTTCTTTACACTAGCAGCTCACATTTGTGTCACTTTACGACACGACCAACCTGGTTTTGTGTGTTTGCGACAACAAGAAGTCGAAATGAGTTGTGTTAATAATGTAATAGCAGCCTAAAGGCTCCTTCCTTCCCCGGTGTCATTAAGTAATTTGTTAACTTCCGCTTCAGGGTTCCAAAGATTGTGCTATAGTAAAACAAATCATGTTAACTTCCAATAAGGATAAAAATAAAGCACAAGGGGAAAACGGAAAATAATTACCATTGTCAAATCTTTCAAATTCTATCTGAAGAATTTACGCCGAAAGGTGGTCAAGTTTTGGGAGTGGGCCATTAAGGGATGAAAGCCTCCACTACTAAATTTACCTTACTTGATATCTATGTCGTAAAAATAGAAATATTCAGCCAAATTCTCATTTCCTAATAAGTAATCCCCATACGTAGTGTGACAGTAAAAAATGTTGAGAACTGATTTAATTTTATTATGTTTATAACCCGAGCCATTGGTCGGAGGAGCTGAGCTGAATATCCCAATAATTCAATATTCAGCTGAACTCCTCCGGCCAACGGGCCGGGTCACAAACTAGTGCAATTGTTAGGATGTGAACATTTACCACACCCGGGTTTTGAACATTGAGGCCAACAAATAACGGAAAAAATTTCGGTGGTTTTAAGAAAGGATTGGCTCAAAGCTATAATAAGTCGCTAGCTTTCCTCCTAATCTATGATAGCAAACAGTGATGGAGTTAGGTTGAAACTAAGAAGGGCTGTAGCCTCCTCTCGATTTTGAATTAGGTAAATTACATGCAAGTTTTTTTACAAATTTGAAAATTAGAATAGTCAATAAGACTTTAATCATCATTCCTGCCCCTACTCCAATTACGACAATTCAAGTCAACTTCTGGTTCCGATTTCTGATTCCGCCACTAATAACAAAACAAACATTAAAAGTAACACTCGCTTTGTATGTAATATAAATTGTGAGTCCAATTAATTGGCGTCATTGTTACACAAGTACAAATAATACTAGTATACAAATTCACGAGTGCGTAATGGAGTGGTTAAGGGAACCACTTCCCAGTTCCCACTTCTATATATGATAATGTACTTCACTTACTTACCATAACGTTGCTTTCATCTACTTTTTGGTATTACGTAATTTGCTGGAATCTTCGTCACCTTTTAGGGCAGCACAATAGTTTATATCTGCTCACGTTGGGTGGGTCGTTGGGTTCATGTGTCGTCCTTTTGATATCGAGAAGGGGCGATTTGTCTTCATTCTCAAAAAGTTCTTACGCAACCGCATTGAGTTAGCTATAACAGTAGTGCTGTTTTTTTTTTTATCTTCTGATTATTCATTACTTCGAAGGGAACGTATACCAGTCCGGATAAGCATGAGAGCATGGCAGAAAACAGAGCAAGCTATTATTTCCTTGTTTGTTTGTTTTTGTTTTTTCTCTCTTTTTTAATCGAAATCAAAGTCATAAGAAGCAACATATTCAGACGTGATAATCGATCAATAATCAAATTATGTAGGATAGAGTTTTTTGTGCTACAAAAACTAGTATCGTTAAATCAACGGAGAGTAAAGGGACTCGTAATGAAGTTAAATAAGAAAATAACCAATAGATACCTTCCTGAAGGACTCTGTCCAGATCATGAATTATCTTGAAATGACGAAAGAAAAAAGGACTATGTAACATCTTATGTTGCTTATTGGTGAGTTAACACTTGTTTAGTATAGGCCGGTTGCATCAAAATGAATGAGATTTCGATCCAAACTATTATATCTGGAAGTATGTAGTTTTTCAAAGGAAGATCAACTTGTTTTTTTTCTTATAGATCTTCACTATGTTAGTGTCCATCATGATTGCTCACAAGCAGAATCGAGACATTTTTGTTAACATAGACATCCGAAAAGGAAGAAAGTCATAAAGTCAAAATACATAAAGTAATCAAATCCAATAGACGATCAATAATCGAATTACCGATGAGAGAACATTTTATACCACAAAATGAACAACCTTATTACAACAATGAGGTGCGTATGAAGAGAAGAAACCCTCGAAATTGGTCGAGAATTGTCGAACATCTTCCAAGACATTACTACCCCACAAAGTCATAAAGGGAAAACAGAAACACAAGAAAACAACAACAAAAAATCCATACATAGAATCCCCCACACTCTTTATCTCATATATAGACAGAGAATGAAAACATTTCTACATATCAAACCCACAACATCAAATCCAAAACCAAACACAATCTCCCTCTCTAAAATCCAAATGGTAATTAAGTGATCCCAAATTACCCATGTAATTCTACAAACAATCTCCTAGGATGGATCATTATTTATCTAATACATCACCCATACCTTGCTCTCTATTTATAAAAAAAAAACCCTAATAAGTAATTAACAACAGAACCCACAACCAACCAAACACACCCCAAAACCAAAAACCAAAAAAAAAAAAAAAAAAACCCCAGCTAGCTAGTATAATTAAACATAACATATATATATAACTTTATTGTATAATGAACATTCTGATCCAATCCTTTTGTCAATTAGCTTCAAACCCAAGAACTCCACCAAGCACATCGAGCAACTCATTCGGCGCGGTCAGATGAGGGAAATGGCCGTCAGTATCAACGATCTCCACCGTCGATTTCCCCCTGATCTTCTCCTGGATAAAGTAAGCCACCGACGTCGGCACTGCCACGTCACGTGTCGTTTGCACGATGGTGGTCGGAGTCGAGACCTTTCCCAACAGCTCCCTATAGTCACAGTAAAAGACAGTTTTGGCGACGGCCAGCGCCACCTCCGGCCTGATCCGTCGCAGGGATCCGGCGAACTTCTCGACGGCGGCGGATGGCTGGTCCCCGCCGACGACCATCGCGGCGAAGGCCTGGGCCCAGTTGGGGAAGTTGGTCTCAATGTTGTTCATTAGGTCCTCGATGTCCGACCGCCCGAAGCCTCCTTCGTAGTCGTCGCTGTTCATGTATCTGGTCACAAAAAATTATAATTCGTCACTATAAGTTTTCCCCCTTTCCAGATGTTATTGAAAATTTCTTAAACCAACATGAAATTAATAAATTGTTAGATACCAACAATGTAGTCGTTCAATAAAACGTCAGCTGTGAGCTCTTTCGAGCTCACCGTGGATTAGTCTCGATCAATCAATCGATCGAGGATACCACGTAAAATCCCTTGTGTTCTGTGTTTGTTTCGTATTTCCGCATCATCAAATTCTACAATCCCAAAAAGGTAATCTTTCCCTCGTCAATAACTTTTTGATGTGTTTATAAGAGATTATCGTTTCGATTAAACTTACGAGTTACACAATCCTACGATGTCAAATCACAGTTATCTAAACCTCATTAGCGTGCTACGGTGAGGTTGTTGTAATTCAGTACGAAATTATTTTTTAGTCTTTTCAAACTTTAAACGATGATAAAAAATAAAAAACAATATTGTTTTCATTAATAGCACTTAAGCCACCGTAATAATGTAAATGTTTCTCCCACATGCTGTATTTTTTATGGGCATGTATCGTTTGATATTGGATCTTGTAATATGCTGTCTAATTACAAACAAAGAGTAAGACAGAAGAGATGGACGTGATAACGATAACACCTCAAGCCGGCGTTAATTTGTTAAAGAAAACCAGGCCAATGCTCAGCATGGTAGAGAGATCAGCTAAATGGCCAGAGCAACTTCCAAATTTGTTCGGCTATGGCTCATTAATTATAGGGAAGAAGAAGAATCCAGCAAACTAAGAAAAAGTTTACATAGGATTCTAAGTTCAGGTACGGATTTGAGCAATGATAATTGAGAAGGAGATAAAATCATACCAATTATTAAAAAATTTACAAGTAATATTACATATAATTATTTTCAATTTTTTATTTTATTTTATTTTTTCTAATCTTGTGTGCTCACCCTTTTATGACACTAATAAAAGCAGTAGGCCAGTGACTGCCCTACCATAGTTAACAAAAAAAAAAATTTATAATCATGATGAATAATATGCAACCCATCGATACCATCCATGAATTAAATATTTAGGTAATTATCACTAATAAAAAAATGTCATGTACATTCTTTTCTTAATATTTCATAAAACCCATATTAGATGAGAAAATCAGTTAAATTTTGTGGCCGAAATGGATCTTTTTCACACACACTAACACAAGACAAAATTCAATTATTTATGGACCAGAAAAAAGGCTTATACAGTTATACATATAAATAAAAAGGATAAACATCAAAACCAAACATGGCCAAAAATCCACTTTTCCCCACTTTTGTTATTATTCTAAACGAGAAAGGAGAAGGGCGAAAAAACGAAACGAATAAATATAAAAAAAACAGTTTGGGTACCAAAGCGGAATATGTTTACTATTATGGGTACCTAGGAGAAGCGCCGACGAGCACCAGGCGGCTGAAGAGCTCGGGCCGTTTGACAGAAGCAATGCATCCGACCATCCCGGACATGGAGTGGCCCACGAAGACGACGGATTCCAGGCCCATCTCGTCGATGAGCCCAACCAGGTCGCTGGCGAAGCCCTCGTACGTGGCGTACCTGTCCGGGTCGAAGAAGTTCGGGTCCTTCACGGCGCCGGAGAAGCTCCAGTCGAAGACCACGACCCGGTAGTGGGCCGCGAGACCGGGGAGGACATCGTCCCAAGCAGACTGGTCCGCCCCGTACCCGTGGGCCAGAACCATCGTCTCCCCGCAGTTCGGGGAGCCGATGCTTCTGGCGTTCATGGATTCTCTCAGGCTGGTTTGCATCACCATGGTTGAGGAGGAAGTGGGAGATGAGAAGGAGGTTTGAAGAGGTGGAGGGAGAGAGAGAGAGAGAGAGAGAGAGAGGTTTAATGTTTGTTTTTTGGGTTGGTTGGGGGTTTGGTTTGGTGCCCCTCTCTTTTTATAGGAGGGGAATGGTCCTTTGTGGTGGTGGTAAAATGGAGGATGGAGGGGAGAGAGGAAGGAAGGAAAAGTGACTTTTTGGTTGCTTTTGTAATTTATTGATGGTTTGGACTTTCTTTGCACATCATAAAGGCTATTCAAAAGGTTGAAATTAATAACTAATTACAATCCGATTCATCAAAAAAAAATTCATCAAGGTGAACTTTATTGATAGGCAAATATTTGGACGATATATACTCGTTTTTGTGAGTACCCAATAAATTTATGAAGATTTGTTTCTCTTCTCACATACCTCGTTTTGGTAGCATGTAAAATGTTTTCAAAACAAACTTATGAAAACATGCCATCTGAGCATATAAACAATAAAAAAAAACGGGTCTTCAAAATGGTATGTGAGAATCCAAGAGTATATCATATCAACCTCGATACTCTACCACCTAAACTATCATATAGGAGGTTATTCTGTTAAATTATTAATATACCATAGTTTATTTGAAATTACAAATGCACCGCCTTAATGAAATCATAATTGGCGAAGAAGATCACATTGATCAAAGTGATTAAATAATTTGTTACATTGGTTGACATGGTTCTAGTTTTTTTAAATAGTACTCATTTGTACAATATAAATTAAATTGCCTCAAGGCTAGCTTTGGATACTAACATTCCAAGTAGTTTCTTTTTTATATTTATTTTGAGTTCTCTATTGTAAAAATCGACAAACCTTATATAAGTATATTACAAAAGAGTGGGGTTCTTGAAGTTTTCAACAAACAAGGAAATTAAAAAGTGCTTGTTCATCTTTTTCCATCTTAACTTTTTGGGTACTTGCAGCCTCCTATAATTCTGTGTTACCTGTTGTCGTCTAGGGCAGGATCACATGCATGGCATTTGGGGTTCTTTTGCCTTTTTCCTCCACAAAAAATGGTTAATTAATGTCTCTGCAAGTTGTAATATATGAGATTATACTAATTGAAAGATAATTACCAATCAGTAAATCTGTCTTTTTCTCTCCATGGTTGAAATCTTAACTCACTGTAGCTAAGGATGGGCCAAGATCGAGTCTATCCATACTTAGATCGAGCCGTACAAAATCGATATTCATATTGAATAAAATTGGATGAAATATATATTTCGATCCTGTGAATTATCTAAAATATGAAGAAAAGTCTATCGAATATGAACTTGCACTGAACCGAATCAAATGAACCAAACATGTTTTTTGCCCGACTCCAATCCTCATTTCTCTTTATTTTTTGTTCGTTCTTATCAAGATGATTCGTGACAAAAACTGACCAATACCCACCCTTAACCGAAATAGCTAGTTGGAAAGAGCTGACTGAACAGTCATCGTTGTAAAATCGTATCGTACCGACGTTCTAATTGGAAGAAAAGAAAACTCATCTATCAGAGACCAAACCGAAAGACGATTTTACCGGTATGAAACAATTGTACTACAATATAAGCACAAGATATCCCTGATTATTAATTTTTTTCGATGTAACCTCCAATAGAGTTATACAACTTCTCGCGCGGAATAGTAATGTTTGAGCTGATACGACGAACACCACGCTGCTTTTGTAGAAGTTAAAATATCAGTCGAAGGATAAATAATAGACTCCCTCCGCAAAGCGCAAGGCATGCAAGCGGAAGGCAGGGGAAGTGGTTGGAATTTATGGGGGCAGTTGGGATAAGTAAAGGCAAAATTTTGACTTCCATTTCCATCTCATTAACGTATCGTACGCTTGTAATAAAAGCATAGGTGTTGTTTTCACTAGTGGTGAGGTGGGTGATTGCTTCGTCTTTTAACCACGATGTTCAGAGGTTCGATCCTTGTCCATGTGAATATATCGAATTTACTTTATAGTCAGTCAATCATTGATATTGTGTGATCATGTTGTTGTCTTGTTGGCAATGGATACATTTAGCAATATGCACAAGAAAAACTTGGATAAACTGTGGCGGTATGGTGTGCATAGTGGGTCCTCTTGGATCATGGTGGGGCGCTCATCTCGGGCATGGTTGTACATTTTTCGGGAGTGGATGACCTGATGATAGTGGAACTTTTGGCTCTCCGTGAAGCGATTCTGTGGTGCCGTCAGAGAGGTTTCCATATGGTGCGTTTTGAGGGGATGCTCAAGTGGTGATCAATAGGCTAAATCACTCCCAGGCTAAGGATAGTCGAGCGGGCGCCATCTTTCAGGAGGTGCTACGGTATTTGGAGGAGCATGTGGGATTTAGTGTTCGATTCGTAGGTCGGCGTAATAATAGGGTATCTCATTTGGTGGCTAGAAAGGTTCTTTCTTTGTACCCGATAGCGAGTCGTTCATATGATTTTGTGGCCTGGTTGAGGCATATGATGTAATGATCTTTGTTTCCTTATCAATATATGATTATCTTTTGTAAAAAAAAAAATGGTATGCATAGTGGATCGAAGCTATCTGTACTATAGAGTTTAATCATTTCACATAAAAAAAAGAAGAGAGGCTCCGGGTTTATAATTTGTTCTTTAGTTAATTAGGATGACTTCATTAAGACCTAAGCGTGATTATGCATCATTATTAAGATAAATGAATAGTAGTAGTGGGGTTTATTTTAAGTAATTAAAAAGGGCGGGACCCAGCGCAAGTGGAGGGGGAAGCATTTAGGCGTGATGAGAGGGAGGTATCAGGCGACATAAAAGGACCCATTTGTCGTTTTGTGGTTAGAGAATAAGTCCAAGACCAACCTTTTTCCGCCATTAACGATCCTGGGACCCACCACGTTCGCCCAGCTGACAACAAAACTAACCTCCTTTTTTTCTTTTTCTTTTCTTCGTTTTAATAGAATTCATTTTACTCTTTGTTTATTATTGGACACATTAGGCTTATTATTACTTTTAATCATAGTCTAAAAAGATTTGTGTTAACCTCTATAATCATGTCTCGGTCCATAAACAGACCATCAAAATAAGATTTCTTCAACCTCTCCAGCAAAAAAATTCAACCCCTCAAAAAATATAGATATCGTTTTAAAACTCATAAACAATAGTGAATTAAAAGCTATAATCTTCTCAGTTAATCACTAAGCTATTAAAAAAAACTTTATACATTAAAACATAACCCCAAAAGGGAGAGAAATGAGAAGGAGAAGAGTAGAACGAGAGGGAGTGAAACGAGTACATTTGTTTCTTCTTTTTGGTTTCGGAGTAGGATCACTATTAGAGAAACAAAATAAATGTATTTTTACTATTCTCTTTTCTGTTCATTCTTTTGTGGGACGTGAGTTACTGGAGATACAGGGCAACTTTCTGTTGTTAGAAACTCTCCCTACTACCTGTATATTAACGTTGTACATCATCAATGAAAATCAAGTCAAATTTCCACAACAACTTCTATTCTAAAACTCTAACATGGTATCATAGCTAGCCACGATCCAGTTTTATCCTTCTTTTTTTTCTTCTCCCATACAACTCTGTTTCGTCTTTCTGTTCCTCTATTTCGCCATGTCCGACTCATCAGTTTCATATGGCTTTGGAATCAATGCCGAAGACTCGATCATTACCTTCAATCCGACGGCGAAGTTATATATGAAGCTGACATCGATCAACTTCCATTGCTGGAGATCGCAATGGGAGACGTTGCTAATGGGAATGGATCTCATCTCCTTCATTGATGGAACCGGTGTTGCCCCTGCTCAAACGCTCACAGCAAACAACACCACCAAGCCCAATCTCGTGTATCGTTGCTGCTATCGTCTCTGCTGTTGTTACATCTCGAGAAGCATGATTGGTTTTAGAAAAGTTGTATGGCATCCGTTCCCAATCTCGTATTATCTATTTAAAAGGGAATTGGTTGGCCCTAACTAAGGAGATCAAGATGTTATATCTTATGTAAATGATTTGAAACTCACTACTGTTGAGCTTGCCCTCATTGGTGAACCGTTCAAGGATTTGGATCTTGTTGTGTATTGCCTCCGTGGTCTTGTGGCAGAGTATAGCCAGTTTTCTATCGTTGTCCGTGCTCGCGGAACTGTCGTCACCATTGAAGAGCTCCTCGGCTCCCTTATTGAATTCGAAGCCGACCTAAAAGCTCAAAGTCGCGCCTTTGCTGTTCCGACGATGTTTTATTCCCAAGGTCCGACCTGTCGTGGTGGAGTCGGAAGTAACAACAGAGGCGGTCTCTTCCCTCGCCCTCCTCCACGCCACCTGCCGTCGCAGGGTTTTGGTGGAGACCCTAGCGCTCTTTCTCAAATGCGCAACCTTGCCCCCATTCGGCCCACATGGTGCAGCCGAGCCCAGTCCACAACGCAAGGGGCAGATTGTTTGTCAATTTTTCAAAAAACCGAGCCACTATGTGAGACATTGTTTTTTGTCTCTTCCCTCAAGCCCGACAGGCCTTTAATCAAGCCATCAGGGGCAGGTTCACCATACAACCATCAAGGGCTCTTCTTCTACTTCTGGGCCTTGGTTTATGGACTCAGCAGCCTCACATCATGTAATCTCTTATTTGGGCCAAATCCCTCTTTATTCAAATTATTCAGGCCTGGATGAGATCCTTGTTGGTGATGGATCAGGTTTGGCTATATCCCATATTGGATCTTCCACTGTTTCTGTTGGTTCTCATTCATTACATTTACAAGACATATTATGTGTTCCTAGTATCAAGAGGAATCTCATATCCGTTGCTAAATTATGTCAAACTAATTCAGTCTCTGTGGAATTCTTTGACACTCATTTTCTTGTGAAGGATCTTCGCACGCAGGCGCACCTGCTAAGTGGGGAAAACAACGGTGATGTCTACGAGCTTCTGCGAGAAGTGGAGCATGTTCGAATGGCCCTGGTGACAACTCGCACATTCGCATCCTCCTGGGACGCTCGCCTTGGTCACCCTTCCCACCAATCTCTTACCAACCTCATTCGGTCAAACTCTCTTCCAGTTTCTACCACTTTAGATAGCTCTCCTTGTGATGCTTGTCCTTTGAATAAAAGTCATAAAATTCCATTTTCCATTTCCTCCTTATCG
Organism: Linum tenue; assembly: GCA_946122785.1. Taxonomy (NCBI): domain Eukaryota; kingdom Viridiplantae; phylum Streptophyta; class Magnoliopsida; order Malpighiales; family Linaceae; genus Linum; species Linum tenue. The sequence goes on from CAMGYJ010000003.1 coordinate 7,529,658, forward strand.
AGTGATCGACCTTTTGATTTGTTATATACTGATGTTTGGGGCCCTGCTCCTGTTTCTTCCATTGATGGCTATTGTTATTACCAAGTTCCCGTTGATCATTTCACTCGTTATACCTGGTATTACCCTCTTCGCCTAAAATCTAATGTGCTTCAAGTCTTTCTTGATTTGGAAAATGGTTGAAAATTATTTTTCCAATACTATCCGTTCCTTATACACGAATGGTGGCTGAGAATTTCAAAAATTGCGTCCTAACCTCCTCCATAATGGTATGCCCATCTTCTCATTCACCACACACCCCTGAACACAATGGTCTTGCCGAACGCAAACATCATCATTTGGTTGAAACTTGTCTTGCCCTCCTTCATCATGCTAAACTTCCCACCTCTTTTTGGTCATTTGCTTTTTCCATCGCTATCTATCTTATTAATCGCATCTCATCCTCCGCTCTCCATGGTAATATCCCTTACACACTTCTTTTTAACTTACATCCCAATTACCATGAACTTTGCATCTTTGGTTGTCTTTGTTATCCATGGCTCCGTCCCTACTCTGCTCACAAACTTGACCCTCGTTCCCGCCCTTGTCTTTTTCTTGGATATTGTCCGCAACGTAGTGCTTATCGTTGCTTTGATCCCTCTACCCATCGTCTTTTTATCTCACGACATGTCATTTTTGTTGAAACTGAGTTCCCAGGATATTCTACCTCCCCTTCTTCCGACCCTCTCTCGGCGATGTCTTGGTTGTACGACAATTCTCCCACCATCATTCATCTATCGGGCCATTCATCCACTACACACTAGGCCATTCCAACCACTTCCCCCTCTAGCAGTTTCCTCCTGTGAAGCCCATCACACGTTGGGTTGTCCAACCAGGGTGCTCCTCGCCTACTCTCAGTGACCCACCTGTCACTCCTCCCTCTGGGCCCCCGCCCCTTGTGGATCCACAGCCTCTCGTTCGCACCCACAACATGCAGGCTCGGGCCCATGCCGGTATTTTCTGGCCCAAGAAATGGCACTTCCATGCTGCCCTCTCCTCAGGGCCGCCACCACTAGCTCCTCATAGTGTTATAGAGGCTCTTCGCTGTGCTGAGTGGGTTGCTGCCCTCCATGCTGAAAATAATGCTCACTTGGCCAATCATACTTGGGATTTGGTACCTCGTCTTCTCCATTACAATACACTTGGTAATCAGTGGGTTTACCGTGTTAAATATCTCTCTGATGGGTCTATTGAACGTTTCAAGACTCGCCTCGTGGCTATAAGGGCTTTCATCGACGTCCCGGGTTTGACTTCACCGATACTTTTAGTCTGGTTGTCAAGCTGGTTACTATTGGCATAGTCTTCACAGTGGCTCTTTCTCATGGTTGGTCCATTGCTCGGTTTGATGTTAATAATGCCTTTCTTCAGGATCCCTTGCAGGAAGAGGTTTATATGGTTCAACCGTCCAGTTTTGTCGACCCAACGCACCCCAATCATGTCTGTCATCTCCTTCGGGCACTCTATGGACTTCGACAAGCTCCTCGTGCTTGATACACAACTTTGAGTCGGGTTCTCATTGAGTTTCGACTTTCTCAAGACTCATTCTGATGCCTCTCTCTTTGCATACTCTCGTGGGCCCGTGCTCCTATACTTTCTAGTCTATGTTGATGATCTCCTGCTCACAGGTAATGATCCCGCCACTCTCCACCGCTTTTAAGACGCTCTCTCTGGTCGATTTTTCCTCAAGGCCCTCAATGATGTTAATTACTTCTTGGGCATCGAAGTCATCCCCACTCCTACAGGCTACATACTTTCTTAGCATAAATACATGGTGGATGTTCTCAATCGTTTATTTATGACCGATTCCAAGGCTGTTGACACTCTTGTGTAGGGATGGCAAAGGGGCGGGTTTGTCTAAACCATCCTCATCCCCGTTTATAGATATCCAAACTCGTACCCACCCCATACCCATGCGGGGGAATGTTTTGCAAACTCATCCCCATAACCATGGGCTTCGGGTACACGTGGGTAATACTCACCCCGTACATTCAACATTATTATACCTAAGACTTCACATACAAATTTTCAATTATAACACTAACGAACTCACTATATCATGAAGTCAACAAAGATACAATCATTCTTTATACGTTTTAAATTATATGATACTAAAACAACCATTAATCCATAGGTTAGAATATGATGTTTTCCAAATAATTATTCTCTAACTCTCATACATCTACTAAGTAAAAATTCATTAACATAATTATCTGTTTACAAGAGGGAAAAATGAAAGGATGAAGGGAGAATTGAAGAAAAATAATTAGCTTTCGATTTGGATGACCACTCAATTGCATTTTCACTATTTATTTTCTTGAATTGTCTTCATTATCATTGATAGGTTACAATTTGATATATATATATATATTTTTTTTTATATGAAGAAATGTTCTTGATGGGGTGGGGGAGGCTAGCCCCATACCCGCCTCATACCCATCAAACATTTTGCGGGTTTTATCCACACCCTCCTCATATCCAGTCAATGCGGGGATTCCCCGCGTTGACTGGGTCGGAGGCGGTAGGGTACCCGCAGCAATGGGTTTGATTTCCATCCCTACTCCTATGACGGCCTCCACAACTCTCACTCTCTCCGATGGTACTCCATCCACTGACGCTACTCGGTTCGCCAGGTTCTTGGTGCTCTATAGTATCTTGTCTACACACGCCCAAACATCGCCTACTTTGTCAACAAACGATCTCAATATATGCATGCCCTGTCGGCCTATCACTGGCAGTTTGTCAAGCGTCTTCGCCGCGATGTATCAGGCACTATCACCTATGGCCTCGCTATTCGTCTCTCGGTCGCCCCACTATCTCTCTCTGCCTTTGCTGACTCTGACTGGGTAGGCAATCAGGACGATTGCTCTTCCACCTCCGGCTACCTTATCTACTTCGATTCCACTCTAGTTTCCCGGTGCTCTCAGAAGTAACATATTTTGGCCCGCTCTGAATCCGAATATCGCACCATTGCCCATGCCACTGCCGAGTTGGAATGGCTCCAAAATCTCCTCCATGAGCTCCGCCAACCATTACCTTCGGCTCCCCGCCTATACTCCTACAACCTGGCACGACGTATTTCATCTCCAATCCAGTGTTCACTCCCGCATGAAGCATCTTGCCTTAGACTATCACTTCGTCTGTCAACTCGTCCAGGATGGTCCGTCTTCGCGTCTCCAATATTCCCACATCGCACCAACTGGCAGACGCTCTTATCAAGCCGTTGTCGGCGGCTCGCTTCCTTCTTCTACGCTCCAAAATCAGAGTCGTTGATACCTCCTCCGTCTTGCGGGGGCGTATTAGAGAAACAAAATAAATGTATTTTTGTTATTCCCTTTTTTTTGTTCCTTCTTTTGTTGGACATGAGTTATTGGAGATACATGGCAACTTTCTGTTGCTAAAAACTCTCCCTTGTACTTGTATATTAACGTTGTACATCATCAATGGAAATCAAGTCAAATTTGCACAACAACTTCTATTCTAAAACTCTAACAGTCACAACCTTTTCCCATAGTTGGTCTCGCGAGCTAAGAATTCTGACCTTTTAAAAACAAATAACAATGGTTGGCTAGGAGGAAAAGAGGAGAACAATGGTCTCCTTCTCTCTTTCTTATTTCATATTAGGGGAGGAGGAAAAGAAGAAGAAAGAGCGAGCGAGCGAGCGAGAGGTTAGATCTATGACGGAGAGGAGTTTGAAAATTTCAGGAGAGGGGTCCACAAAAAGAGTTTGACTTTGCTTGATTAGTGGTTGATTTTAGCCACTTAACCCTGCCACAAGCCATTCAATTTCAACCCTCTATATGAGTTGTATATGAGTTTTGTGACACAATTTGAATCATATGAGTAAACGAAAATCCTCAACAGAAGTCACTCAGATAGCACGTCTAGGGGGTTTGGAATTCGGGACTGCTTCCGTCATCACTAAAAAAGATCTTCGCGTATACTTACAAATATGGTTGTGCGTATATTAACTGGATTGACATCAACTACTATATGCGAGGCCACTCAGATATTATGATTCCTATTTTGTAACATTGATTCTTTACATAGAAAAAAAATTAAGTTAGAGTGGATCCATAAACTTTGTTGTTGGTGGTGGTGTAGTGGGTGGCATTAGAAGAAAGATAAATTGTCGTGGCCAATCAAATTGGTTAGCTAGGCTACTCCCTTATCCCCCACATAAAACATTATTACCTTCTTTACCTCATATAGAGTTTGTGGACAGTGGTGGTAGAGTGGTCAAACGTCATCCTTCCACCTATTCCCCTTTTGTTGTTAACCTCAATTATTCACCATAAACAAGAGCCCGTAGTTGTCAATCCAATGATCTAATCGGAGATTATGATAATTAAGACGGATCTAACCTAAGCCCACTAATTCTAATAAGTCTTGGATGGACGTGTGAATTTTTGTTGTTATCAATGATGATAACATTATTAATTGGTAGAAATTAGCAACACGGTATAAAAGGATAAAAACGATAAAGGAGCATTCTACAACGGATTAATTTTTTTTGTAAGAGGGACGTTAAGACGAAAATTTGACAACAATGAGGAAAAGAAGCAAAAACAAAGTATTTTGGTGCCAAGTTTAAGGTCACGAGCCCTCAATTTGTGGGAGTGTGATAAAAACATATCGAGTCTAATGTATTTTCTTATCCACTCTCATTATATTAGCTCATGATTCCTGATTTATCTCCAATTAATTTGCACGATCATCCCATGAAATTCAATTTCATTTGTATCGGTTCTGTTGAAAAGCACTGTTGAATTCCCACGAAACTCGAAGTTAATTAAAGATAGTTTGGAATCTCAAAGGTCCAATCACGTTAACAAATAACAAGCCTCTTAGAAACTACGTACGGTACATACTATATACAAGTACTCTTGACATATCTAGTTATCTACCACTAGGCATTAGTGTTGCTAAAATTAACAATTGTATTAGGTAAAAAGGTGCATTCAGACCATACCAAACCGACTGCCGTTTAATGTTAATTGTTTACCTTTTCTTGTCCTCGTATATTTTTCTAGGTTCCATTACCATCATAAATTCATAAACAGCACATAGTCTCTGAGGGACGACTGAGTCGATTCCCATTGGCCACGACAGTAAACATGCTTGCTCTCTTCACGAATCACAATGGAAGAAATCTATTGTAAAACAGTTACAACTTACAACACATTGTTCAGTACATATGTAACATTTGCGGTCTTTTCTTATTAAGATATTGTTGTTAGAAATAGATTATAAATAATTTTATATTTCTTTATCCTTTTAGTATTATAATTATTGTGATTTTCTTATTTATTGTCCAAACCTTGTAATCTGTATAACCCTTTTGTACAAGTTACAAGTTACTATTCCTAAAACTCCTATATGGTATCAGAGCCTCTTGCTTAACAGACTTGATCCAGTAACCCTAAACTCTTTTTCTTTTCTTGTCCTGGAGACATGAGTCCCCAGTCACCTAATTCCCTATCTTGTCTTTATCTTGCCTTTTCCCCCGTAGCTATAATCCTAATAAGTTTGTTTTCCCGCAGTAGTGTAATTGATTATGTTTGTTGTCTTTGTTTGAAAAAGAACCGAGTTCAAATCCTGACATTGATATTTTATGTGAAACAAATAATAAGTTTGTATTCCTAATCTATCTCTAACAATTGTCCTCTTCGGTGTAGTCCCGTAATATTTATTTTTTGATGTATTATGGTGATTTTTGAGTTTTCATCCATCCTTAATTTGCTCCATAATTTCTCCATACTGAGCAGGCTTAACTTCAGAGTTCTTACCAAAACTCTTTCATTTCACCACAAAATGTGTCTTCTCAGTTAAAGTTGGATGATTTCTTATTAACAATGGATTTTTCTCGTGTTTTTGCCAATGTGTGATTTGGCTAAGGTGTTACATACAACCTACTTTAGAGTTGAGGTGTGACCCACGCCATTGTTCAAGAGGGACACAGAGAGGCTCTGATACCACTTATAACATCATCAACCTCTTTTTGTCCAATATATTGCCCGCTTATGGTCTAGCCCTGAATGGTTCTACTTTGGTGTGCATCATGGTGATTTTCGAGACGTCACCCCTCCTTGCACAACTCCACACTAAGCACGTTTAAACTTTCAAGTTCCTACCAGAAATCCTCCATTTCACCTCAAAACGCTCCTTATCAGTTAAAATTGATTGTTTCATTTGAACCATGGAACGAGCCTTATCAAACTATGTTTATTACTTTTTTCCATAATATTTGTTACTTTTTTACTATAAATTTTTAACAAATATGTTTTTAAATTATCATGATGTTTAACAAATATCTCAAATATTGTAGTTTTAATTGATTGAATGGTCATTGATAACCTTTCTAGGGTTTATTAGTAATCATTCTTGGGGATCTTAGTAATAATGGAGGAGCCTTGATGATTGAACATGTCATTCATGAGTGAACTTTATGGGCCAATTTATAAACAATAGTTTTTTTTTTTTTACGAACTTTCTGCTAATTCTTGTTATAATCGATTTATACTTGGTAACACGTAGAGATGGTAATATATTAGGTAGGATCAAGTCCCCAAATTCAAACTGGACTCGTCGGGTGCACCCACAAAAAATGGTGAAAACCTTCACATTTTCATATTCAAATATCTCCCTGCAACTAAATTGCAATGAAACTAATAATATGCACAAATTGGGCCTACATTATACTGATATATATTATTCATATAAAATATCATCCAATATTAAAAATAAACAACCATAGAGTACAAACTAGTACATATTGTTAATCAAAATTGTGGTTTTGGTGTATGGGTGCTGAGTCGGGTGCTTATCGGATAGAGTATTAGCCAAAGCCACAACGTACTCATTACTCAACCCAGAAGATCCAAACTCGGGCTTTACCTAAACTCAACTCAAAATCCGTCAACAAGGAATTTTATCCTGTATGATCATATTGAATAAAGATGAAAACCCACGCCTCGATGATCATCACTCACATACTCAATCACATAACTAAACTTTTTGAGTTCATCCCTTAATCTGGACTTATGTCCAAATTGCTGTAGATTACACTAAGAAGCTGATAATTTTCCTAAAAGAAATTACCACAACTTATTTTCAAGCCCTTCCTCAGCTGTCAGTTTGCCCTCTCCTCATCCCAATTGGTCATATGTCGAATGATTCTAAAGCACACATATAAAAGCTTAAAGCTGTCAAGCTTAAGATTCTGAATATCTTACAAATTAATTAGTTAATGAAACTTTGGTCATCGTTAATCAATAAACACGCAAAAATATGGGGGTATATTATTATATTATTTTGTTATATTGGATATATTAGTGTCTAAGGCATGCAAAAATATTAGGGAATGCTAGGATGTTCCTCCAATGATACATGTTGATTGAAACATCATCGTCATGATTCATGACCCTCTATCTCTAATTCATTTTCGTTTTGATGGGAAACTTATGGTAATTATTATAATATGTAAGGGAAGGTGAAATATGAATTTTGTGTGGGAGTTGCTAGAACTCGACTAGTTGATCATTGGAATTTTTTTTATTGTCATGGTATCGCGGAAGTACGAGTGATATGTTGATTGTCTACCCTCTTATTATTTCATAGATTTATGATAATAACGTATGAAACAAGGATGAAAGTAGTCACATATAGTATTGATTAACCATTCTCCGCATCATCTCGAGTGGTGGTGGTTGTGGGAGATCGTTAATAGTTTTTTGGGTTTTTTTATCCTTGGTCATTTGATGCTTGTGGAGGGGATAGGGGTTGTTTTGGTGGGTGTGTTGGAAATCTATAAATGAGTGTTGATGTGTGCATCTCGATTCTCAGCTCACTTTTTGTAATTATATTGTTTCGACAAACCTGATCTTATCCTATATAGAGGCGGGGTGATATGGTTTTGCTAGTTTTACGAACATTATTTGAAGGGTATTTGATGATGCCTAATGTATAGTGTTTATCATGCCATGTTTTAGTGACATTACACTTCATTTTCATGAAACATTGGTCATTTTGGTATCGATTTCCTTCCTTTTAGACTTCCTATGTGTTTAAGGGTCTTCCATGACTATCTTGCTTCATTGGATTATAAATTGTGGAGCAACAAATGAAATATAACTTGACTAACAATAGACTTACTAAATCCAAACCACAAACTCAATTTAAACAACTCTGATCATCTAAATACATCTAGCAACATGATCACATAAGGTATGCTAGATCGAGAAATATGCACCCTTTATCCTAAAATAGTATTTTTCATCTTGTATTTCCGATATGACCAATTCAATTAATCGTTATTTGGAATACAAGATGGCATATTCTTTCAAACTCACATATTTTTCAATAACATGATTAACTATGTGATGAATCGGTTGATTGATCCAATGACAAAGTGATGGATGAATTGATAAGTCTACAAACCTATATCCATCAAGAAAACCTACAAAAGTAATTAATTAATTAATTATAAATCTAAAATAAATGAATGAACGAATGATGGCCAACCAACTTTGGCTTGCAGCTTACAGCAGCCAATAGCGACAACACAAACAGATGGTGACCTAAAACGTTATTATTGTTATTATTATACCTTAGAATAATTTTCTCAAAAAAGCTATCTTTTGGAGCTTTCTGCTGAAAAAGTCTGCACCTCTTTTTAACAACTAAAATGATCGTCATTAATTATTTCTTAAAAATATCTCAATAACTTGGAAAATTAACCGTAATAAATTTATAATAATTGCCAACCAATAGAGAGGCGAGACAGCAACATTTTTTCATTCATACTTTATGGTGAAGTCCAATGATCAAATTAGTTGATAAGATTTAGCCTGAAATTCCTCTATGAAATAAATTAATGGATTTGATTTTTGGATGGTTGTATTGAGATTTGGATGGTGCCCTTCTCTAGCTACTTGAATGTAGTGAGACACTCCACAACATGATTTATCCATTCAGGGTTTTTTTTTGGGTTGAAGTTACTTTGTTCATGAAACTGATATAGATTAGATTTTGGCACCTTATACCAACTAATTGAAATATAAATTATAGGAGGTAGGTAAAAATTGAGAAAGATGTACCGACCTCCTATAATTTTAAACGAAAAAGGGTTTGGCCTGGTGGTAATGCCATTAGGCTAAAATCTGAAGGTTTCAGGTTTGAATTCTTTAAGTAGTACCTTAATAAATAAAAATATGGAATCTATATCAACCTTATAAAAAAAATTGAGGAAGATGCAGAACATAAATAGGGTTTGAGAAGAATGGATTTGAGAGAATTAGAGAGAAAGAACGAAAGGAGGGATAAGTTGAATAATACTTTTGTTAATTGCTTGATTGGGTTATTAGTTGGACAAAACAACTATATTACATTGTGTAAAGTTCACCTCAAACCCTTACCTACCTAAACATAGAAGAAGAACCAAAGTACCCCCTAACCCCTTACAATAATTAATGAATAAGATAAAACAGTGGCTTCGACGTGATTTGGTCGGTATAAAATACATATACTCTCTTCAAACAATCTCAATTAGCCAGTTTAGCCAAAGTGTTCGACCATGAGACTCCCAAGTCACACCGACAAAAAAAAAACACCTAATTTTGAGGAAATGAATGAGATTGGAAGTTGAAAAATCCCCTTAAAGCTTATGTTTTTGTACTTAGATTGACTAATATGTCGCTTACAGATCTAGAAAGAGTTGATAACAGATATCCAGCAGAGAATTGTACATGAAATGTATAGTTCAAAAACCAGGAGCTAAAAGAATAAATTGTATAGTACATGAAATGTTGATAGCAAGTGCACAGTTTAGTGACTAAAAAGAAATTTAACCTTTTTATTTGCTGGTCTTTTAAAGTTAGGTACTTATTCCCACATATGTATGGTAGTTGTTGACATTTGTTGGAACTAACTTTTCCACAAACCTAGTTATGTGTCAGCACCTAATTAAAATCAAATAAATTGTTAAGACATGCATCTCATGTTAAATGTTTATTTATAAATGGATATTGACTTTGAAGTTTGACTCTTTCATCCTAGCTAGCTAGCAAAGAACAACTAACAACCTATATAACTAATTATTCCTAACCAATTCCTATAGAATAGGTAATACAATTACTATAACACATCCCTTATTAAAAGAGAAAAAACTTGTAATAAATAGAAAGAGAAAGTGGCAAGAAAAAAACTCAAAATGTATGCCCAAATTTCTTGTACACATAGCACGATTTGAGTAGATTTGAACCTATGTGCTAAATATACAACGTCATAACAATAAAAGTAAAATTCAAACAATCATGGAGTTTTGTCTGGTTAAATGGAATTAGATCGATATTATTTATTTTAAAAAAAAATAATTGATGTTTGATTCGCGTACTTTCTTTATCCGTGAAATGTCAAAGTCCTGCTCACCGCTACGAACACAGAAGATATTTTTACAATGAAAGTGATAAAGAGTGTTACTATAGACACACCGAAAGAAAGTTAAAGCGGTTACTTAAAATCTAACCGACCTACCATGCATCTTCAAAAAGTAGGAACAGATGGTTGCCCGCAATATCTTTGAAGGAGACAGGTGAAGTGAATCTCTGTCTATTCAATGGATTGATCTCTCCCCTGCTTTCGTACAAACAATGAATTGGCCATTTGAACCGAATCGTCTAATGGGATAGCTCGAGCGGTAAGAAATAAAGTTGGAACTTGGAACTGTGTGTTTTTTAGGTTTGATTTTCACTATTTATTAGTTTGACTTCTGAGGGAACTTCTGGGGAACCGAATCAACAGAATGTTATGCTGGAATCATCCCATCGCATAAACTTTTCAGGTATTTGTTAAATACTGGGATAGTGTTAGATAAAAGAAGCAAATTCTAAACATCAGACGCACCAGTGGTCTAGTGGTAGAATAGTACCCTGCCACGGTACAGACCCGGGTTCGATTCCCGGCTGGTGCATCCGTTTTTCCCTTTCATCTTCACTTTTTTGTTCATGGAAGGCAGTAGCAACTGCACAATCAAACTGTTACAGAGAGAGAAAGAAGCTCCCCTCTCTTTTGAGCTTTCTCCTTTAGTAGTTGACAGGTACCAACATCACGAGTCAAATATCCCAAAAGAGAGAGAGAGAGAGAGAGAGAAGCATTTAAAATGAAAAGGGCAATGGTAAGAGTTGGTGCAGCAGCTGCTGCTGGACTCACTAATGCAAACTTTACTTCTCATTCAACAAATCAAATCCATTTTGGAGAAGCTTCTTTCTATGTAATAAAGGAGCCTGAAACTGACAGTTCCTTGCGCCATCACAACACTCCTTCCTCCTTCCTATCTTCATTCATTTAAGAGGCCGGTGCCTAATATACTGTCGTTCATCAAGGTGAATAACGTCACACGGATATGATATGATATGATATGATCGACCTTCCTACTGCTGTGATTGTGACCCACTCGATCCGTTCCTTTTTTTTTTCCAGATCAACTGCCTGAATGTCGAGCAAACTGACACTGTTGGATCGCCACCGAGCAATCACATTCGTCGGATTGATTTCATGACATTAATTTGAAAAAGAAAAATTCACTATGTTCAATCCAATGGTCGGGAATCTGACGGAGGGCAAATTCAACAACAACGTTGGCATGTGCTGATTGCGTCGCGTCAGCATAATAGCCAGATTCTTTTCAAATATAAAAGGAAATTTTGAGTTAACTCGTGCCAAACAAATCGTGTACTATTTGAACCGAATCCGCTTTCCCATACCAGTTGGGATGAGACAAGAAGCAGATTGCCATGAGAAAACTAGCGTCCTAAAAATGGACGGAATTTTCCGGTTTGGGATTTGAGATCCAGCTAACAAGTTGGAAGTCGTGCCATCATCTGTCTAATTTGGTCACATGTCTAATACAAATTGTCAACAGCAGCGGCTGCGCAGTGCATGCTGCTGGCCTGCTACTGTGTTCAGACTCCCCCACACTACAGAACCTGAAATGACTGCCGACGATTCCACAAAAACCAAAATCATAGAGAAAGACTGCTCGATAAACGAAATGTCACTATACAGAAGTCTCTGCTCGGTAATCAGATTTTTGCGCGTACTGTTCATCGTCAGCTTTCTTTGACCAAAATGTACGTAGAATTTCCCCACTGTACAACCCAACAAACAAACGTGACCCGACCCGTATGCGAAGAAGACAGATTGAGACTATCATGACATCGACGTCAATTACTATCAGGAGAAGATTTGGCACTCCCTCTCTATTCAGTGGTAGACTCACTGGCCTATGCTAACAGTAAACCTTCATCATGCTGTACTTTTGACAAAGCTTGTGCGCAGGCAAGAGTGGTGATCAAAATGAAGAGGGTGGATGGTTAGCTGCTTAAAAGGGGAAGGTATCGCCGACCAGCCTCTCCATCTCTTGCAATTGATCGTAAGGAGCAATCTGGTCAACATTATGAACAAAGGGAAAAGGGAGGTAAAGATTCTTGTTGGGTGTAAGCCCACAGAGAGGAGAGAGTAAGTAATGTAATTCAATTCAATTCATTGGGTAGACTTTTTTTGGGCTCTTTTTGGATCGTGAATGAGACGTGTATGTGGACTATTCAACACCGTGGTAGTTGGTGAAGGAATAGAAAGCTATAATTCGCATGCTAGTGAATGGTTGGTAGCTTACCAAGAAGTGGTATCAATATTCAATGGTAGACAATGTACGGGAAAAGAGGTTAAAATTACCTGGTTGAATCCGTCTGGCCATGTTATTTCGACTGCGTAGTTTCCCAGTGGCCGAATGTCTACAGGTTCAATATCTTCCGGGACATCAGAGTACAACAGCTTCTGCTCCCCTGTCCATTCGTCCTGTATTTGAAGTTTGAACAAAAGGGGAAGAGAGCAGCCATCAGATGGCTTAAATACTAAGATGGAAACAAATTTTAGCAGGACATTTCTGGCAACTCTTCGAGAGGAGATCATCAGCACGTACCACGCTTTGTGCAGAACGATCGTTTCGCCTTACTGTTGCAGGATGGAGGAGGAACTCTTCTTCTGAATTTGGCAGCTTCACTTTGATCGCCTTCATCGATGTATCATAAGTGACCGCAGTTGAAACTACAGTGGAGAGAGTACAGGTCAAGCAATTATGTTATGACCGAGTACATTTGAAGGCTGCCAACCGGTACAAGAAGCCAAATATGTTATACCCCGTTGACGTATTTTAGCACATTGTTGCACAAGACAAACTCCGAGGTCCTGGAACGTCTTTGCAACTTCGCCTAGAGGATCAGCAACCACTTCAGGCATCCCATTATCCCCATGGGCAGATAGCTAATGAACCATGAATCAGCGACTTCATGTTACTTTATGCATTTGTGGCAGGTATCGAATATCTTAAGACATTCTCAAAATGTAGCGAAGAGTATTTGAATTGAAATAATTACGGAACGGATTAGTCAATGGACTTACAGTTGGCCTGATGGGAAGATCAAACAGATGAGGGATCCCAAGTTTCTCAACAATCTGTGAAATTCGACACGAACCAGCAGTTTCGTAATAAAGTCTTGAACCTTCAACTGGGAAGCAAAGAAGTGGATGATGATAAGTATACATGCCTGAGAACCGGATCCTCTGCCAAAAGGGTAATATCGGTATCCACCAGCATCGAAGTGGTGCAAATTCTCCACTACAGCAACGCAAGGCACCTATATGCTTGAAAGAAAACAACATGAATACATTATCACAGCAATTAAAAGTGACTTGGAAACATTTGAAACCTATCAATATGCTTCTCATCAACAGAACCACTAAACGTTGTTGGAATCATGGTAAGAATGGCGGGGCACATACCTTAAGCTTTGAAAACATCCGAACACCCTTTGCAACATCGATGAATGAAAGCTTCTGAGGGGTGGTCACGATAACAGCAGCAGTCAGTGGGACAACCTGGCATAAAGTAATCTGTATATCGCCAGTCCCAGGAGGCATGTCAATGATAAGGTAATCCAGCTCTCCCCTGTATTCAAGAATCCAGATAAATTGTGAAAACGGAGGTTATGGTATTCTGCTAGGATATACAGATTATGCACACAAGGCCATAGTTTCTAGTTCGGATGGTGTAAACGTGTTAATTCACTCTATAAACTCACCACTCAGTAGTCGTGAGAAGCTGGTTGATAACTCCTGACACCATTGGACCCCTCATTATTGCGCGACCTTGTCCAGCAAACCCGTACGAAACCAACTTCACTCCCATGTATTCAGTAGGTATAATACTTCTATTCTCTGGGTTCTGGTAACAAGAATTCAGTTCAGTCCGAATCCACCATTTTCATTTCAACTAACTGAACTGGTTTTAGTATACTAGAGGTCTAGACATGTTTACCATCATCAGCAACCGGTTCTCAGGAGAGACCATTGTTGGTAAACTAGGACCATACACATCAGCATCAAATATCCCAACTCTAGCACCCATACCAGCCAGAGTATATGCAAGATTCACAGCAACAGTTGATTTCCCCACCCCTCCCTGCACAACTTTTCGGTATGTAAAACCAATGAACACGAAGCCGATAACAAGACTAACAAACAACCACAGTGAGCACAATCATTCGTCAAATCAAGAAGATACAAGCGCATGGTAATCTAACCTTGCAACTTGAAACTGCAACGATATTCGAAACGGTCTGCAAACCAGGAGGAAGTACTCCCGCGTACATAGGTTTAGCTGGCTGTGCTGACATTGTCACACTAACATTCTTCACCCATGGCAGCCCAGCGACCACCTCATTGGCCTGCTGCTCAAACTGAAATACGCACAAGTAGGATCTCAACCAAATTAACACCAATCAAATGCCATATCGAACGAACAACTAATCACAACAAGGTGAAGGAACTAACCAAGTCCTTGATTGGACAAGCCGGCGTAGTAAGCTCCAACCTAAACGAAACCTAGCGGCAAAGAAAACGACGAACAATTCAACAAAATTCCGAGTGTTTACTTATCCTCTTCGACGAGAAATTAGCTACTACCTTTCCTTGACCTTCATCGATCTCTAGATCTTTGACAAATCCACAACTCACAATGTCCTTTCCGAAATCAGGATCGATGATCTGAGACAGGGCATTCAGCACGTCGCTCTCTGCGGATGAGCTCAATTCGGCCGACGATTCAGAAGCGGCAACTGGACGTTTTTCCACCAAGAATTCCGCCATTAAACACAGGAAAAACGAAATCGCACATCCAGAGCTTATACCGAACTTAAAAATTACCTTCAGTGGCGGAAGCAGCTCTCGTAGTGAAGCAGAAGGACGGCTTCGAAGAACTACTGCTACTTCTCAGAGGAGTAAGTAGCGAAGAGGACGAACTCGTCGCCGATAGGAACTGGAGCCACTTCTCAGGCGGGGCGATTCCTGAAACGCCGAGTACCGGAATTTCGAGCTCAAGAAAACGAGAGAAGAACGGGAGCTAACAGAGCAGCGTAATGGAGAGGAGATGGATTCATCAATGGCGGAAAGGAATTTCAACGAGCGAAGAGTTGGAATCTAACCTGGCTGCTTTGATTGCAGCTTCGAGTTTTCGAAGGGGAGAAAGCGGGACGATGGAGCTGAGAGAATCTCCATTCTTGCTTTCTTGGGAGAGTGTGGCGGGAGAGAAGCAACGGGCCTTTCTGAGCCTCAGATTTTCTCGCTGCAGCCTTATATATCATTTGAACCGAGTGTCAGTGCTGCTTGAAACGGCGTCGTCGGGGCCGTTTGGCTCCCCGCTCTTTGCGGCTGCACGGGGATGTGGTGGGCCTCTGAGGTTGCTGACTTGGCAAATTCAGTTGACAAATAATAGAGACTCGCCTTGTTGGCACTCGATTGGGGGGAAAAAGCCGAAAAGATCATTTAGAAAAGAAATAGAGTAGCGGGCCCCACCTCTTCCGCTCCAGGTCATTATGCCATTGTTTCCCGCAATCCTGTTATTTCCTTCTAAAAAAAGTACAAAAAGTTTATTAGTACGTAGAATAATTGATGATGTAATAATACTTAACATATGTTCACTGTTATTTTACAATGATCTAAACAAGAATGATTGAATGAATCATTAATTGGAGGTTAAAATCATATACACACAGTGAGTTAAATCGAAATTCAAGTAAGCATCCTTTTCTACCTTCTCGATCGAGATTTCATGAAAAATATAACGAAAATCGCATGACAAAAAAGAACTCTAAAAAACAGAGGACTAAGAATCTGCCATCAATTCGATTTCCCCTTCTTTGAATGGAAGAAAGGTTAAAAAATAATGACGATTTATCCATTACACATTGGAGATTCAGAATTTAGATGATTATCCTTCAGTAAGTACTCTACAGTCTACAGCTACAGTAATTTTATGCCCTGAGAACAATTCAAATGCCCGATTAGACTTTTGAGTTTACCCCGCTGTATGAATACGGGCTGAGTAAACCCAAGAAACCGAACCGCACTGCAAAAGGAAGGAGGAAAGCGGGAACAAAGAAATTTCCCCTTTCTCCCTTCACCGGTTCCTACAAAGTTCTTTCCTCAATGCCATAACTTACTGCAGAAGCCATTCCGCGGCCTCTTGTTCGATACGATATCTGAGAACGAGTCGATCAGTTGTTCTGCTAGGCTACTCGGGTCGTCGATCATAGTCCGGATGAAAGTATGAACAACCCTCCGTTCCTGTTCCGTGGACCTCAAGCTAAACCAAGTGAGCAACTTCAGGCGGAACTCCTGATCAATATGCCCACCACATTCGAGCCACCGGATTATTTTCACACACGACTCGAAGTTCTCGTCCAACGAACCGGAGCCCCTGGACGGGCGAAATGGCGAGCCGTTGATGAGAGTGCTGTCGCAGTCATGGACCTCCTCGTTGGCCCTTTGATGCTGCTGCGACGGGGCTGGCCTTTTCCTATTATCTCCCCGGGAATCAACAGCGGGGGCTGAGTCGCCGCTGCCATTCGATCTAGCTAAACTGCCCTTCTTTATGTTGTCGTGAGAAGCAGCATCGTCGTCTGCTGCCTCCACGGCGTGCTCCTCCAGAGTGCAGTCGTTATCCTCGTCTCTGGACGACTCGAAGGGAGGGGTGAGCTCTTCGTTCAAGTCGGGAACGGACATGACGTTGAGATCGAGTTGCCGTGAGGAAGAAGCGGGCAGCTCGTGATCCTGAGTGGACTCTGGTTTTGCCGAATCGGCAGCATCACAGCAATAGCCATCGGAGCAGGCTCGCTCCTGAGCCCACGCCATGCGGATGATCTTCCCGAGTTCTCGAACCCTGAATCCGGAGAGGTCACTGCTGCCTTCTGTAGTGGCTTTGGAGGTGCTTCCTCCTTCGTTGTTGGTGTTGTCGTCTTTCGTACCACCATTTGCTGCAGCTGAAGAAGAGCTGGGAAGCTTGCGGAAAATCTCTACGCTCTTGGTGAAACACTTGGCTTCTGAGTGACCCAAGTCGCCAGATTCTGTGTATGACACGATTCGGAAGGTGTACTCTGTGCAGGGCTGCAGATTTGATATCAGAATCCTCCTCTGAGTCTTGGGGAACACGGAAATAGGTTCCTTTGGAGGAGTCTCTTCTCTGCTCTTGGTATACCAGAGTTTGTAGCCCTTTATATCGTCGGATGATGATGCAGACATTTCGATCAGGATAATTATGACGGATGATGCTGTCACTTCTTCGAAGAAAAACCTGCAGGCAGCGGGCAGTGAGCCCTCTGCTGAGATGGAAAAACACGAATTGATTAATCCTTCTGCCAAATATAGAGGGCTTTTTCGACATGGAACCACAAGATCAACTAGAGGAATCAAACCTCTGCAGCTAGAATTGACATTAGAAGCTGAACCCAGCCATTCGTCTGCTCTTTCAGTTGCAAGAGTGCATAGTTTATGCACATCAGCAGCAATGGGGAGTCTGCTGACGATGCCTCGTGCCATCTTTGCAGAAACGCCATCTAACGGACCAACCTCGGTTTCTAGTTTGGCTTTGGCTTCTTTTATGGGTTCATGCAACTCTTTGAATCTTGAAGTTCCATCAAGAAGTCTATAACATAGGTATATCCTATAGCACAGCAGATCAACACGACGGGCATCTTTTGCAATAGTGAGCTGTTTCTTCCAGGATCTGCCAGTAGAAAATGGAACATGTCAGCCGAAAACTATTGCTGTACCACCAAATGCGCACAGTGACACAAAAAACCATTGTTCTAGTTGGCTATTTTCTTTTTCTGTTGCAATGTAGCATCTCAATAAGGAACCACTGGAGCAATTTAAGAATCAGCAGGAATAGTAGATGAAGAACAATCAAAATCTAAGAGGGCGGGGGGTGGGGGGCTGCAAATGGACTACTTACTCGATAATCCCTGATACTTTACCACAAGAAGCGCAGCAATAACTGCCGTCTAGCTGCATGAGTTGTCCGTGATCAACAACACCAACCTTTTCATGCTGAAAGGCGCACTCAATGTGACATGAGAGCCCACAAGAATCCTCATTAGCTGCTTCAGATGAGCAGAACAACCACAGACTAGGGTCTTTATTCTCATCAAAGGAATGACAGATGCAGCAAGAACACCTCTTGCAGAATGAGTCATCAATGGATAAGACAGCTCTGCAGGCAGCATTTTTACATATCCAAGAGTTTGAACTCACAAAATTGGGAGACTGGTCTGGTGCAGGTATTATTCGAATGGGGTTTTCTCCCTTCCTCTTCTGCTTCTTTGAAGGTTGATTATTGGTGGTAGGAGACGTTTTCTTGGATTCCAACTTCTTTATTGTTTTGCTACCCAACGACTTCAGTTCTGTCATTTTGCCTTTAAACGATGGTGATAGCTTCTTGTCCTTATCAAAGCAAGTACGAAGAAGTTCCTTTTTGGGACCAGAAGATTTCAGGAACTCTTGAATTAGTTCTGGACTTCTTAAAGCATCATCGGAGTTAACATTTTTCTCTGGGGTGCTTTGGACACTGGAAGAAAGGCTTTGAACACCAGAAACTGGAGAGACAACGCACCAACTTTAGAAATTGAGAGTACTTAAATTCGCTGGAAAACTTGTCCCATTAATAATGCAGAGAGCTCATCTGAAATTATTAAGTTTGTAAGATTCTCCAACCAAGCAATGAACTAAAGGCAATAAGAAAGTAAAACAACAAACCATGCAGACGAAGAAACCAAGACATGAGTCAGAGAGGAAGCATAATCCTTTGGTAATTCAGACAGGAAATGATATTCCGATACAATTTGAGCATCTAACATAAAAGCATAGATCTAACTGGTCAGCTTCCACATAATCATTCTTTCTCATCTGATTTCTAGATAAGATAGACTTCTAAACATTTCCTCTTACCGCATATTCAAACTCATAAACGATGGACACGTCAGCAAGAACAGAACAGGAAACCGATAATACGGGTACATAAGAGTCTTCATCATCACAATTCCATCAACTTAGCCTTCTGTTCCACTGGATATGTTTTGAGTAAATGTAAATTTATCGTGGTGCAAAAGAAATAATCAAACATGTTGGTCCAGTGTAAAGACACAAATTAACAGGAAAGTCAAAGAATGGACCCAGGTCCCTCATTTGATCTTGACATTGACATTGATGGACCGACACTTCAGATCAGTAACCATAGCATGTACATCAATGGAGTTACTGCATGACCACCACACTACCCATTTCATTCAATTCAATCTTGCTTATTTGTAGCTACCAATACAAGCCAACCTTGAATTGAGATGACAGGGGAAAAGGTCATACCTTTCTCACGAAATTTATCATCTAAGTCCATTCCAACAGGCCGGCTCAAGAGCTTTTGCAGCACTGCCTGTGAACAAAAGAAACTACGATGTCAATATATAACCCCCCACCAGACCCTCTGCGCCACAATCAAATTTCACGGAACCCAACCAGCTTTTGTCTACCCATGAAGGGGCAAAAGACAAAAAGGAGAGCTAAAAAGAACAGAAGAACTAATTAGAGTGAGTTCATCACAGACATAATCTATAGAAGCGGGGACGAAGAGTCCTCAATTTGCCGCCTTCAATCATCGAAAAAACAAAGAATGCGCTGTAGATTGAATGCCGAATGCGGATACTGGTAAAAGACAAAATAAGCAATGAAACCGCACATACTCCACCAACAAAATCGTCCCAGCCCATACTCACGCCAGCAGTAAGGCAGCTGGAATCGAAACTTCTCGAGAAAGAAAAAGAGAAAAGGCCTAGCGAACTAGAACAAAGATTGGAGTAAACAACCTCCAATTGGAAATCAAAGGGAACCTCGAAGGAGAAGATCAGTATCATAAACCCTTTCCTCCACTCACCATTTTACAGCTCCCTTCTGAAATTCGAGAAACACACTCCGGGAGTAAAAAAGGAAAAACCGCTCCATCGTCATCCAAACAGGTCCCGTAAACAATGCAACAGAGCTCCACCGGGCATTCTACATACATTGCGTGAATTCAACGTGGAAACCACAATTATTCCCCCGAAAAAACGTCAAACATAGAAACAAAAAGCGAATCCGCTAATGCCGAAACCCGCTTAAAAAAACAACTCTCGAATTTCGCACTACCACGGTGACGGAGGGAGCGTCAAAACCAGAGCGCGTCATGGAAACGGGAACCGAGTCCGATGCCGAAAGCAGGAATACCACAAGGAAATAGTAACGGATCTGAGCTACGTAGAAAAGGCCTTCCGGCGAACTCGAGGACACGAAATTCCAAAAAGACGAAGCGCAGGAAACAAGGAAGGGAAGAAAGAGAACTTACCGGCAGCAGCGAGGAGTGGATAACGGAAGAAGATGCAGCAGCAGAAGCATCTAGGGTTTCCGAATGAGGGGCCGGCCACGGCCCGAGTACGAAGAAAGGAAGCAGCAGGGAGAAGAATTTCTCTCTGCGAGGACGAGAATCCAAAGATGCAGAGAGAGAGAGGCCAGGGATTAGCTCTCCTTCGCTTTTGTTGTTGTTAGTTTTGGGCGAGAAAGAGAGAGAGAAGGATGCTTGTACGAGATGGTCACGCGTGAGGGAAGGAGGAAAACAGTCCACGCGCTTACGGCGGCGCGTGATTAGGGGGCTGGGTTGAAAAGGCTGGGGTTGGCTGAGGTGGAGCAGATAAAGTACGAGAAGCACTGTCCCGTTGTTTTATTCGTACGTGGAGAGGACCTACACAACAGCGGCGCGTGGGTGTGAAAGGGTTGATTATTTATTATCACTTTATATTTATCAGGAGAAGCAATTTGTTTTTCATTTTTGTTTTTTTTTATGTTTATTCTATAAAATAATAATTATTTTTCCGCCGGGCCTTATGTTGGCTGCACATGTGGAACCAAATCCCACGTCAACGTCCGATGGAATATCGACCGTCCGATCAAGGAAGGACAAACAGAAAAACTATTTTACGTTACAATTTACATGCATCCCGGCTGTTCGTTCCTTCTTTAACCCGTTGAATCCAATTTTGGTGTTCCACTCTTTTGCAGCTTCCTCCTTCCTTACAAGCTTTGTTTTTTTTTACCGTTTCTTGTACGCGTTACAAAGTCAATTACCTCACCAACTAACTAACTCCCAATTCAGCATGGTCAATGGTGAAGCCTACTAGAACGGGTTTAAAAATAAAGAAAAATTGTAGTAGTTCGATTTCGGGTTATGTGATTATATGGTAATTAGTTAATTACTAATTAGATATTGCAAACTTAAATGATGGTAGGCTATCAGTCTCTTTATCAGAAGACTTCGAGTTGCGCTATTCAAGAGGGTACTACACTAAATCCTGACTTCAGCATTCATAGTAGTAGTGCAACTCAATGGTGGTATATTTGAAATTTTTTTTTTTATATAGGATTATAGGTATAATATACCTCTCTACTATGACGTTTTATCAAACATGTCTCTTTACTATTTTTTACATCAAACATGCCCCTGTACTTTGGAAAAATTACCAAACATGCCCTTTTGTTAAATTTTTCATCCAAAAACCGTTAACCAAGACCGAACTTTGGTTTGGGCGACCCAAATATCTAAAATATCCCTAATAATTTCACTTTAGAGTTTTTTTGGTTCTTTTGTATAGCCAAATAATTCTAAAAATTTCACTTTGACGAGACCCAGAGAAATAAAACAAGGGTCAAAACTGACATTTCCCTTCCCATTTGTCGATGTCAGGTCGTCTGAATATCGGCTCAATCATTATTGACGGTTCTTCCAATGGAAATGTCAACTGAAGGGCATGTTTGATAGTTATTCAAAATTATAGGGGCATGTTTGATGTAAAAAATAGTAAAAAGGCATGTTTGATAAAATGTCATAATAAAGGGGCATATTATACCTATAACCCAATAATATATTCTGTAATGGTGTAACCATATGCTAATCATACATTGAAAAGTGATGAGATAGTGTTATGAGCCAGACTGATCAAAGACCAGATTTCAATTTCATTATGTTGCTGCACTCTAAGACCTGACTTTGATACCGATTGAACTGTGCAACTCAGTGTAGTATGTTTTAAATTAGTCTATACTTATTGTGATGGTGAAATGGAATTTCGAGTTTGGATGAGGATCCAGTAGGGCTGAAAATTTGCCTATCCCGTCCCTGTCCCGTCCCTGTCCCTGTCTGACCCGTCCCTGAAGGGTCAAGATGTATAACCGTCCCGTCCCGTCCCGTCCCTGTCTCCTTCTTGACCCTGTCTGACCCTCAAGGGTTGGGACGGGACGGGACGGGCCGGGTCAGTGGGTCGACCCTAATCAACACACTACTTTTTTACAAATTACGTTTTGGTACCCAAAATTATTTTTTCTTACAATTTAGTACCTAAAATTTATTTTTTTTACAAATAAGTCCATAAATTTTGATGGTAAAATTACATTTTGGTACCCAAATTTTTTTATTTTTACAAATTAGTACCCAAACTTTTAAAACTTTACAAAAAGGTCCAATGAAGTATGAGATATTTGTTGTTGCTAAGGGTCACAGGGTCAAAGCGTGACCCGTCCCTAAGTTGTCCCGACCCGTCCCGGCCCTGACAGGGTCAACAAATGACCCGTCCCTAATCTGTCCCTGTAGACAAACTGACCCGTCCCGACCCTTAGGGACGGGACGGGTCGGGACGGGTCAGTGGGTCTTCAGGGACAAGCTTTCACCCCTAGGATCCAGCAACCTGCAGGTTTTGGCAAAGGAGCTTATCGATGGTGGAGCTAGGTTGAAGTTAGAAGGGTCTATAGCCCTCCCCTCTCAACTTTGGAATATAGATAAAATTACACGCAAAATTTGTAATAAAATTAAAAAAATAGAGTAGTTGGTAAGACTTTAAACCCCCTCCCCTATTACCATCGTTCAAATCAGCTTCTCATTCAAATTTCTGCCTCAACTCCACCACTGGAGCTTATAGTTTGACGTTAAATTACCGTTTTTCTTCTTTTTTTCGCATGCATACACATAATGTAACCACATACTATATATACATTAAGAGAATTATAGCCCTTTGAACTACAAGTAACTCCTCCTCAATTTTTACAACTAAAATTATAGTGAAATTTGATTTTTTTATTTGATTTTGACTGGTTGTTACCACCTCAATAGTAATGTAGTACAAATTATTAAAAAAAAATAGTAATGTAGTACATTATTAGCCAAACTGTATCTTCATATTTTACGCCGAATGAGGAATATAATAGATGTAAGGAAAAGGTAGAGTCGCGTTAATGATAATTAAGGGGTGGTTAGGGAAGTTAATTAGAATTGACCAATAAGTGGGATGTGTTGGGTGGAGATTAGTTTCATTGGATTCAGAAAGAAAGAAAAGGATGGAAACTGGAAATGGTGGAGATAGACAGTGACACGTGGCGGTGGAATCTTATTGGGAAAGAGAAAGAGTCAATAAAGAAAAGAAAAAAGGAAGGAAGGAGCAAAGGGGGTGCCATGTCATCCAGCAGTGCTTGTGGTTGTTGGGACTTTTGATTTTTATGATTTTTTGGTTTCATATTTTACCAGATATATTTATTTACTTGATTATATGGTTAATTTCCATTTTTCTATTGGAGAATAATTGATGTTTCATCCATGAATGATTGTGTTACAAGCCATGATTATTTTAGATACATTCAAATGATATCCAAAATTGAAAATTATTTAATAAATGTGAATCCAATCATCAACAAAATTTTACGGACTAGGGAGAAGAGTCCTTTAGTAGAAATCAATGATGTAAAACTGTATCAATGGTTATATCGGATAAATCAGTCGGTAGGTTGTTTTTGTTTAAATCGTGATGTAATCATGAGCTAACTATTTCATATCGATAATTTTTTATAGCGACTTATGTTCCTTTAGGAGCTTTTTCGGCCGGACAACCGATATGATACGGTTTTAGCAAGGTAAAGACTTCGTCCCAACTGGCCCAGAACTAGGAATGGCAATAGCACAGGTCCGGGGCGGGTATCTCGATAAACATATTCGCCTCGTGACAGGTCGGGTCCAGATCGACTAATTTATCACGAGATACAGCTCGGGGCAAGTCGATCTATATGGGTATGTAAGTTAAAAGAAAACATTAGAAATATTTACATTTTTGTTAAAAACCAAAAAATAAATTATAATACGATAAATATAGTTAAATTATTTGAGAATATGAGGTTGTCGCTTATTTACAGTTTCATCATAAAATCTTAGGTCATTTGAATAAATTACATGTAATTTAGGCAAAAATTGATCGAGAATGAGGCGGATCATAGCATGTTAGGTCAACGAGAATACTCATGTCCGCCATGCCCCGCCTACGAAGCAGATTTTACCCACCCAAAATAGATCAAACAAATCTAATAAAACGTGTCATGTAGAAATTGCCCTCCTTAATAAAGCTTGTGTTGGAGTGTAGGAATATTGGGAGCTAAGGTAGTTGGGGCTAAAGCCAAACTTATTCATCCTTTCCTAAAAGTATTTAAATGCACCATTGTTATAAACAAGTTGGTCTTAATAACTTAAGTTGTTGGGAGAAGGTTATGTTGGATCTTATACTACTCTCTAACACGCATTCTCAAACGAAAGTCAACACATGGGCTTGAAGTTTGCACTGTCCCAACATACCTTGTGTTTTAATCAACTATTAATATCATAAACCACTTAATACCAGTAATTCGAGTTGTAGGTAGAAGGTTATGCTCATAGGCGGAGCCAAGGCCAATTGGATGTGTCCCGAGACACAGGTAACTTTTGGTTAAAATAAAATACCCATATATATGTATCAATTAAGGATTGCAGTAATCACCTTTAGGTAATATAAAAGTGAATTATCACTACACTACAAGTTATTTCAAGTTTAAAAGCTAATATAAACTAATTTATCACACTATAAACAAAATCCACAATACTAAAAAATCGATCTCTTTGTTTTCTGTAGTTAGTTTTGAGTCTACTCGTTGCAACTGCAAGTGTAAAAAGAACATTTTCAGCTTTGAGCTATATCAAAAACAAGTTTCAAAGTCGAATTGCGACTAATTTGCTAATGGTTGCTTAGTCGGATACATTGAGAATTTGAAAACGTATTGTAAGTGCTCATGAAAATAATGATTGTGTTAGTCTAGTATTTCATTACTATCTATCAATGAATTATTTTGATATTATTAGTTTTAATAATACTTATTTATTTATTATATATTTATATTATAGAAAAATGATACAGGTACTTTCAATTATGTTGGAACTTATACCACTCTTTAACAACAATCAATACCCCACGGCCACGAGTCAAGGCCTCCTCTCCGCCATTAATGGACCACCAAATGCAAACTGAAGGAGACAACCAGACAAAATCACATCACGGTAAAAATGTTTCTGCCACTGAAATTACCTGCATGTTGGCGGTGGTAGAAGAAGCTCTGCCTCAGCTGCCGGCCGGCCGGCGGATGCAGCAAGTCAATGGTATGGGCATGCCTCCACCGCCCAGCGGGCCACTTATTGCGCCCCCAACAACAGAAAAATATAAAAAGTGGGCGCCGGGGTTGCTGACAGGCAGACAGACAGACGAGACTGACCCGACTTTGGTCTACTTTTTCTGGTTTTCTTTTCTTCACGTTATCTCCTCTTCTTTATTTCCACCCAGCTGGAGAATCCCCCATTCGTTGTCATAATTACTTTTAATGCAAGTCAAACCTCTTTTAACTCTTTGTTTTTTTAGGTTCAGATTAAATTATAGGGAATTCCTACAATGCCTTGAAGTAAGGTAACTTGATTTTTTTTATCTGCTATAGCAGGTTTCACAGGTTGCATTACGTAAAACACAACAGGTATTACGTAATGATTACGTAACGTATGTGCATCTTCCATAACAGTTGTAAAATCTCATTACGGAAACCTTACGTAATAGATGCTTCTTTTACGTAATGAATATTAACCTTGCGTTACGTAAAGTGTGAAGGTATTACGGAAGTCTTACGTAACGCTTCTGATTTAACTGTTACGTAAGAAACAACTGTCATTACGGAAGCCTTACGTAATAGAGGCTTCTTTTACGTAATGAATATTAACCTTGCGTTACGTAAAGTGTGAAGGTATTACGGAAGGCTTACGTAATGGATGTGTATTTTACGTAACAGTTCTAAAATGTCATTACGGAAGCCTTACGTAATAGAGGCTTCTTTTACGTAATGAATATTAACCTTGCGTTACGTAAAGTGTGAAGGTATTACGGAAGGCTTACGTAATGGATGTGTATTTTACGTAACAGTTCTAAAATGTCATTACGGAAGCCTTACGTAATAGAGGCTTCTTTTACGTAATGAATATTAACCTTGCGTTACGTAAAGTGTGAAGGTATTACGGAAGCCTTACGTAATGGATGTGTATTTTACGTAACAGTTCTAAAATGTCATTACGGAAGCCTTACGTAATTGAGGCTTCTTTTACGTAATGAATATTAACCTTACGTTACGTAAGGTGTGAAGGTATTACGGAAGTCTTACGTAACGCTTCTGATTTAACTGTTACGTAAGAAACAACTGTCATTACGGAAGCCTTACGTAATGGATGTGTCATTTACGTAACAGTTGTAAAAAGTTATTACGGAAGCCTTACGTAATTCAGCCTTCTTTTACGTAATGAATATTAGCATTGCTTTACGTTATTGAGGTTTCTGAAATTAGTATAAATTAACTTGAGGTATAAAATATTGCGTGCAGTTTAGCATCAATCTACTAATATAGGCTAGCAAATGAGTTGTTATATTATTGTGCATTGGGCATGGTTCAATTCCCAGTTGAAGCATATTTTACTCAATTTCATATCGATATAATTTTTTTGCAAATATTAGCAACTTAAAAGTACGGGTGGCTATTTGGTCCGGGCCGATTAAATTGGCTCCTAATATTCATATTGATATACTTTTTTATTTGTGGCTATATGGTCCGGGCCGATTAAATTGACTCGAATTGAACGGGTCCGATCTTGACCCAGTCCAGTTTCAATTCGGTCTTGATTTTAGATTGAGCTTGTGGAGATTTTAGTGACCTAAGGCCTCAAAGGGTAAGGAGTTGGTTGAGTTTTGGGTGTTGGGCTCTCTTATTCGGTCTTTATCCAGTTTTCAATCCGATACCAAACGGGGTTTTTGTTTCAAATCTAAGTCCAAAAATAGGATTAGATTGTTTGCTATCTGGGTTCGGTCCGGTCCTGGTCTGGGTTATATGACCCTTTTTTTATCATCAGATAAACTTTCTAAGAGTCCACATAATTCTTGTACGCCACAACGACTGCTCAAATATACCTACATTATTTGAATTATGAAAAAGTGAATTGTTATTATATAGACAAATGTATAGGGCATATATGAACGTGTAGAACCAAAACTATATACCTTTTTTGTTGAAGCATCCATAGCATCGATCTTATCCTTGTCGGTTTCTTCATTTAAACGTGTAGACCCATCTTCTTGCTTCTCCTAAACATCATGAATTTAAATTGATTACAACTTCATCCGGGACAAATGCTACATATAAAACTCAATAAATCATTAACAAATTCATAAGCTTAATACCATTTTCTTTCTTGTTTGCTTTTCACCATCAGCCTGTGAAGACATACCTTCATCCATCATACTCATTTGTAAGTTGTATTGAGTAGAACTAATATAAATTAAAACATACATTAAAGCTTAACCTAAAAAGAACAGAACATTTAATGGACAACAAAGCTCTCTTCATCGAGAACTCCAAGCCTGCAGTCTTTTTTTATTAAGGTACTACTTAAGGGATTCGAACCTGAGACCTCCAGGTTCTAAACTAGTGGTATTACCACTAGACCAAGCCCTTGTTCGTCAAGCCTGCAGTCTTTGTTTTCCAATATTGAAAGTCTCCAAATATAGGATTTGGAGAGCCCTCAAAGTGATTAGTCCATAATACAAACAAACCATATAATTGCACTGCCCTGCACCAAAACACAGACCATCCAAGAGAAAGAAAAAGACAGAAAGGACAAAACCATTATATCACCTTCAAAGCCGCCAACGGTGGAGAATCGCCGATCCGACGTTGGAGTCCAGTCCTTCAAACTAATCGCCACCTTCAGCTGCTCTCAAGTCTCAACACGGCGCCACGAACACCCCTCCACCGTCTATAGTCGCCGAAGTCTGGGATAGTCTCACGGGTTCCCCTGCCGCAGCGAGAAGTGTGAGGAAATCGTCGATTACAAAAAGCAATTGAAGGAGAAGGACAAACAACTGGGGAACTGAAGACTCAATTGATATCCAAGGAGCTTAGATCTGGAGTTGGCGAAGAGGGATCTGGAGAAGTACCGCAACTGGTGCTGCGATTTCAGATACGGGTACCGCGATGCGATCGTGGCTTCCGAGGCACCGGCGAAGAGCCGGCAGAGGCGGATGAAGGCTGCGAGCCGGCGTTCGTATCCCCTGTCTCCGCCGACGGTGTCGATCCGTTCCGTGCGGTGCCGGGTCCGTCGTTGAAGGAGGAGGCGGTGGGTGCTTCTAGCGGCTGACGGAACAGAGAGATCCCACAAGTCGGCGGATAAGCAATCTGCGGATTGGGAAAACCTAATTCTAATGCATAAACAATTTGGCCGACTCCTAATTGGCATGGGAAAACCTATCTTTCAAACCGACAATCTCTTCCCTTAGAATTCCGGCGACATTTTCGGCGGCCAGGCGTACCGGTACAGCCGGTTTCCCATCTGCGCGTGTTTTTTTTTTTTTTTAGCATCAATGGTTGTAATGGCCTGTTGTCAATTTTAATGGCTCAGATTTGTGGAAAAAAAAAAACAAGTCACCTAACTTGAAAAAAGTACAAGGTACTGTAGGAGGTGCCTAAATTATAAAGTGTCAGTTAATGATTTATGTCTCGACTTTGCAAGACCAAGTGATGCAACGATTTGCTGAATGATATTATTATGATATTCATCAACTTCAAATGGATTATTATTATTATTATTATCATTATCAAGTGGTAATCTTGTTTTGATTATCCCAACCCTTGTCTTAGCTGCAGCCATGGATACAATGAAATAAGAAAACGAAAGTTTCTTCGGAAGGTTTCTGTGATTTTTGGTGGAATAATCTTTGTTCATCGAACAAGAATTCTTCCTTTCGTGAGGTGTTCACAATAACCAAATTGGATGGACGAGGAGTAGTTAGCATAATAACCAAATTCAACGAGCACTTCTACTATGCTATATAGCATTGGTGCTTTAATGTACAACTTAAAGTTGTACCATAATATTAAATGTATAAGTTTAGGTTGTACCATAAAGCAATTTGTACCATTATGTTATGGTATAACTTTACAACTTGAAGTTGTACCATCACATAAATGTACAAGTTCAAGTTGTACCATAAAAGAATTTGTACAAAAAGTAGGTACAATATAAAGTTGTACCATAACGTAAATGTACAATTTTAAGTTGTACCATAAAGGTAAAAACCTATAGCACCAATAGTACTATATACTATATAGCATTGTAAAATTTCTCCAAATTCAACACGATAGTAAAATTCAAGCAAAACAGGACGAGATTCATGCACTTAACAAACTTGTATCCCCCACTCAAATTTCAAACTCTAGTTTTAGAAATATATGCACAATTATGTAATGAATATATAGGATCAACGATAAGTTGATAAATGTCTTCTTATGACAAACTGACATGATTCAAATATCTAGAACTTCATTCTTTGCCTCCTTTGGTTTTAGAGTTTCTAAGTTTACATGGTTTCAGAAGAGGTCAAAATTAGCTTAATCAAAGAGAAGAAGGTCAACCACACTTCAACTGAGATATATCTGAAAGCCAAGTATTGCAATCTGACACCTTCTTTATTGATAGATGGAGAGTTTATATACACAACTACAAGCCAAGGAAATCGACAATAACAAACGACCTCAATTCCACTCTCCTACAGTTCGGCAACATGACTAACTAACAACTGAAAACGAGCTCAAGCTGTTGTCAACAACGGCTACTGACTTGACTAACAAAAAATCAAAACAACAAATACTAAACTAAAAACTCCAAACGACACTGTTTTATTCATACTCAAACTATGGCGCCAAAATCTGCCAATCCTCCATGGCCATGTTCAACAGAGCCTCCCTTAATCTGGAAAAGGTCTTTTTTCCAACAAAGCCTCCCCTGAACTAGATCCAGGATGCTTGGCTTCAGTTCACTCTCCCACTTCAAACTCAATACGATCCACCACTCCAAGGTTAGCTCTCATCAACTGAAAGGTCTCAAGCTTCAGAGCCTTGGTCATCACATCAGCAATCTGCTCATACGTCCTACAATGCTCCATTACTACTACTCCATTGTTGGCCAGCTCTCTCAGGAAGTGGAAACGAACGTCAATGTGCTTGCCTCTGCCGTGCAAAACAGGATTCTTTGATAGCTTTATAGCAGAGCTATTATCACAGAAGATCTTAGTTGCATCACTCACACTCTTCTTCCAACCAATCTGGTCCAGGATCCTCCTTAACCAAACACACTGTGTTGCACTGAAAGAGGCTGCCACGAACTCTGCTTCAATGGTTGAAAGTGTAACCACAGGTTGTTTCTTGAATGCCCATGAAACCACTCCTCCGACAAGAGAGAAAGCATAACCAGATGTGCTCTTTCTGCCATCCACATCACCTGCATAGTCGCTACCAGTATAGCCTACTAGTTCACCTCCTTCTCCTCCTCTTCGTCTTCTGTACCATATACCACACTCCAGACTTCCCTTCACACATCTTAAGATTCTTTTAGCAGCCAGCCAGGGGCGGACCCAGGGGCATTTGACACCCCTAAATTTTGGAAGATCGATTATCCAACCCCCGGTCGTAATTTACGTATAGATAAAAAAAATAATTAATAGTCCAGGACACCCTGCAATTTGAAAGAACGATTATACTACTCTCGTTTGTAGTTTGCGTATGAGAATATAAGTCGTAGTTTGGGTTCAAACCCGGGACACTACTATTACTAATAAATATAATTTCCATTAGGCTACAACTTTTTTGTTGTTATATTCTAAACACTGTGTAATAGCAAAACCCTATTCTCCATCTTTAATTATTTTCAAAACCTAAAAATTAATCTAATTACAAGCTATCCTTAATTTGCATTGATTTTATGGTTGTACGACAAGTGTTGAAAGTGTTTTTTTCGGCTTTGAATTACATCATGAACAAATTTAGAAGTCAAATATGCGTCAGTTGGTGAATGATTGTCTAGTAGGATATACCGAGACAAATTTTTTAAGCAGTGTAGACACCAAGTGTATTTTATAAATTTTTTTAGAATATGAAAATACATCATTGAATTTTTTTAACTTGTACGAATTGAGTATTTTCTTATTTAAGAATAATATATTTTTTATTTTTTTATTTTTTGAAAGAGGACACCCCTATGTAAAATTCCTGGGTCCGCCACTGCATATGTTGTCGAGTAGGAGATTCCATGAATCTGTTGAGTAGACAAACAAAATACATTAGATCAGGTCTAGTTGCAGTCATGTACAGAAGAAGGCTGCCAATTAGCTTCTTGTATTCTGTCATTCTGTGGCATTAAAAAGTACTCCATCTCCTGCTTTAGATAACTTTGTTCATGACCCAATCGGATTGTTTACATAGTTGCAGCTTGATAAGTTGAATCTATCCAAAAGCTCCTTTGCGTATTTTTGTTGACATATGAAAGTTCCAGTCTCCCCTTGTATCACTTCTACTCCAAGAAAGTACCTCATCTTCCCCAAATATGTCATTTCAAACTCAGTTTGCATAGAGGTCTTAAATCCCTGATGAGGTTAGGATTGCTGTTGGTATACATCAAGTCATCAACGTAAATACTTACTATCAGTATATAAGCACCAATCCATTTGAGGAACTGTGTGTGTTCATGGGAGCTTCTCTCAAAACCATTCTGTAGAAAATAGGTTTCAATTTTGCTGTACCAAGCTCGAGGAGCTTGTTTCAAACCATACAGGGCTTTGTGCAACCTGTATACCTTTGATTCCTCCCCAGCAACCACAAATACTGGTGGTTGCTCAACATACACCTCCTCAGATAGCTCACCATGCAAGAAAGCAGACTTAACATCCAGATGATAAACTTCAAAAACATGAAAGACAACATAGACTAGAAGAGTTTTAATGGTATCCAACCGAGCAACATGAGCAAATACCTCGGTATAGTCGATTCAATGTCTCTGAGAGTATCTCTTTACCACCAATCATGCTTTGCGCTTGTCCAGGGTGTTGTCTTCCTTCTGTTTAGTCTTGTACACCCACTTGAGTCCTATAGGTGTGACTCCTTTTGGACCTTCAATGAGTGTTCAAGTATGATTCTTCTCAATTGAGACCATTTCTTGTCTCATGGCTCCATTCCACATAGGATCTGCAACAGCTTCTTCAAATGAGGTAGGGTCATCTAGAACAGCAACCATTGCCCACCAGTCTGCATCCATAAAATTGAAGTCATACATATCGAGATGAGAAGGTGGTTTCCTGACTCTAGGGCCTAGACCTGCACTTGGTAGTCCAAGTACATCCGTAAGAGGGTCAGGAATATCTTCTTCTTCCTCATTCTCAACTTGTTGTGTGACAGGTGTGGCTGGAGTTGAGTCTTCTGATTCATTATGTCCATCTGAGTTGTTTTCCTCAGATGAATCATCTGCTTCTTCTGTGTCTGAATCCATCCAATCATCATCACTCCCCTCTCACATCACTTTGGTAAGGTCAGGTTGTACTTCTAAGTCCCATCTCTAGCCTGGTTTCTCATCAAACACCACATCACGACTCATTATCACCTTTTTGGTGACTGGATTATACAATTTGTAGGCTTTAGATTCAGTAGAAATGCCAAGAAAATAGCATTTGACACTCTTGCTATATAATTTCCTTCTCTACTGATCTGGAATATGAGCATAAGACACATAACCAAAGACTCTAAAATGAGAAACTGAAGGAGGGTTCACAGTCTAAAGTTCCTGAGGTGTTTTGATTTGGTTAGCTGTGGTTGGACTTCTGTTTGTGACATGAGCTGTGCAAGCTACATCTTCAGGCCAAAACAAGGCAGAAACTTTGTTTTCTTCCAACACACACCTGACCATGTTCATTATAGTTCGATTCTTTCTCGTTGCAACCCCATTTTGTTGTGGAGTGAGGGTTGCAGTCAGCTGCCTCCTTATGCCTTCTTCGTCACATATCTCCTTGAATTCATTCAGCAAGAATTCCCCTCCCCTGTCAGTTCTCAAACTCACAATAGACAATTTAGTTTCTTTCTCAATCTGTGCTTTGAACTTTCTGAACAGACCTAGTGTTTCTGACTTTGCATTCATAAAACTTCCTACTGAAATCATCAGTTCTGGTTAGGATATACCTCTTCCCTCCGTTAGAAGCTGGAGTTATTGGTCCACATAAGTTAGCATGGAGCAACTGAAGCTTCTGTGTTGCTCTCCAAGTGCTTCTCTTTGGGAATGAATGCATGTGTTGTTTGCCAATCAAACATGTTTGACAGATGCCACTTTCTCCCTTCAGCTCTGGTAAGTGAGCTACCAGATTCTTCTTCTTCAAAGATAACATATTTTGATAACTTAGATGTTCAAACCGCTTGTGCCAGAGAGTCAGTGAGTTCTCTTTGCTGCTGTCAGTTTGCAAGCACTAATGATGTTGACCTTCTTACCAATCAGCATGAAGAGCAAACATCCTATTGGACTTCATCCGAGTCTGCAACAACAAACCCTTGTCTTCAGGGAAGAGTTTGCAGTATCCTCCTTTGATCAAGAAAGAGATCCCTTTCTCTTCTAGTTGCCCCACACTTAGTAAATTGGTCTGTAAGTCTGGAACATAAAGACTTCTTGAATTACCAATGGTACCTGGTTGATGACCAACCTCACAGAACCTTTGCCAGCTGCTTCCAATTTTGAGTTGTTGCCAAGCCTTACATTGCACTTGAAACTAGTATCAATGGAGGTGAACCAATTTTTGTCCCCATTCATGTGATTACTACAGCTTGAATTAAGGAACCACCTGCTATCTGCTGCCTTCTCCCTGATGTCCTCCATAGCTCCCATTAAGCTTGATATCTCCTTCTTTTCTGCAACTTCTTGATCCACAAGAGCCATTAACAGGACATCATCTTTCATGTCGCCATGTGTTCTGTCTTGTGAGGGTTGGTAGCTGGAGAAGTTAGCTTGCTGGTTTGAGTACCATTCTGGACATTTCGCTATGAAATGTCCAAGTTTATGACACTTAAAAACATTCCACAGCCTCCCTGTTCCAGCCTCATCCTCCTCGACCCCTTCCTCGTCCAACAAAGTTTCCTCCAGCATAGTTTCCTCTTCCTGAACCACGAGTTCCTCTGCCTCCAAACTCATGAAAAGTTCGAAGAGCTTGATCATCCTCAACTACATCTCTTTTGTGAAACTTCTGTTCATGGACAATCAATGAACTTTGCAATGCATCAACAGTCAGCAACTCAATCCTTAGACTCCTCAATCGAACAAACCACATTAGTGAACTTCTCAGTCAAAGTTCTTAAAATCTTTTCTACAATCTGCACATCAGTAAGATTTTCTCAACAACTTCTCATTGAGTTTGTGACTACCATTACTCGACCAAAGTAATCAGTAATGGTTTCTCCCTCTTTCATTTTCAGCAATTCATAATTCCTTCTAAGAGCTTGGAGTTGAGCCTTTTGGACCCTAGCACTACCCTGGTATTTTAACTTCATATAATCCCAGAGTTCTTTTGCAGTGTTTTTCTTCGTAATGATTTTGAGGATTACCTTATCAATAGAACTGAACAGATAATTCTTGGCCTTTAGATCCCTAAGCTTCAAATCTTCCAGTGACTTCTGCTCTACCTCTGACACCCTTTCTCCGGCAGCTGGTTCCTTGAACCCTTCACTCACGACCTGCCAGTACTCCTTCGATCGAAGGAGATTCTCCATCAATAAACTCCGGTGCTCGAAATCCCCATCAAACCTTGGGATACAGACTTGTGCAAAACTGTTGTTTTCACTCATTTTTAGATCTCACACAGAACTCTATCTTAGCACAATAACTAGTGCTTAAACACACCCCAGATCAACACACCTCACACTAATCTCTCGTGTTTCCCAATACAAGCAACCCTATTTGCCTGTAAGACTACTCACACACACTTCACTCTTGAATCGTTGGTTACAGCTTGCACTGGCTCCGATACCACAATGAAAGCCACAATGTATTGCAATCTGACATCTTCTTTATTGATAGATGGAGAGTTTATATACACAACTACAAGCCAAGAAAATCGACTATAACAAACGACCTCAATCTCACTCTCCTACAGATCTGCAACATGACTAACTAACAACTGAAAACTAGCTCAAGCTGTTGTCAACAACGACTGCTGACTTGACTAACAAAAAAAATCAAAATAGCAAGTACTAAACTGTAAAACTCCAAACGACACTATTTTATTCAGACTCAAACTGAACAAATTCAACTCAAACTCTGGCGCCAAACTCTACCAATCCTCCAGGACCTTGTTCAACAGAGCCTCCCCTGATCTGAAAAAGATCTTCTTGTCCAACAATATCACTCGAGCTTTTGTGGGAAGGTTTGAGTACAACGGCGGATCTAGGGGGGCCGCCCCTGGGCCACGGCCCAGCCCTCCCTCGATTCGGAGCTAGTATAGCACTTGTAAATTTTCGATTTTTTGTGTTCGTTTCGGTGTTTGTTTCAGTGTTCGTCATGTTACGACCCAGCCTTCTCTGCCTTTTTTTCAATGTGGCCCAGTGCTCTACCCAATCCTGGATCCGCCGTTGTTTGAGTAGTGAGACCTTCATACGAATAGATGGTGTTCTATTTCACCCCGTGTATCTTCACTATCTATTACTTGGTTATTCATATTTCTGGCTTCGTTTTTGCCTACTCGATTTCAATCAAAACAGGACATCAACTATTACACACCACGCGATAATTACCAGCAGGCATGCATTTTGTACCTAATTAAGCCATATATGTTGAAGCTATAAAATCAAACCTAGAATTTGGAAGGCCTGCATGTAACCAATTGTCGACGACTCTCTCTGTCTCCCTCTCTCAGCAAATGAGAACTAGCTAGTGATGGAAAGGTGATATGCAAGTTGGGTCATTCATCATAACGAAAAAACAGCTGGAGTAAAGAAAATATGTATTATTTATACATAACATAATAAGAGAACGACCGACGGCCGACGGAAGTAGTGATCGATCGGTATCGGCGTATCGCCATCTACGAATTAATCAAACCCCAATTGGAAAGTCCGCCAAGGACCACAATTAATGACACGATAATTGTGTGTGGCATGGCATCTCACGTACGCAACCCGCTCACTGCGATTCCGGCCCTGCCTGCTCGTCCTATCCAAACTGCCCAACCGTACGGAAAGCTCTACTCAAATAATTCATGCTGTTATTAATTATTGAAAAGAAAAATTAAGGAGAGAGTTAAGTTATGAACTCTACGCTATCTAGTCATGTATGGTACGCTTGATTTTGCATGACTAATTATGCAGATGATAAATTGGTGAGGGTGGATTTTGAAAGGAAGTACAGATTTGATAATTGTGGAAAATTCGAGTATGTTTCTCATTAGTGATTCTTTGAACTAATATACAAGATTTGGGAGGTAAAATAGGAGCACGTAACACACTTAGCAACAGAATTGTTGTAGTCCTCCCACCAAGATAGGAACCGAACAGTAGTGGGCAAATTAATAAATAAAAAATTTATATATCTCTAATACGCCCCCGCAAGACGGAGGTAGTGTCAACGACTCCGATCTTGGACCGTAGGAGGAGAAACCGAGCTGCAGGAAGTGGCTTGGTCAGAACATCGGCGAGCTGATGAGCAGTGGGAATGTAGCGAACAACGAGTTGCCCGGCCTGAACGAGTTGACGGACGAAATGGTAGTCCAATGCCAAGTGTTTCATACGAGAATGGAAGATTGGATTGGCGCAAAAATATGTGGCGCCGAGATTGTCGGAGTATAATGTAGGTGGCGCACGAAGAGGTTGATGGAGCTCAGTAAGCAAATTTCGCAGCCATTGAACTTCCGCGGCAGCATTTGCAATGGCTCTATACTCAGCCTCCGTACTGGAACGAGCAACAGTGCGTTGCTCCTGAGAACGCCAGGACATGAGAGTGGAGCCGAGATAGATAAGATATGCCGATGTAGAGGATCTGTCATCAGCATTGCCCGCCCAGTCTGAATCGGCAAAGGTGGAAAGAGCGAGTGGGTGAGAATCA
Organism: Linum tenue; assembly: GCA_946122785.1. NCBI lineage: Eukaryota > Viridiplantae > Streptophyta > Magnoliopsida > Malpighiales > Linaceae > Linum > Linum tenue. The sequence continues at coordinate 7,567,426 of CAMGYJ010000003.1, forward strand.
CGACGAATCTCAAGGCCATGATTAAGAGTACCAGCCACATATCGGAGCACCCGTTTGACGCATTGCCAATGAAACGCAGTAGGCGAGTGCATGAACTGAGACAATCAGTTAACCGAGAAGGCAATGTCCGGTCTTGTGTAGACCAAGTATTGAAGAGAGCCAAGGACTTGCCTATAGCGAGTGGCATCTGTCGGAGGACTGCCGTCGGAGATAGAGAGCGAGACAGAGGAAGCCATAGGTGTCGGAGCCGATGCCGCGTCAAGCATGTGAAACCGCTTAAGAACATCCTGCATATAATTATGCTGAGAAAGCATATAACCAGAGGGTGTATGAATAACCTCTATACCCAGAAAGTAGCTTACATCGCCAAGCGATTTCAGGGAGAAACGCTGAGATAAGGCTGCCCGGAATTGAGAGAGAAGCTGAGCATTGTCACCGGTGAGGAGCAAACAATCACGTACACCAAAAAATACAGAAGAGCACCATGCTTATGATAGACAAACAGGGAAGAATTTGAGAGGGATTTAGTGAACCCAAACTCAAGAAGAAACTCACTAAGAGCGGTATACCAAGCGCGAGGGGCCTGCCGGAGTCCGTAAATGGCCCGTTTGAGACGACAGACATGATTAGGCCGATCAGGATCGACGAAGCCTGGAGGCTGAACCATGTAAACTTCATCAGTTAAGGGGCCTTGGAGAAAGGCGTTGTTGACGTCAAAATGAGCAATCGACCAGTTCTGAGATAAGGCAATAGCAAAGACAATGCGGACTGTGACTGGCTTCACCACGAGACTGAATGTATCATTGAAGTCGACGCCAGGTCGCTGGTGAAAGCCTTTGGCGACCAGCCTTGTTTTGAATCGAGCAATCCGACCGTCAGGCCCGAAATACCCAACGGTTGCCCAATACATTATAATGGGGAAGCCGCGGGACTAGGTCCTAGGTTTCATTCGCATAAAGAGCATGATTTTCGTCGTGGAGAGCAGCAGACCACTCAGGGTAGAGTAAAGCCTCGTCGACAGTAGCTGGCTCGAGCGGCGGGGAAGAAGAAGGGAAAGCAGCAGGAGGCGATGCAGAGGAGCGGCCGGCAGTGGTGTGAAAAAGCCTTTTGGGCTTGAAAATCCCGTGTTGGGCCCGCGTGGTCATGGAGTGCACCCGTTGTGGAGGGGGTGGGAGAACCGGCGGGGCAGCAGGCCCAGTGGCAGGCGTCGTGGGCTCGGAAGGAGGCCCAGTGTCGGATGCTGTGGAGGTTTCTTCAGACGAGGAGGCCATAATTGAAGAGGAGTTGGGCTCAGATGGAGCTGGGCTGGTGTGTGGAGAGCTGGGCCTAGGTACCTGCATGGTAATAATAGGAGGACTGGAGTCCAAAAGCCAAGCGGCAGCAGTGGGAGGAGGAATAGACGTAGAAGAGGTGAAACCAGGAAATGTATTTTCGATGAACCGAACATGGCGAGAAAGGTAAAGGCGATTATTGAGGGGATCAAAACAGCGATAGGCACTCCGTTGCGGACAATAACCCAGAAAGAGACATGGACGGGATCGAGGTTCAAGTTTTGTGGTGGAGTAAGGCCGAAGCCAAGGGTAGCACAAACAACCAAAAATACGAAGCTTATGGTAATTGGGAGTTTGATTAAAAAGGAGAGTATATGGGATTTGACCGCGAAGGGCAGAAGATGGCATGCGATTAATAAGGTAGACAGCTGTCGAGAAGGCAAATGACCAAAAAAGAGAGGGAAGATGGGCATGATGGAGAAGGGTGATACCAGTTTCAACAATGTGGCGATGCTTGCGTTCGGGTAAACCATTATGTTCTGGGGTATGTGGCGGAGTAAATAAATGACTAATACCATGAGCAGCCAAGGTGGAACATAATTTTTGAAACTCACCACCACCATCAGTATAAATACGGCGAATGGTGGTAGAAAAATAGTTTTCAATCATGGTGCAAAAATCAAGAAAAACTTGAAGAACATCAGACTTTCGACGAAGGGGATAATACCACGTGTAACGAGTGAAATGATCTATTATAATGAGATAGTACTGAAAATTGTCAATGGAGGAAACAGAAGCTGGTCCCCAAACATCTGTATAAAGTAGATCAAAAGGGCGAGTACTTGAAAGAGATGAAACACTAACCGGTAGTTTGTGGGATTTATTAGAGAGACAAGCATCACAATAATTAAGGGAAGAGGATGAAACTGGAAGGGAATGAGAACGAAGCAAGGTACGAAGGGACTGCTGAGATGGGTGACCCAGTCGTGAATGCCACGAATCTGCAGAAGTACAAGTCGTGACCAGTGCCATACGAACAGGTTCAGCCGTCGGTGGCAGCTCATACACATCACCTTTGTTGTCCCCTTTCAACAGTGGCGCCCCCGTGCGAAGATCCTTCACAACAGAATAAGTGGCAAAAAATTCCACTGACACTGGATTAGTACGACATAATTGAGCCACAGAAATAAGATGCTTTTTGATGGCCGGAACATGTAAGACATCTTGTAAAGATAGAGTGTGAGAAGCAGCAGAAAGATGAGAAGAACCAATATGACTAATCTGCAAACCTGAGCCGTTGCCAACGATGATCTCATCGGGTCCTGAATAATCAGAATAGAGAGATAAATTCCAAGATCAGCTGTGACATGGTGGGAAGCAGCAGAGTCCATTAACCAGGGATTGTGCGCAGGAGGCTGACCGCCAGCAGAAGGCAGGAGAGGTGGGTCAGCGTTGGTGTAGTGAGCCTGGGCCTGCCTAGTTTGGAGATGGGCTTGTCTGGCATGGGGAAATAATTGAAAGCACTGGCGCACAGAGTGCCCAGGCTTTTCACAATATTGGCAAATGGTGCGAGGCTTGCGTGGAGTGAAGCCCGACGAGTCAGCAGGCGAAGAGTAAATAGCCTGTGAAGATGAGCCCTGTGAATATGGGCCTGAAGCCCGCTGATGAGAGGTGTGAGGCCCACATGGTGATGAGGAGTCAGAGTAGGGTTGTTGGGATTGAGAGATGCGCTGGGACCGAGGCTGAGACTGGCCGCCAGCTCGCTGCCCCTGGGAGAAGAAAGCAGTTGGAACAGAGGTGGGCATCTGAGCTTTTAAATCAGCTTCAAACTCGACTAAAGAATCAACCAAATCTTCGAGAGTAAGCCCAGGACCCCTAGCACGAACAGCGGCTGAAAATGATTTGTATTCTTCACCCAAACCACGAAGGCAATGCACAACAAGATCAAGATCCTTTACAGGCTCGCCTATGAGAGCGAGTTCAGCAGCGGTGGACTTGAGATCATTGACAAAGGTAAGAATGTCCCGATTCCCTTTGACAATTTTCCCAATCTTCCCCTTCAGATGAATAATGCGGGATTGGGCATGCTGGCATAGAGTTTCTCCAAGACTAACCAGGCGTCGCGAGCAGTAGTTGCAACAGAGACAAAGGAGTAGATTGATTCATCAATTGAACAGCGTAAAGCATCAAGTATGAATTTATCTTGCCTGAACCAATTCCGATAGGCAGGATTTGGAGTGGGTTCAGCATCCACAGTAATCGATTGAGGTGGAGCTACCTTGGTACCATCAATAAAACCAATCAAATCGAGCCCCATGAGCAGGGTCTCAAGCTGCGATCTCCATGAAGCAAAATTTGTTGGAGTGAGCTTCAGGGGAAGCTGGGCTGCAGGGTTGAAGGTGATAATAGGATTCTCAGAGTTGCTGGATCCATTGTGCGTAACTATAGAAGCAGAGTCCCCTGTCATTGCGATGAAGAAACAGAGAGAATTGGAAAGATAGTGAACAACGATGAGAGAGGAGGAGATGGATCGAATCTAGCTGATCGTTGCTAGCTCTAATACCATGAAAGGAAGTACATATTTGATAATTGTGGAAAATCCGAGTATGTTTCTCATTAGTGATTCTTTGAACTAATATACAAAATTTGGGAGGTAAAATAGGAGCACGTAACACACTTAGCAACAGAATTGTTGTAGTCCTCCCTCCAAGATAGGAACCGAACAGTAGTGGGCAAATTAATAAATAAAGAATTTATATATCTCTAATAGATTTAACCCATTGTGAATTTGGAAAACAAAATTTGTTGTTTGATTATTGGATTTGATAATTTTTGTGGATCTGAAACAAAATTATCTTATTGTTCTTATTTGATAGTTTGCCGTGTCCTTATGCATACAATTATATATTCATAATAATATCGTGAGCGCAATTATTACATGGGCTATATCCGTATATGTGTCATATACTGTCATTAATTTGTGGTCCTTTTTCAAATCTCGCATCTCAATTAAGGGCTTTAAGATCCGTGCCACTCATAAATTTGATGTATCATAATTGATAACTAGCTTATAGCTCGGCCCGTTGGCCGAAAAGTTTAGCAAGTACCATAGTTAGAGTTGTGTTGGTGATTTGTGGCCTATTCATAATTGTTTGGGACTTAAATGTTTCGTCATGGCAAGCAGAACCTTTGTAAACTGGTTTTTGGCCGATTATTTGGTCATCCTCGACAGACAACAATAACACCAAAACCTGGTAGAGTATTGTATTATCTAAGATTAATTCACCAGTTATAAAAAAAAAAAAGATTAATTCACCTAGTCTTAACTCTTAAAGAAAGAAAGAAAGAAAAGCTAAATAGTTTAACAACCTACCAAACATAGCCATAACTAAGCCAAAGCAGGGAACAATTTGATGAGAATCATATCACAGTAACGGTAGAGCTGGTTCCATGACCCTATTTTGACGAAGACTTCATATAGGTTGCCTTGAAGAAATCAACATCCAAAAGAGCATTGCTACTAAGGACATCGAAAACAATCCTTTGGAGGTGAGTGGAGGGAAATACGACATCAACTTCACTCGACTCATCCTTAACTGTCAGTATCACCTCTCATGAAGGCATCCACCAGACCCTGAAAATAATGTGCATGCAATTTAGTCTGATTATTGTGAATCCAATCTAGTCGTTCAGTTTCAACCAAGGCATATGCATTAACGTCGTACTGCTGAATTTTTTTCCCGCAAACAATAATGAGTTGGATTCACTGACATATGTCTGAAGTCGATAGATATAATAATTTCACTGAGTAATATTGCTTTCTACGTCATCTTCTATGTCATCTCTCGAAACTGAGTGATATCTTATGCCAACCTTCCTCCCCATAAGGAAACAAAATTGGATATTGGAGAACCATAACTGGGATGGTAAAATCTATGGCAAAGCATAACTGCTGCTATCTACCAACCACCACAGTGATTCATTATCCGGAATACACTAAATATATAAGGCGTAACTGATGAAGCTAATTGACATAAACTCACGGCGGCAAGAGGAATTAATTTTTCAGTATACAACAAAACAAAATTACATTGCTAGGGTCATTTCTATGATGTCGCGGTCAACTCTAGAAAGAGTTAGAACTGACTTTTCAAAGTGATATGACAAAGGATCAAATTTATGCACAAAACGAACTTACTGATTGATGCAATTATGCTGGGGGATTATGCGGCTATAACTGCCTTAGAGTTAATAAATAGGCGAAGCCATGACTTTTTGTTCAAACAATTCACTTGTTGTAATTCTTATGGAGGACACAGATGAAGGATGGACATTCTATCCTAAATTCATACAACAAGGAATTGAAAACAAAAAGGAGAAGCTTTACCAAACTATAAAATATGAATCATGTCCTCAAAATGTGTCATCATTAGCAATGCAACTAACTATCCCATTCAAAAAGAATACAAAACCAACGGATTGAAAACCTGATCTGCAGTTGATATATCGGACAACGATATATATCTATATTTCCATGAAGTAATGGTTACCTACATTGCTGGCTACTGGGTGGGTGGGTCACCACTCTCGGTACACTATAACATCGGTACAGTAGCCTCGAAACACAGTGGTCTGGTGAACCATTTGAATGACCTGCATACAAAAACAAAGTAAAAGAAAGAAGGCAACCCAATTAGAGGTCTATAAACACTCGAGTCATATATGGAAATCATTTTAAAGTTGAGAAGATATGGCACATCCGAGACCAATTCTACATAATCACCGCCACTTTAGAATTAGAAACACATATATTGCACAACCTCTATCTTAAATGTCATTTCCTTGTAGAAGACGAAATTATGTAAATCCATAATGTCAAAAGAAACAAATTTGCTGGACAGTAAACAATACGAACATTAACAGCTCAATGCAACCTAGGCACCCCAAGTCTCTGCTCACTTCTCAACCCTGATCAATGGCAGAAAAGATTCAATAATGGCGATGCACAAAGTCCATGGTACAAAGAGAGGGAGTTCAGGTTGAAAATGATCTTAAATGATAAAACGTATAACCAAAAAGACACGGCCACATTATATGGTAATCCTGTATTACATATGATTGCACCTTTTGATGAAGCTGATGAAGATAAACTCACGGCAGCAACATGAATTGATTTGTCAGTATAGAACAAAACAAAAATACATTGCCAAGGGCGTTTCTATGATGTCGCGGTCATGTGTAGAAAGAGTTAGAGCTGAGGTTTCAAAGTGATATGAATAAGGCTCAAATTTATGCACAAATCAACTTACTGAGCCATTATGTTAATGTTAGTAATAGAGGATTAATCAATTTAGGATGAGATGAAGAACGTGACTGAGTCCAATCGGGAACATATTTAGAAGAGTAATAAGAACTTACACATACACAGGATAAAGCAGCATAGTAAGCGCCCTAAATATTAAGGAGAAGGGGAAAACCAAGGCAGCGGATGCGTCGAATCGATAGAGGTGTATGTATGACCTGCAAAAGAACAAACCAACACATCGTCCCAACTGAAATCCTAACCCCAGCTGGTAGTAAGAGAAAATTGAAGAATACGCTAAAAGAAACAAACCTATAACTGATTTGGAGAGCAGTGAGGTGCTGGAACCCAATACACCAATCTAGACCTCCCTGCTGCACCTCGACACAGACCTATAACTAAAAATCCTGGATAACAAAATAAGTTAATTTTCAAATGATTATAATCAATACATGACAAAGTGAAGAGATTGATACATGACAGAAGAGATCGATACATGAAGGAAAGAAGAGATAGCAAGAAGAACCGACCAATACCATTACCGCAACCTCCACCGAGCTATGAGAACCGATTCGAAGAGGATGTAGATTGCTTTGGTTGGCAATATGACTGAGCACAGCCTCCAAAGAGTAGGGGGGGATTATAATTTATTGATAAGAAAAGCTGCAAAATAGAAACATCGGAAGCAACTCTTATTCACAAAATAAAACCCCTAACATCCCTCACACTGTCCGTGAATTAATCAAGCACACTCCAATTTCCAACCCTAGAAGAGAAAAGGAAAACACAACAATGATGAGGAAAGAAAAAACAATAGAAGAAGAAGAGTGAGGGCTCTTCTTCTGCTTCTTCCCTTTTCTTGTACCGGAGGAAAATGGAACGACGTAGTCGAGAAGGTTAGGCACAACGGTGAGCTTTTGACCCGTGAAGAGGGAGAATGGATTTGTCACCGGTCCAATCGCTCGACATCCCTGTTGTAAGGCGGTGAGAGTTTAGTTTGTGAAGGAGAAAATCATTCGCAGATAACTTGAGGAGAGAGGACCTGTTGTCTCATACGGGAAAAAATTCTGGACTCAGCAGAGGTTTTTTGTGATCCTAGCCTCTTCAAGAAATGCATACTCTATTTGGTCCATCTCTTCCATAAAATTAATCCAAATTTCTGCACCTTCAACCTGTATCGATACATAGGAGTGTAAGTGGCTAAAGAGTGATAGTATTCATAAATCACGCCAAGTTCAAACTCATTTGAGCAAGCAAAACAGAGATCACGAACACAAAAACCAACATATATATATGCAACACGAAACTGAAACAATCCCGTGCCTTGGCATAGATTCAATTACGTACTGATTTTCAGAGATCACCAACAGGAAACCAACATACATCATATTTAGCACATCCTCGTCATGGAAAGATGTTCGAAAGGGAATATGCTCAAGCAAGCACTCTTTTCTTGCCGAACAACACTATTTTAGAGCATTTACGAACTCGTTACTAATTCTATGAATAAAGTCTCAGTTCAAATGCTCCTACTAAACAATGGCTAAGAAACCAAAACCAAATGAGTTTATATAAGACATATACATCTAACAGGGGCAAGTTATATTTAACTAAAGAAACCTAATGACGGGCAAGCAAAGACGGTTAATCAGAGAAAATTCTCTCAATCCCAAAAACTTAATTGATAGAATCCCGCAATTTCTAAATCCCACAAGTGCTCCAAAGCAGACTAATCACGCAGCTTCATAATCGACCGGCAATGAGTAATCACCAATTCTTGCAATGACTCCAATTGGTCGAGCCCCATCACCCCACTCAACTGATAACATATCGTGATCCGTAGAATCGATAAATCCCCAAGTTCGCCAAGCCCTTGGATTTCAGAACGGAGTGGACAATCAATGATCTAGAGCTTCCGTAACCTGGTCAAATTTGACAGGATGGGTAGTTTGCTCAGTATAGCACAACCACTCACCCTCAAATCCTTCAGAAGGTCTAGATGTTTGAGGCTATTGTGATTAATTAGATTCAAAGCGCTCGATAAGCGGAAGACAACAATTCTTTTCCCAATTAATTAGAAAGGAAAGTTCAAAGAAAGGAGAAAAGCAAAGACGCCAATCTGAATTAGCAAGCAAACACTACATAAGAAAACCCCGACAGGAAGAATTACCTACAAATCTAAATTGCAGACCTTGACAGTTGACAGAGATGTCGTTCGTAGAAGCAAATCGCCACAACTCATACCCCTCATCACCTTGACATCCGCCGATGATGGCCGTCTACCCACCAGACCACCCAACCTGGTGAAGTCGATTCCACAGCCTCCAACCGAGCTTTGGTAGGAGACTGAAGAGGAACCAAGCCGGAGATGGTGTGCTAACGAACAGTATTAAAGTTTTTTTTATGGCTCCTGCATCAGTCGAAGAAGAAGGGAAGTTATATATAAAGAAAATTAAAGAAAGAGAGAGATTAAGATGGGTGGATGGGAAGAGATGGGCAACAGATTTTAGACGGGAGCCCTCTGAATTCTTGCTTCACAAATCACAAGTCTCCAACCTTTCTCCAAAAACTTGCCCAATGTGCCCCCGCTGACAAACCCACCAAAGTCGTCGGCTGATCCCGGTACCCGTCAAGAGGATCAAAGTTGAACAATGAAAATCTTGAATTAACATAAAGAAAAAGCTACCTTGCATTTAGGTGAGATTTGAGGGGTAGCAAAATGAGCATATTTTACTCCCAGACGCAAGCCAAGAGGGCAGTACCAGAGTAGAGTTCGGAGAGAGTTCGGTTGTGACGATGCAGGAGAGGGAATTCGGGATTCGGCCGGCAGTTTTTCGAGGCGGCCAGCGATTTGTGGGCGAAAGTATTTAGGGTTCGAAGGTTCCGCTAAGTAAGAGTAAGATTTTTGGGACATGATCCATTTGGTTGGAGCAAGGTATGTAGAGGTCTCTGAACACCTCGATGGAGCTGTAAGTCGCAATTGACGCGAATCGCAAGCACCATAATCACAAAGAGGAATCAATTGAACTGCAGGTACAGAGAATTCACTGACAGAGCCACAGAGGATCTTGTTCTTTTGAGAAGAAAAAAACTGGGGAGAACGGTTTCCGGAAAAGTAAAGAAGGCTTGTTTAATGGGGCTGCCAGATCAGCCTCCGAAATTCACTCTAAGAGCAGGAAATTTTAAATGGTGGTGACAGTTTTACTTTTCCACTATAAATGATACTGTTGATTCTCAATCAAACTTATGAGATTTAAGCTAACTCATTTTGGTGATAGTTAAATTAATGCATTGTGATAATTATTGTAGTTTACATTATTAAGTTTTTGTATTAATTTTTTTTATGGGAAGTTTTTGTATTAATTATTGCGGTATTTAAATAAGTATATTACTTTTAGGTGACATATCACTTTTATCTTTGTTTAATATAAAAAAATAACTCCTATAAAAAGTTAGGAATACACTTGAAACAAATAATAAATAAAAAGAAACTGAACAATCTCACCCAAATCATCTAAAAAGTCTCATCTAAAAGATTATTGTTAACTATCTCTCATTTTGGGTGGTAGTTTTCATCACATCAAATAAGCAATGTTTTTATTATTCATGCACGAAAACAAAAATCTACACTATAAACTATGAAAAATACAAATATATGTACCACTATCAACCAAATTATCACCACAAAACCAAACGACTCTAAATTCACGATGAATTGGCATTTTTAACAATTCTTCAAAAGGCACATGTGTAAGAACCTAAATCCAAATCTCATATTTTTCAAATTTTCCTCCAAACGACATATTGTTGATTAATTAGTTGTACTATATAAATATAGCTGAAGTTAAAAGGGCATAGTTAAGTTAGTCGATCTCTCCAAGTCGTTTGGTAGGTGCGGCGGAAACTAATTAAGTGGGAAGCTTCATATATATATAGTAGTCCAAGGTAGGAGAAGCATTGCCTTCACTAATCTACCCAATAATGGGGGTTATTTAATTATTATACATTATATATTTACACTAAACAAAACTTCAGTCAGTAGGTAGTGAAAACCAACCAAGCGCATCCTATTCGTCGGACTATGCATGGCATGCGGATAATAATCCAATAGTTTGTTGGATTTACCAACCTAATCGCAATAATTGGTCGTCAATATATATATATATATATAATTTGTGTATAAAGCAACCTAAATATATAGCACTTATCAATCTCATCCATGGAGTTTCTTGAGAATTAGTATCGGTATATGCATGTACGATTTAGCATTCCGTTCAGGCCTGGAATTTGGGTTGCAATTCTGCGATTTAACCGAAGTTTGACGGTTAGTGATTGACCTAAAACCACAAAATGAAGGGATACAACTATTTGGGTCTTGGTTTTTGGTAAGTTTTTTTTTTTTATGTTTGGTGTAACCTCTCAAATCTAACCGCAAAGGAAAAAAAATCACATATAACAACAAAATTAAAGATTCATAGAACCTAGTTGCCCGACCATTTGATAACTCGAACAAAAAAATGACCAATAGGTTATTCGGTTGAATGAGGTTAACGGGAACATTATAAAAAATCGTCATTCGGTTCACTAGTAACTGCAAACTATAATGTTGTCGATTACTAATGTTACCATAGCACCTAATTTGAGTTTGGTCGTAACTGATCAAATTAATTTGGTTAACTGAAACCAAGCACTTCGATTTGGTTTACCAAGCAAAACGATTTGGTTTACTGATGTAACTGCAAATTACAATGTTGTCGCTTCTATCTCTTGCGATAGAGTTTTGTATCTCTATGTATGGGCTATTTTGTTTTGCAGAAAATCTTTCCTTCGCCTTAGCATTTGGCCGTAATCATGATGGTTTCTCGGACGCTGTATTTGGGGGAAGTATTCTCCTCTTTCTCTCTATCGGAGTCAGTATCGTGTCTTTTTGCTCCTTGGAGCTTTCATAGAGCTACACATCTAGTGGCAAAAAAAGCTCTTTCATCGGGAGTTCGGTTGCATACGGACTACCGTTTTTTTATTGTTGTCTGTCTTCTATATTTGTTGTCCGGCCATGCCCTTGGGGCTTATCTTGGATATAAAAATAAAATAAAAAACTAATTGTTATACTCTTTTTCAATCAAGAGTTTGGAAATATCTAATCAGAAACATTTCAAGGATATGATTAACATATTATGTGTTCCGTAGAAGGGGTTGTGACGGGACAGGTTACGATGATTACTATAAAAGTAGTAATCACCATGGTTACTAAGGGTAAATTGGGTATGAAAAATAAATTGTATTAATTAATTTTTTAATAAATTACATTTTAAGTAGTTACAAGAATCTATTAATTACAATTCTCTCTCTTTCTCTCACTTCCATAATCTCCAACCAGATCCTCTTTCCTTATTTTTCTCAATCTTTCTGCAAAAGAAAAAAAAACACGAAATCACTACCAATCCATTAGACAACCACTACCACTTTGAAAAATATCAATATCATTGCAAAAATAAATCTATACCATTACACGAAAACTAACAATATAAACAATCTACCAATATAAATCTATACCATTTCACAAAAAAAACAATACCATTGCAAATTTAATCAATCCCTGATAGACCCGGTATTCAACCGACATCATACAATACTATGCACCAAATTTACTGGGATTAACTTACCAACCACGAATATGATTTTATCATGCCATCTACTGCTCACATACAGGTGGTAGAACCAAGGCAATGTACAATTGTCTCTTCAAGTAATTAATCCTTTCCCATGGGTGGTATTATTTGTTTCTAATACACACCAACAAAACCACCACAATTCCTTCCACGTGGCAACATGAAAATGATGGTGGTGGCAAGGTTACCATTTCTCTTTGCTGGTTTGAGTAAATGTGTTGTAGCAATTACCACCCACTAATCCATATACATGAGCTGGACTTGGATGCAAGAAATTTGCATCACTTCTTACCACTTTACTTACACGTGGAGAAGTATAAGCAAATCCCAAACAATTAACCATTGTGGTAGTTTGTCATTATCATCTATTTTATCCACCCAAGCCACCAAATCCCAAATCCCTTTTTGTCCTAGGTACTACACGTGGACAGGGAGAAGAGGAAGGTAAATGGTTTGGTTCATATGTTCTTTTTTGTGCCACCAAATAAGTTAATGGAGGTAATAAGTTTGTTTGAAATATGTTTGTGTTACTCACGCCAACCATTGCACATTAGGTTGGTGGTGAGATAAAGGATTTTTTTATATTATTTTATTTATCACACGCCATCCACACCAGAAGCATGAGGCACCTATAAATAGGACGCTCATTTATGCTTTCTCGGCAGTACATTCTCGATTTGAACTTCTAAAACTCTCTCTAGAGCCGGCTTACTATGCCACTCCCATTTACTCTCCTCTCAAATACCGACTTGAGCTTAGGAGCAGGTCTCCGCCGACCACCGCCGGCGGGTCCTTTTGTTTTGCAGGTGTCCATCTCGGAGGGTGGTGGCAGACGTTGGCCAGGAAGATCGGCGCTCACTAGACCTCAAACACATTGAAGCAGGCTCCTCGGAGCTTGGCATCAACAATACCAATGCGACAAAAACAAAATTATACCATTTCATAAAAGGCCCTCTCATCGGGAGTTCGACTATTGGTCGACTCCCGCGCTCTTTTTATTTTCTCTGTATGTCTGATTTCATAACAACTGACTTTGCGAAAAAAAAAAAAAAAAAAAATAAATAAAAAAGTACCAAAACAAAACTATACCAAAGCAATTGAAAGAGTACCATTCCATTTGGGCTTTCTTCTTATGATTATGATGTCTGCAGAGTAACCTTTCCAGCCATCGCGAGAGGCCAACGGGGGGAGAGAGAGAGAGAGAGAGAGTACTTGGCCTCCAATTTGGTCGATCTTAGCGGTGGGTACAACGGCCAGACGCGACGGGAACGGCGGCGTAGCCTGGCAGGAAGAGGGAGGGAGGTGGGAGTTGAGAGAGAGGGGTTGGCCGATCTTAGCGGTGGAGGCAAGGGCAGAGGCGATGAGGATGGCGGCGTAACCTAGCAGGGAGAGGGAGGGAGGTGGGACGCGAGAGAGATGGAGAATATGGTTGCAGTAGGGTTTTGATAAAATATATAGAAATTAATTTTGTTAAGGATAGTAATCAGATGTGATATAATTTTTGTTTCCAAAACTATTCTTAATCTAATCTTGATTGTCAATTTAAAAATAAGATAAAATAAAGCTAATGAAGGGTGTAGATAGCCACAGTGGCTACTAAAAATGTAATAATCACCCTAACTCATTCCGATTGTGACTTATGGGGGTTCATGTAATAGTAGGTTACACCGTTTGAATTGTGTATTCATGATGAGACCCATATAATTTAACATGATAACATTAATTCTCAAGTTATATTATGCACCAATAACATGACATTTCATCCAAAATGAAACAAGAAGAACTATATGAGATATAACATAATGCAAGAATTAGAGGGTACATTATAGCAGCATGAACTAGCATTAGATTGCTATGATAAACCTCTGCAAGGAGGTGGAGTTTCGGTGATAGGTAGATACACGGAGAAGAGCAAAGAGGCCGAACAAAGAAGCATTCTTGTTGATACAAATCCCCTTCCACAAGTACACAAACTAGAAAGCACAATCCGCTTTCACATTGCTACAGATATCCGAGTGGCATTATATATACAGATACATTGAAACTAAAGGAACATGCATGACAAGAGTCGATCTTTATGACCCTCTAATATCTAAGGCGTACGTTGTCTTGCAAATTCCATCTTCCTTACAGTTCATACCCCAATTCACCGGATGAAGGAAGCAGTTCTCTGAAGCAACTTCTGCAAGAGGAAAGAGCAGATTAGCTCGAAGATCCACACCAGGAAAGCGAAAAGCAAGCCGAAACAATGAATAGAGCAAAAACTCAAACACACACAGAATACAAGCATATAAAGATCAGACATAGTGGACGGAATCTCGGCACACAAAAGAACAGGAAGCAGCGCTGTTCGGATTAATTCACCAACTGTCCATACATATACCAACTTGGAAAACCATCATCAGGCATTAGCTGGCTTAGAGTAGCCACACAGGTGTTTCTGTTGTCAGACATCTTCATCACCATCACGTTGCAGTTAAGTGATAGAAAAGCTTTTTGTTATAACTTTCAGATTCTGCATGCTAAAGTTATTATAGACCCTCCTCAAAGTACTTGCATGATCAATGAAAGTTATTGAGGAGACAGACAGTGGCTTGAAGTAGTTTCAATTTCAAGGATATACCGACGAAAATAAGTGTATAGACAACGGGAGGAAAAGGCATAGCTAAAAGCTCAGAAAACGATATATCTCTCTCCACTTTCCGTTAATGAGATTCACAGGACACCATAACAGATTTCATACTTCCTTTATAACCAAGGATATCACTGAAATGAAAGGCTCAGAATCTCTATCATATCCATCAATCAGAAACCCTTGAAATTAACAGCTTGCGCCAAAACTATCCGTCTACGAGTACAACCATCAGGCAGAGGAACATTCAGCTTCCAAATGACATTGACACCATATCTAGGAACCATTTAGGCACACAAATTCATCTCATAATCACTTCAGTAAGGATTACCAATGGTATCTGCATATGCTTTATTCCCTGGGAACAATCATTCAGCAACATACGTGATGAACCATATGCACCAATAATCGACTAAGAAATTGCGAAAGCGACACACCACACCACAGCAACAAAAACAATGCAGATGATAATAAGGAATTGAATAGTGGAGATGCTCCAATGAACCGTCCAATTCCTCTTTTGGCAAGCATAAAAGCCAAATCATGGAACTTTTTAAGCATAAAGCAGATCACTTTCGAAAAACACCACTTCAGTTGGGATAATCCAAGTATTTCGTAAAGGCAAACGGATCCATTATCAAATTCACCATCCAATTGAACTCCAAAGCTATACAAAAGAGAACGGGGAAAAGCAAACCAAAAAAAAATTCGATACCCTAACCAGTAACCACTTTCAAATTTTAAAATTAGGTCAAAATTTGGGGACAAAATTCGAACCTTTTCACGAAGACGAGCGCTTGCCCTCACACTCAAGACTCTCGTCAAAGTTCTTGGACGGGTACTTAGCCGTCACCATCCCGACCTCGAACACCAATTCGCCGTCGCCGGACCTGATTCCGGTGATCGACCACCACTTGAAGAAGGCCCTGACACGGATCCCGTCGAGCTCGGCGATGCGGCCCTGGGCGATCTTGCCTTTAACGGTCTTGGAGTAGGTGGCGAGGTAGTTGTCCGGCGGGAGGGTGATCTTGCAGGAGGAGCCGAAGTCGAGGGAGAACTCGCCGGAGGTGTGGTTGAGGGAGTAGGACTGGACGGAGGAAGGGAGGAGGCCGATGGGGAAGTCGTAGGTGGTGAGCTCAGCGTGGGCTTGGGTCGGAGGGACGGGTTTCGGGTTCGGGTTGGATTGGACGGAGAGCGGGAGGATAAGGAAGAGAGAGAAGAGAGCGAGGAGTCCGGCCATGGCGTCTGACTGAGATTCGGCGCTTTTCGGTGGACTGGACTTTCCCCAAGGAGGTTTTGGTTGGATGTTTCGGCGAAGATAAAACGCACATTGTTACGTCGTTTGACGTATGGGGCCCACGTTATTCGCTAATGATTATTGTATTAAAAGCGCTAATCGTTCAATAATCAATGATGGAAAAACCCCTTATCCTAGTGATGGTTAGTTCTGAAATCTTTTATCGGATACTAAATCGATAGATAATATTTAACGGCGGTTAAATTATGGTTTCAGTATAAAATATTTTATCGCTGACTTTTTCCAGACAGCCTCCCATACGAGTTTACAGAGCATTAACTTGTTAATTAGTCAAAATTAAATAGAGAGAAATTAGTAAAATACGGAATCTACATAATTTCTCGATGATCAAGACTAGTATATACGATATAGTTGAAAATTTTCGAGCTACTGTTCTTAATTTTAGTTGTGTTACCTAGCTAAAGTTGACTAACGAGTTGGGTTAAACGAAATGTTATCGACTAATATGAAAATGTATGGAAGCCCGCATTTAACGAAAGTTGGGTGGAAAACTGCCTCATTGGAGGCCCACATTTCACAGCAATCGAATGGAGGAACACATGTATAGGTGAAAATTATTATTATGCGATGAAAGGACAAATGTAAATTCAAATCAAGAATTTTAAAATCATATAGAATGTTGCACTAAATTTTTATTTTATTTTTGGCTAAATTACACGTTTAGTCACTCAAATTATACAAACCTTTCACGTTTGCCACCCGAATTACCTTTCTTTCTTATTCATCACTAACTTTACAAATCGTTTCACCGTGGCCACCCGCCGTCCAATTCCGTTAAAATCATCCAACGTGGTAGTCAACCAAAGCCTTTGACCGTTAGTTTGATGACATGGCAATTAAAAAATATTAAAATGTATTTTTCAAACTAAATAATAATATTAAAATATATTAATTCCTAATACAGAGCTAAAGCGCAGAGATTGAAGGCAGCCTCTTCTTTGGCCCTGGGTTTTTTTTTTCCGAAGAGAAATTGAGGCCTCTTCAATTTCGAACACTTGTGGACTCTTCAGCTTGCCGAGGAGCGCTTCCACCACCAGGGTCAATTACAGTTTTGTCGGTCTTAGTACGAAGTGTCGCGTGAGGAATATCATCTTGGTCGGGTCGTTAATTGGAGCGGGAGCGATGAGTTGAACGGATCTTGCTTGTTAGTGGAACATGGAGATCCAGAGCGGCCTCCCCAATTTTCAATTCCTACTCCCAAGGCTTCTATACTTACCCCATTTGTCCCCCAGTCTCGAGAATAATGTCGGAAAGGTCGTTTCTGATAAATGGCTTCAATTTATTTAGGGTTTTGAAACGAAAAGGGAAGAAGAGGAAAGGAGAGGAGATGCTCGACAATGATGATTTGATGCGAGCAGATGAAAAGGAAAACTAGAGTTTCTAGCTTGGGCTCGTAAAAGAGGGGCAAGCCCAAAACAAGTATAATCAACTTAAAAAACAGAACCTTGGGCCGGGTTGAGAAATTGCTACGAGTCTTAGCAGGTTTTTGTTCTTAGCTTGATACAGCACACTAGAACAGAGCAAGACTCTGTATTGCAGATTTCACAACCAGAGTAGAGGAGGAAAGAAATCGACAGAAAGGAAGCCTGTGGAACTTTCCTTCCCAAGCTTGTTGGAACTGGAGCTTCAAAATCTGGCATCCTTAATTTCGGAATCACCAATGATCTTTGACAAAGGATTGCAATTCTGATTTCCCTTTCCATAATCGTCCAACAGTTCCTGCCCCAAACCAAAATCTCGAAACTGCCTTTCCCCGCATCCCAAATCGGCAAACGGAAGTAGATCTTCCACACAGCCGACAACTCGACGATGGAGGGCATGATCGTGAACTCGCTGACCGAGCTTGAGCGCGCTCTGAGCCTTGGCGAGACGAAGCGGTGCGTGGGGTCGACGGAGGACATGATTGACTTTGCCACGTCGGTCCTGTGGCCGGAGCGTGGAATTGGGAGCAAACAAAAAATGATTTTATTTTTTATGTTGAATATATTATTATTTAATTTCCACGTCATCAAACTAACGGTCAAAGAATTTGGTTGACTGCCACGTAGGATGATTTTAACGGGATTGGATGGCCGGTAGCTACGGTGAAACGATTCGTAAAGTTAGTGGCAAATAAGAAAGAAAAACAATTTGGGTGGCAAATGTGAAAGCTTTGTATAATTTGAGTGACCAAACGTGTAATTTAGCCTTTTATTTTTACATAAGGATCTTTATTATACTTTGAAAGATTGGTTACAAAGAGAAATAAAACCTTGACTCAACACAAGATCAAGATAACACAGGAACACAGAATGACATTAAACTATGCCTGGGAAAATACAACAAGGGGAAGCAAGGCACATATTAGTATTAGAGTATTTCGTGCTAAAATTGACTTTTCATCTGTAATACAATATTTTCATACTACTTACCAATGCTAGTTTAAATAGTAGCACTTTGAAATCTTTGCATGGGTGAGTTTGACGTTTTTTTTTTTGGCTAAGGTAGAATGTATTAGATAGGGCATTACACAGAATTAAAAAGAATATAACGGAAATCAGCCATATGCTGATTAGCCGATGCAAGAGCTGTTTTCGCCACGCAATGGACAGCCCTGTTAGTTCTACGGGGAGAAAAAACAAAACGAATGAACGCGAAGGATGCTTTCAGCAATTTGATTTCTTCAAGTATCGCCCCGCCGCGATTGTGATCCAGTATATCCTCCGAAGCTCGCCGAATCACCAATTGCGAATCCCCACAAAAGCAAACAGAAAAAATTCCCCGGGTAAAGCACCAGTCCATTGCATCCCTTAATGCTAGAAGTTCCATTAGAAATGGATCATAGATTTTATTTACGTGATCATAGATTTGCAGCCGCTTAGAAAGTTGTGCTAAAGGTGAGCAAATGTATGTAGGCCAGTTTGGGCCCACGAGCTGAATGCGAGCCTGGAATGGGCCCGTCAATAAGTAGTTCAACAAGCTGTTCTGAAAGCCTTGTTTGGGCCCATTGCCAACTGAAAACACTTCTGCAGATTGCAGCCTGCATTTTCTGTTCACCAAGTGGGATTGGCCTACTGTCCTGAGAAATATAATGGTGTGGGTCTGGGAGGGAGTTCTTGTTCACCAAATGGGATTAGTTCACTATGAACATTGGGATTCTAAGAAGTTTTAAAAGATAAAATACATACGCATAAATAAAACACTTATTAAACAATATATTTACTAATTATGGTTATCACAGACTCTCAAGTTTCAATACAATCTCCTTTAGCTTTTGTTAGAACGTTCACTCTTCAATTTATTATCGCATATGGATTCGCTCCATCTTCACATTCTTTCTAAAAACTCAATTAGACATATATAGGTTAAAATGAAAAAAAAAATAACTCCGAGCTTTTCCTCCCTCTTCACATCGAGGTTTTAATGGGACTCAAGATAGAAAAAGAGTGCAATATGTTAGGCTTTTTTGGGTACAAAGCGAAAAACGTGTTAGTTCATATTCGAAACGAGACGAAATGGTAACGATAAAGATTCTATCACTATGACAATGCCATAACAAACACAAAATCCATTCCACTGATTGATGAATTTTACATAATGGGATTATGGATGCATTTACACGAGGAAACATTTCTATCATAGATATATATAGAGAGAGCATAATTATATATAGGACTTGCCTCCTCCCCTTGCGATTAACAACAAAATGGGAATTGGAGGGAAGGCTAATTAATGAATGATTAAGAGGAGATTACTATGGAGATTACATCCAAAGCTGAGCATTCTTGACCTTGGAGACACTAGCCAACACTTCATAAGGAAGAATGTCTCCAATCACCACCACTCTCTTGCTTTCAAGGTCTACTTTGTATGAGCTCACTCCTGCAAGCATATACAAACATTATCATATATATGTTAATCAACTTTTTTTTTTAATTAAGACCTTGTTACCTAATTGTTAATCATGTGGGAATATGTCGTTTAGGAATATTAATAGGGGTTTACTATGCTCCCATGACTCAGAAAAGGCACAATCACTAGGGATGCCAATTGGGTGGGCTGGTACCTCAAGACTCATACTTAGTCCGTCTAAGCCTCTAAGGTCGTGTATTATCTGTGCGGTTGCTCCGGCTCATTTTTATTGATAATTAAAAAAATTATTTTTAACGATAACAAAGAGAAAATAGTTCATAAATAAAAATTAAATACAATAGTTAGATTGAGTGAGTTCAATTAGTTGAAAGATGAAATGTTATGCTTATAAAGTATCACTCGGTGAAAATATGAGTTAAGATCGGTCAAAATAGAGAAATAAAGATAGATACTGAGACAAATCTTGGCAAAACCGATCAAGAACAGGAAAGGCAAGGGCAAAAATAGTACTCACACCCCGCCTCACGTTGCTGAAATCAAATATTACCCTTCTTAACACGGATCAGATCAAATGATACTCAACGGAACACGTTGAAATTTAAATGGTCATCACTAACAATCACATCATAATAACAATAGGGGTTAATTATATGGTTGGTCACTGAAATTACAAAAAACGTTCATGTTTGGTCATTGGAAATATTTAAATTCAATCTTGATCACTCAAATTAGTTAAATGGTTCAAGTTTGGTCACTCTCCGTCCATTTCCGTTAACTCTAGCTTACGTGGCAGTCAACTTTCATAGTTGACCGTTAAATATGTGACGTGGCAATTAAAAATTATTAAAAATAAATTTTTATATTTTTATATTTTCCACCTCATTATTACATTCATTAAAAAATAAAAAAAATAAAATACCTAATTTCTTTTTTACATTCAAGTCACCGAGCTCGTTGACGGAGTTTTCCTCGGGTTCTCCTTCAATCACGCCGTCGGTGATGGGACTTCGTTCTGGAATTTCCTCACCGCCTTATCAGAAACGATTCGGGAAAAAACCCCAATCTCCCGTCCTTCGATGAACAAACGGTGGTTCTCTGAAGGCCACGGCCCGAGAATCCCTCTTCCGTCAGATCAAATCCCTAGCCGCTACGAATCGCCAGAGCTCCACGAGTGCTTCTTCCACTTCTCGGCCGAATCGATTGCTAAAATCAAATCGAAAACCAACTGCCAATTCCAGACCACCAAGATCTCGTCGTTCCAATCCCTATCCTCATTGGTCTGGCGATACATAACCCGCCCTCGAAATTTCCCTCCGGAGAAGATCGCCGGGTGCCGTCTCGCGACCAACAACAGGTGTAAGGAAGTGGTTAAGCGAAGCAGTGGTAGCTCCCAGAAGATCAATGGGGTCGACGACGTCGTTGAGCCGCAGCGGGAGTTTTGGGTCCAAGAGTTCGCGGGACGCGGCATTTGATGGCGGGTCTGGGAGCCAAGCGGCAGGGCATTTCTAGTTCCAGAGGAGGAGGACGGAGGACGACGAGGACGAGCTGAAATGGGCGGCAATTGAGCACCTCCCCACCTTCGACAGGCTGCGGAAGGGGGTTCTGAAGCATGTAGCCGACGGCGGTGCAGGGGAAGTTGAGCTGCAGAAAATTGACATGGGGAAGCTCGGCGGAACAGAGAGGAAGCTGCTGATTGAAAGCCTTCTGAAAGTCGCGGAAGAGGACAACGAGAAGCTGCTGCGTCGGATCCGGCACAGGACCGATGCCGTCGGGATTAAGATTCCAACGGTGGAGATTCGGTTTGAGGGTCTCTCTGTTGAAGGCGATGGGTATGTCGGAACCAGCGCTCTTCCCACTATGCTCAATTTCGTGGTGAACACTGTTCAGGTATGTGCTTAAATTCATCCCCTGCTCTATTCGCCAGCTGTAAGGAAGGGAAGGATGAATCCTCCCCTGCATCTTGACTACTTCGGGAACTCGATTAATCCGATGAGGACCTCCGCCCCGGCGGGGGAGCTACTGGGGAACTGTTGGGCATAGGACTCGGGCCTAACCACGCCAAGGAACCGGGCGCAACTGGATGAGACCCCAACACGGCAGCGCGAGGACCCCGAGTGTGCCGCCTCATCGTGGCTAACCACGTCCAGGCGCGAAGAGATGACAGGCGCTAGGGGAGGACTAGCGTAGGCTGAACCAGAAGATGAGGGAAGCGCACCTCTTCCAAGCGGGTAGTCACATCAGGGCCATGAGTGGATCTCTGACTCATCCTAGGTAGAGGGATGGCCTAAAAGCCTTAGTATGCTAGTGGTCACATCATTGTATCCCAGTAGTCACATCACTGTATCTCTCCCTATGTCAACCACTCACCCACCACCATGAAGCCTATAAATATGGCATTTACTACGGTGGGTGAGGGGATCGCATTTTTCACCATTCTCTCTCTACAAGAACTACTTCTCTTTCTAATCTCTCTCTTACTCACTCTCTCTGATTCTGATTCCTCCGATCAAACCCGGCTCTCACGTTTCTTCTCGACCCAAACTCTCATTCGAACCTCACTCCTACACTCAGTTAGGTTCAAACAATTGGCGCCCACCGTGGGGCCGAGAGGAAACGCTGAAAAAGACCCACCAATGGCAGAGCGCAATCTCGAACAACCTGACCAAGCAACGCCGATCAAGGCGATGACTGACCCAAGGGCGTTCGCAGAAGCCAGCAACCTCAACGCGGTACTCATCGAGGAAGAAGAACCGGAGCTGACGCCCAAAGAAATGAGGGAGCTGTTGACGAAACAAAACAACGTCATAGCCGACGTGCAGAGACAAATGAGCCAGGTAATCGCGCTCATGATGAGCAAGGAAGGCGCGCCAACGACGGACGCGACAACGAGCGCGCCTCAACAAGCCTTGGGAGAAACTTCAGGGACAATCCTGTCGTCGCAACTCGCGCCAGCGGAACTTCCCGCACGCGGGACACAGGAAGTCGAACCACCGGGGCGGGCAGACCTCAGCTTCTTGGAGCAACACCTGACTCCGCAATACCGGCCCAACCCGCCCAAAAGGACCCTACACCAGCCATTGAGCGCGCAAATAATGGCAGAGAACCTAACCGGAGCGCCACCAACCCTCCCGACATACAACGGCACTACCGACCCGGAGGACCACGTGAGCACCTTCTGCCTGCGCATGCAACTCCAAACCAACTCCAACGCCGCGCTATGCAGAACCTTCCCCTCGACATTCACCGGGATATGCCTCGATTGGTACAACCGCCTCCCCAATGGAATCATCAACTCGTTTGAGGAGTTCATACTTCTGTTCACCACCAAATTCGCGTCCCAGAAGCGACGCCCCCTCCACCTCAAGGCCCTGATAGATATCAGGCAAAAAGACAGAGAAAGCCTGAGGGCTTTCTACGCCAGATGGTCCCGGGTAGCAATGTCCGTTCGCGACCTTACTCCCGAAACAGCCGCCCATCACCTCATGGAGGCAACCAACAACATGGAGCTCAAACGGGCCTTAGCAAAAAGGCCCGTCACGCTGTCGACGGAGTTGGAGATGAAGATCGAGAAGGCAATCACGTTGGAAGAAACCTTGGGGGCGGGATCCGTCAGGCGCTTCGAACCGGCGAGAATGTCGCGAGAGGAACAGACGCGTCGACAACCCCCGACCCCAATCCCACGGGACCAACTACTACAGATGCACAGTGGTCCGAAGCGCAACCCCCCTCCCCCACCAGAGCAGGGACAGCGCGGGCGATCGCCAGACAGGCGCGTATCCAATGCCTACACGCCCCTCAATGACTCCGTGAGAAACGTGTTCCACGTCCTCCGCGAGAAAGGATACAAGCTTAACTGGCCTGCCCCGCTGAAGTCTCAACCCTACATGCGCGACCCGAGCAGGCATTGTGAATTCCACAGAGCAACGGGGCATAAGACAGAAGAATGCCGAGAGTTACGGTACGAAATAGAGGGCCTCGTACGACGAGGGTTGCTAACTGAGTTCACCCACGTGAAAAAGGAGCAAGTCGAAGCGCCGCAACAACCTCCCCCACCCCCACAAGCCGATTACGACGATGACACTGGCGCGTATGTAGTGCGCAAAGAAATCGGGGTGGTAACGGTCGAAGGAGATCGTCCCAAGAAGAAAACCAAGCGTGAGCGCGCAACGGAATGCGCGGCTGTCGACGCACCGCCAAAGTTCAATCTGAGCTTCGGCGACGCGGAGTTCCCACAAGGAATCCCGTCGGAGGAGCCACTCATCGTCACCGCGCTGATTGCCGCCTGCAAGACCCACCGTCTCCTGATAGACGGGGGTAGTGCGGCCGACATCCTCTTCCAGAGTACCATCAACAAAATGGATATCGATCCGCGCCTAATCAGGCGCGCACACGGCAACTTAGTTGGTTTCTCCGGAACCAGAGTCCCGGTAATTGGAGTGGTCACCCTACCAGTGGTTATTGGGGACCAGGAGCCCCGCGTCTCCAAGCAGATAGAGTTCACAATCGTCGATTGCGAATCGGCGCACAATGGCATCTTGGGCCGACCTTTCCTCGCGAAGTTCATGGCCCTCCCATCGACGTGTCACCAGAAGCTCAAGTTTCCAACACAGGGAGGAGTCGGGGAGGCGCGAGGAACGACTTGGGAAGACCGCGTTGTGGCACGCCAAACCAACATCGTCGACACAAGAGCAGAAGAGCCCCGCCCGGAATCCATGGATTCCGATTTCGAGGTCGCGCTAGACCCTGCCGAGCCGACCAGGAAGATACGCATCTCCACTCACGTCAGCAGCGACGCAATCGAACCACTCATAGCGCTGCTGAAGGAGTACAAGGAGCTCTTCGCGTGGTGCACAGAGGACATGCCAGGAGTGCCCAGGGAGGTAGCGCAGCATAGCCTCGCGGTCCCAGCCGACGCCGAACCAAGGCAACAAGGGCGGAGAACGTTCACCGGGGACAAGCTGAAGGCGATAGAAGAGGAGGTTGCGCGCCTGCTAGCAGCCGGACTGATCCGCCCCGTGAAGTACCCGAAGTGGCTGGCGAACGTGGTCCTGGTCAAAAAATCGTCAGGAGCCTGGCGGATGTGCGTTGACTACACCACAATCAACAAAGTATGCCCGGGAGACCCTTACCCCCTGCCGCGCATCGACCAGCTGATCGACGCGACCGCCGACCACGAGACGTTGTCCTTCCTCGACATGTTCTCAGGATATCACCAAATCCAAATGTCCAAGGAAGATGAAGAAAAAACAGCTTTCATGACACCTTTCGGGAACTTCTGCTTCGTAGGTATGCCGTTCGGGTTGAAAAACGCGGGCGCGACATACCAACGAATGATCGACGCAGTTTTCTCGCAGCAAATCGGGCGGAACATCGAGGCGTATGTGGACGACCTCATCGTCAAAACCAAGGCGGGTAAGTCACACCTGGAGGACCTGCGCGAGACCTTCGAAGCCCTCCGCAAGCACAGCCTTCGCCTCAATCCACTCAAGTGCGTCTTTGGAGCAGAGGCGGGGAAATTTCTGGGGTTCATGATAACCAAGCGCGGCATAGAGGTCGATCCGAAGCAAATCACCGCGGTCCAACAACTACGAGCGCCGCGGAACGCATTGGAAATCCAATCTCTGAACGGCAAGATAGCGGCACTAGGGAGGTTCATACCAAGGTCCGCTGACAAATGCGCGCCCTTCTTCCAGACACTCAAGAACGGGACGCGCTTCGCATGGTCCACGGAATGCGAAGCGGCCTTCCAGGAATTAAAGGCGTATCTTGTATCCCCCCCTGTACTGACCGCTCCCAAGCTTAATGAAAAACTTTTCTTGTATCTCGCCGTGTCAACAAGAGCCGTGAGCGCGGTTCTGATATCTAGGAGGGATGGCAGGACTGAGCAACCAGTGTATTACACCTCGCGCACTCTCGTTAGCGCGGAAACAAGATATTCCTCGATCGAGAAAGCTGCCCTGGCGTTAGTGAGCGCTTCGCAGAAACTGCGCCCGTACTTTCAAGCGCACCAGGTCACCGTCCTGACCAACCTGCCACTAAAAAAGATTCTGACTTCAATGGAAGTGTCGGGGCGCATGGTCAAATGGGCGGTGGAGCTCTCGGAGTACGATATTCAATACGCGCCGAGGCCAGCAATCAAGGCCCAAATCTTAGCGGACTTCATCGCGGAAGGGGTGACCCTCGAAACAACGCCGGAGGGCGTTTGGGAAGTCTATGTCGATGGAGCGGCAAGTAAGCATGGCGCCGGAGCAGGGGTTGTGGTGCGCACACCTGCCGGCGTAATGCACGAAATCGCAATCAGGTTCAGGGCGTTGAAGACAAACAACGCCGCGGAATACGAGGCCATCTTGGCAGGAATGACGGCCGCTCACGACCTCGGGGCAAGAACGGTGCGTATACTTTCCGACTCCTCCCTGGCGGTCAACCAACTGAATGGTGCGTTCGACGCAAAGGAAGACACACTGGCGCATTACATGGAGCGCGTTAAGCAGAGGGCCACAACATTCGAATCAGTAACGTATGCACAGATACCAAGGGAGGAAAATGCGCATGCCGACGCGCTATCCAAGCTAGCAACGGCTACAGACTTCGAATCGACGCGCCTCGTGTCCGTCCAAAAAGAAGAAGATGAAACCACCCCGGGGGTAGCAGTCAACACGACCCAGCTCGTGCCATACGAAGATTGGAGACATCCAATTATGAAGTACCTCCAAGAGGGGGTGGTGCCAGAAGACCCCAAGCAAGCTTGGGCTCTAAGGCAAAAGGCAGCTCGTTGCACGCTTATCGAGGGAGAATTATACCGAAGGTCGTACTCGGGTGTATACCTCAAATGCATTGGGCAGGAGGAGGCGCACGACCTAGTGCGTGAACTACACGAGGGGCTGTGCGCAATGCACGCGGGGCCGCGCAGCATGGAGCGTACCATCCTTTTGCATGGATACTACTGGCCGCGAGTCAAGAAAGATACGAAGAGCTATACAGACCAGTGCCATAAATGCCAAGTCAACGCGCGCCAACACCATTTGCCGGCCACCGAGCTCCAGGGCAACTTAAGCCCATGGCCTTTCGCGCAATGGGGAGTTGATCTCTTGGGCCCCTTCCCAACGGCAAAGGGGAAGCGCAAATACATAATCGTGGCGGTCGACTACTTCACTAAGTGGATCGAGGCCGAGGCGCTGGCGTCCATAACGGCGCAGCAGGTAACACGTTTCTTGCGCAACAACATTTTGTCGCGCTTCGGGGTTCCGAATGCACTCATCTTCGACCACGGGAAGCAATTCGATTGCGCAGAAGTAATGGACTTCTGCGACGAGGTGGGAATCATTGCAAGATTCGCGTCGGTCGCTTACCCTCAAGCCAACGGCCAAGCGGAGTCCTCCAATAAAGCGATCTTGCATGGCCTCCACACTCGCCTGAATGAAGCCAAGGGCAATTGGGCGGACGAACTCCACACAGTGCTATGGGCGCACCGCACCACGTACAAAGTGGCAACGGGCGAAACCCCCTTCGCTCTGACGTACGGCACTGACGCGGTGATTCCCATCGAGACAACGACGCCGACCTACCGAATCACCGGGTACAACGAAGAAGCAAACGACGAGGCGCGCCTACTAGAGCTCGAGTTGTCGCAGGAAAGGCGTGAGTTGGCAGCCATCAGGCTAGCCGCCATGAAAGAACAGGTAGCCAAGTACCATAACGCGAAGCTGGTCCCGCACAAGTTGATCCTTGGCGACCAAGTGCTGCGGCGGAACTTCCGCCCTGACCCCAGGCACGGGAAGCTTGCCTCGACATGGGAAGGCCCTTACTTGATCCGCGAAGTGGTAGGCGCCAACACATTCAAACTCAGCGAGCTGGGGGGCAACAAGGTTCCAAGAACATGGAATGCGCAGAATCTAAGGAAATACCACCGCGCCGGTTAACGTGTACCACGTTTGTAATAGCGCGTTAGCGCAATAAATAAAAGGACATGGTTCCACGGAACAAAACTTAGCAATAGTCCAGCACTATTCGCGCCCAATCAGTTCGAAAGAACAAAAAATTAGTATGAGTCCAGCACTCTGCGCTCAGTTCCACGGAACAAAACTTAGCAATAGTCCAGCACTATTCGCGCCCAATCAGTTCGAAAGAACAAAAAATTAGTATGAGTCCAGCACTCTGCGCTCAGTTCCACGGAACAAAACTTAGCAATAGTCCAGCACTATTCGCGCAAAAGGACACGGTTCGAAAGAACAAAATATCAGCAATAGTCTAGCACTATTCGCGCCTAAGTTCGAAAGAACAAAGATGAGCACCCAGCTCGCACATCCTCCGCGCGAGGGGACAAGGCAAAAGCAGTGGTTGTCGCTCATTCGCGCACACAAAGTTATTACTCATTCGCGCACACAAACATAGTCGAAAATCTTTTGTTCTATTCAAAGAGGGAGCCATGATGCCGTGCGCGGCTACACACAAGAAAACAAAAAAAAAAAAAGAAGAGTACAAGAAAACAACAAAACAGCTAAGGCTCAATTGGGCCACATCTAAGCAGAACCAGTATCGGGCTGTCCGCCCTCCCTGCTCAACTTGCGGCGCAATAGAGGACGCTCTTCTTCCTCGTCCTCCTCATCTTCGTCGGCCACCTCTCCATCCTTCCTCTCCTCCCCTGTCGGACGCTCAACCTCCTCCCGGCGCTCCACTTCTTCCTCCTCCTCTTCCTCGGACTCGGAGTCAGAATCCAAAGGACGCTTCTCGCTGATCCACACTTTGACGTGCTGAACCATCTCGCGAGTGTCCCAGCGCATCCCCGGATTCTCAGGGCGGACCTTCTTACCAACCGCTATCACGGCCTTGGTCATGGCATCCGCCATGATCTTCCCGAAAGGTTGGGAAGACTTGAACTGACGGACGGCCGCGACTTCAGCTGCGCGAACGGCCTCCGCCTTAGCAACGGTGTGAAGGCGAACAAGGTCGTCCTTCTCCTTCTGGAACTCCTCGCGAGCCTTGCGCAATCTCTCAGAAAAGGAGACTTCCAGTTCTTCTCGGAGAGCAGTGCGCTCCTCGTTCCGCACCTGCTCTTTGGCCGCCTCAACGTCCGCGGCCAATCGGCTCTGCAAAAGGCCGAGTGACTCCAGTGCCTCGTTGGCCTTAGAGGTAGCGTCCTCCGCGCGATTGTTCGCCCCGAGGACCTTCCCCTCCAGCTGCACGATTTGCGCCTCGTCGGCCTTCATCTTGGCGCGCATCGAGGCGCGCTCTTGCTGAGCGCGAAAGGTCGCCGACAAACCCTGCAACGCCACGAGTCTTAGCCAAGCAAAAAAGAAGGGGGGGAGGCTAAGAAAATAAACCTTAACCTAAACCGAGTCTTACCGCGAAATGGATCTGCGCCAGATCGTGAAGAGGGTCCGTCTTCTCCACCCGCGGGGGAACGGAGAGAATGGGCCCGATCGCCCGAAGCGCATGATTAGCTGACACCAAGTTGCACGCCGCGGCGGTGTGAATCCGCACGTCGCGGACTTGGTGGACGGTGGCGGAAGGAGGTACAGCGCTGACGGGAGGAGTGGTAGCGGATGTCCCGGATGAGCTGCCAGCCCCATCCCCCCCTCGACGAGCGGGCCGGCTCACCGTCGCCTCGGGCTCCGAAAGCGCCAGTGTGAGCTGCTGCGCGGCGGACAATTGTGGCGTCGCGGGCAGTTGCTTCGCCGCTTGGACGGTTGGCTCCGCTATGCGAAGGGTCTTGCGGGGCTTCTCTACAACCTGCGGTTGCGGTTGCTCGACCTCCTTCCGCTTCGAGGGTTTTGGCGCCGCGCCGACCTTCTTCTTCCTTTTCTTGTCGGCACGCGGCGCGACGTCATCCACTGACATCATACTCGCGAGGGAAGAGAAGTCAACACCTGCGCCAATAAATCGTAAGAGAGCGGTTAATAAGATAGAATACAAAAAGGAAGGAAACATAACTAACCATCTCCAAAGAGCTCTTCCAAACAGGCTTCGCGGACTCCCCGCTTGTATAAATTCATGCGGTGAGGCATGCAAGCCTCATACTCATCGTTGAGCCCGTCGTATTTACCGACGTCGGACTCGAAACCGGCTATACTGCCCTTCATCCAGGTGGTGGGCTCCGGCAGCGACCCACTCGCCCATTCCCCGGGAGCGGGCTTAACATAGAAAAACTGACCAAACCAAGTCTTCTTCAACTTGGGCGAGCCGTACACGAAGCCATCGGGGCGGTGGTCGCGTCGCTGGATGGAGAGACAGTCGCTCACCTTTGTCGGCTCCTTGATTTTGTACATCTTGCGGAATAAGCCGTAAGTAGGCACGATGTTAAGCCTCTTGCACGCGAGACGAAGGCAACTCGCGTGCATGATCACTGACGGGGAGAGCCGACCGATGGAGCATTTGAGGCGGTCGTATATGGCGCATAACAGCGGGTCGATGGGGAACTTGAACCCCATAACCCAGTATTCGGCATACACACCGAACCACCCAGGGGGGCAGTTACCCACCATACTGCGCACCGAGGGAGCGGCGTACTCCCAACTGGGGGGCAAACCCAGTCCGCGAACCAACTCCTCCACGTCATCCACGTCATACGTCGAGGAGTGCTCGGGTCCGCGCTTGAGATTGTCAGACGGCGCCGGCTGGTCACCCCACATCTCCGCCCATTCGATCACGCGGTATGTAGAGCCAACACCCTGCGGCCCCAAGCGGGCCATGGCTTCGGTAACGCGCTCGACTGCTCGCGGCGCGAATTGCACATCAAAGTCTCCTTGCTCTGTCTCATCGCCGAAGTCTTCATCGTCGGCGACTTCATCGTCGCCGACCTCACCATCGGCGACTTCCTCGTCGGCGATTTCCTCGTCGGCCGCTTCGTCGCCGGCAACCGGCCCACCACCCTGGTTACGCCGAATAATCAGAGTCCCCCGAGCCGGCCGCGCCACCTCCCCACTACCGGAAGCGGTTATACCCTGATCAGAAGAGCTTCCGGCCCCATCGCCCGACCTAGCATCGAACGTCGGCGTCGCCGGAAATCCACCACCACTACTGCCACCCCCACCGTCGGATCCACCGTTCCAATCCCCAGAACCTCCATTCCCACCACCGGAATGGTCAGAAGAAGTATGCGAGAGAGGAGAGACATTACCTTCTTCGCCTTGTACGACCTCGGCCTCCTGGTTGTTGATGTTGGACATGATATCGACTCGAAATCGATCAACAGCAGAAGAGGATTGGGGTAGTAAAAGGAGGAGAGAAAATCTCGAGGAAAGAGAAGTGAAGGAGGAGGGAAATCTTAGGAAAACAAAAGCGAGGCTATGATCGGAGAAAACAAGTGAGCCCTCCTCCCTTCAACAATCTCATATTTATAATTGATCCGGGGGAAAGCGAAGGGCCAAGGCCGTTCGGCGGAATGCGAAAGGTTAAAGCCACATTGGGATCCGTAACAGTCAGATCCCACCAAATCTTTTCGAAATTCAAAAACCCCCCGCCCAAATAGCCTAACCACACAGTGACACGTTGACACCTACGATCATAGGCATTAGTCGGCGACGCCACCAGCGCCGCGCACCGACTGGGGGGCATGGCACACCCGCGAGGAAAAGAAAGACACGCATTGCGTCGCAACAAGAAGACAACCCCATGCGCGCATCGACGGGCATCGCGCGCGAGTATCACGCTCAACGAACAAAGATCAACCGCGAGCGCTTATCGCGAGGATAACGCCTGGAAGAGGAAAACAAACAACTCCACGAGCGCATCGCGCGATCAACCCCATGCGCGCATCGACGGGCATCGCGCGCGAGTATCACGCTCAACGAACAAAGATCAATCGCGAGTGCTTATCGCGAGGATAACGCCTGGAAGAGGAAAACATGCGTCGTGCTGCGAAAAGAAAACAACTCCACGAGCGCATCGCGCGGGTATCGCGCTCAGCGAACAAAGACCAACAACGAGCGCATTAGCGCGTACCGCGCACGAAGAAAACGACCCCGTACGCACAACAGCGCGCGCCAAGCATTGCGCGTGGCGACCGAATGAAGCCCAACAACGAGCGCGATGGCACATGGCGTCAGGGCAAGGCGACGCCAGTTCATAGTATCGCGCACGTCGGCGCCAACCAATAGCTACAAGCGGACCGGCCCGAGTCCGGAGGAAACCTAAACAGGGGGCGTTCACAAAACACCCCCTGCTGGGGGGCAATTGTTGGGCATAGGACTCGGGCCTAACCACGCCAAGGAACCGGGCGCAACTGGATGAGACCCCAACACGGCAGCGCGAGGACCCCGAGTGTGCCGCCTCATCGTGGCTAACCACGTCCAGGCGCGAAGAGATGACAGGCGCTAGGGGAGGACTAGCGTAGGCTGAACCAGAAGATGAGGGAAGCGCACCTCTTCCAAGCGGGTAGTCACATCAGGGCCATGAGTGGATCTCTGACTCATCCTAGGTAGAGGGATGGCCTAAAAGCCTTAGTATGCTAGTGGTCACATCATTGTATCCCAGTAGTCACATCACTGTATCTCTCCCTATGTCAACCACTCACCCACCACCATGAAGCCTATAAATATGGCATTTACTACGGTGGGTGAGGGGATCGCATTTTTCACCATTCTCTCTCTACAAGAACTACTTCTCTTTCTAATCTCTCTCTTACTCACTCTCTCTGATTCTGATTCCTCCGATCAAACCCGGCTCTCACGTTTCTTCTCGACCCAAACTCTCATTCGAACCTCACTCCTACACTCAGTTAGAGGGTCTCTCTGTTGAAGGCGATGGGTATGTCGGAACCAGCGCTCTTCCCACTATGCTCAATTTCGTGGTGAACACTGTTCAGGTATGTGCTTAAATTCATCCCCTGCTCTATTCGCCAGCTGTAAGGAAGGGAAGGATGAATCCTCCCCTGCATCTTGACTACTTCGGGAACTCGATTAATCCGATGAGGACCTCCGCCCCGGCGGGGGAGCTACTGGGGAACTATTTGGGGTGGGCGGCGTGGCGACTACAAGAGGCGGTGGTGGGGCACAGCGACGAGAAGATCAGGGGGGATTTTGTCGTCGTGGTTGGAGTCGCCGGTGGTTTACCGGATGGAGCAGGTGTTCGATACGGTTAGTGTGATGATGGGGAGCTCGCCGAATCTGGAAGGAATGCCACTGCCGGGCCGGAGGTTGTGTTCCGGTGGTGATGAGGTTTGGTCAAGTAGGGTATTGGGGTGTTAAAAAAAGAAATTTGATTTTTATTTTTTAATGAATGTAATAATGAGGTGGAAAATATAAAAAATATTTTTAATAATTTTTTAATTGCCACGTCACATATTTAACGGTCAACTATGAAAGTTGACTGCCACGTAAGCTAGAGTTAACGGAAATGGACGGAGAGTGACCAAACTTGAACCATTTAACTAATTTGAGTGACCAAAATTGGATTTAAATATTTCCAGTGACCAAACATGAACTTTTTTTGTAATCTCAGTGACCAACCATGCAATTAACCCATACTACTATTTCACTATTCTACCTTTTTTTTGTTTTCTTCATTTGATGGATTAGGGTATGATAAATTAAGAAAAAAGAGTTTTTAATAGTTTTATTTTGATAGATGAATGCATTTCTTAGGTCAGCTAGTTTGTGGAGGGGTGATTGTACAAATCGTATTGTATTCTTTTAAGGTTACACGAATTTTATTGAGTCAAATTATTTTATGGGGTGTGTGATTAGGAAAACCAATGAGCACTTTGATTTAACCAAGAAAATTGGAACTTAGTATTGGGATGAGATGTGGGAGACTGAGACACATAGCTAAAGTGTCTTTCTTAGAATATACTTATTAAATCTATAATGGTAGATTCATGCATAGAATGCCATTTTGACCTTATAAACGATTTTGAGAATAGATTATTTGTGTGTACAATTACTTAAAAACTTTTATTTAGAATTATCACATTAGTCACTCATTAGAAATTTCTAGATTCACCTTCTAATAAAATTTTGTACATCTACATGAATCGACAATAATTAGTTAATCATTTTGAACGATTTGATCTATAACAAAGACAAGAAGAAGAAGAAGAAGAAGAAGAAGAAGAAGAAGAAGAAGAAGAAGAAAGAAATCATGTTTTTCGAAGAACTTGGAATGATCAATCAGTTGATGACTCACCATCAATCCTGGAAACATGCTTCTCAACCTTCTTGGCGCAGCCACTGCAATGCATGGATACCCTCAGAATCACCATCTGCAAATACAACAAACAATCAAACAAACAACTCAAGAATCATGAACAGGAAAGCGAAGAGAAGAGAAGAGAAGAGGTTTTCTTACCTTGGGCTTGAGTTGAAATGCCAGAGTTTGATTCGGGTTAACGGAGACAACATCTTTGAGTCTCACCACTTTGCTGCTGTTCTTCTCAACACTCCCCATCATCAATGGCGCCTTCTGCTCAAACACTTCCCCCAAATCATCATCGTCACCAGCCTCCATGAATTTCGTGCAGAAGCAGGAGTTCGAGTTCGGCAATGATGGAGACAGACAGAGTCTGTCGAACACCTTCCCAAAACCCATCAGCTTCCCCATTGATGGATATCTGAATATTGCCTTCCCTTTTTTCTTCACTTCCCCTGCCTCTCCAAAAAAAAAAAAAAAACAGAGTAAACAGAGCACGAAGCTTACTCTGTTTTCACAAAATTGTGAGATCAGATCTAGCAGTTGTTTATTTATAAGATGTATTAAAGTTTCAATCTTTTTAATCTATGGAGGGAAGAGAAGAGAGCAGAGTGGGAAGCCTTTGCTTGCACACTAGACAATGGAGTGAGGATTAAGCCAAACTATGTGGGAAGTGGGAATAAGAAGAAGGGGACAAAAGGACCACATGGAGATCACTCACTGGTCAACAAATTGCTTGAAAAGAAGAGTTCTGTAGTAATAAAAAAGGAGCTGTAAGGAATCCAAATGGCAGAGAGTGGATGTAAAAGAGAGGGAGGGAGCACAAGAAGAGCACAAGAATGGTGCTTCTCTTCTTCTCTCTGCCACCTTAAATTCTGGAGGCAGGGTTGGGAGCAGAGGGTTTCATGTGGAAGGAGAAGGAGAAGTTTTTGAGTCCTTTAGTAGATGATAGCATGTGTCATGTGACCCCAAGTGAGAGCATTTTACAAAGAAGGGTCACATATTTAAATACCTAGCTGTCAAGAATGAATGAATGGTATATGCCGATATATTGTTGATCAGTTTAGTACTCAGGTCGATTAGGATAGATACGTACATTATCGTAGTTAAAAGGTCAATTGTGATAGCATGTGTCAT
Source organism: Linum tenue (assembly GCA_946122785.1). Classification (NCBI taxonomy): domain Eukaryota; kingdom Viridiplantae; phylum Streptophyta; class Magnoliopsida; order Malpighiales; family Linaceae; genus Linum; species Linum tenue. The sequence goes on from CAMGYJ010000003.1 coordinate 7,602,731, forward strand.
ATGACTCCAAGTGAAAGCGTTTTACAAAGAGGAGACATATTTGAATAACCTAGCTGGCAGGGAATGAATGAGTCATGAGTGAATGGTGTATTACTCGTATGTGGTCAATCGGTTTAGTAATTCGGTCAAGTGCGACAAATGAGTACACCATCTTAGTTACTAGGTCGATCGAGTTTGATTGTCAACAATTTTAATCTTTTGAGTTTCTTACTAAATCGGTTGAGTTGATAGATTGATCCGATCGGGATGCAATTGATTTATTTTATATATAACTTAAGTGGAAGAGTGGGAATGGAAGGGATTAAGGAATATGCTTGGAGGGTTAACTAAAAAAAACTTTATGGCATGTGGTTGATAGCATTGAGGTAATATGTGGTAAATAAATATTGAAACATGTGATATGTGGATAAGAATCTTTTTGTTTTTATTTTATCATGCCGGTGTTGAGGGGTTTTCTACCACCAAAATACTTTTGTAAGATTGTTTAGTAGATTAATGCAAGTGTTAAGCGGTAAGGGGGCAAGTACCAAAACTATGTGGGTTGTCTTATTTTCAATCGTTTTAGGTGGAATCTCTTGTCATTTGAATTTGTTATCTTCAAATTTGCTAAGCATTTTGAGAATAGCAATTGAATTTCAAATGTAGATTGATAAGTCTAAAGTTTAAAATTCTTTTATACTTTTTTGGTTTAATCCCTTTAAATTTTAAGTTTTAACAATATTCGCTTTGCATGAAGGAGAGAATAATGACAGGAAAGAGAACAGTTCGAGGGTGGAAATGAAAAGCAAAAAGATCATTTTAATACGTGTATGATTGCCCATAACTCAGGGATAAGAACTCATTTTACTCATCCATTACCCATAACTCGGAACTAAATGAATCGGAGAGCGGATCATCCCGTATGTTTGATAGAATGACTTGTCTCCGTGTTCTTTCTAACTTTGAAAACTCGAAAATTTTCCTGTTCTGTAAAGCTCGACGAGATCCAGAAGCATTACCTCAATACTACCATCGTTGTTTAAGGTACCCGACTTATTCGCCCTTCCCATTCCTCTCCACTGGAGACACAGTTAAGAACGCGTGGCGAGATCCCGATATTGAAATCAATCCTTGTATTGAGAATCGTTCAATTCCATCACTTGATTTTGAAAGAAAATACAGCTTTTACTAACTACTTATTGCCATACAAGAACAAGCCCCCAAAAAATTTCCACCTCAATTTTCAGTATTTGATCGAGCTAGAGGCTAAAAGAGCCACTAGAGGCCAACACCGTTGGCAAGGCATAGATTGTAGGCATTTCCTAAGACCATCCAAAGACAGGCGCATGATGAGATCGGTCGAAGTTAGGGGGAAGCCTTTTGTCTCGATGCGTTCGTATAATAGTGGAAATGTGCCAAATTGGCTCTGAATTATTGGGATGGCTACTACTACTAGTTCTAAGGCCTAAGCCTGGTTTGAAATGATTCAAAGGTTGAATAGTTCCTTTATTTTTCCTTACGGTGATGGGTCTTGTCTCAACAGCTTGTTCCATGTGGTGACGATCGGCTTTTCTTTGTAGGAATTGAGGCTAGTTTTGACTAGGGTTGGGCATGCGGGCGGATCATCTGCAGGTTTGGGTCGACCCACCCGTATTTGACCCGAATTTTTTTAAGTGGGTGGGTTTATGGGTGGATGACGGGTTGCGCTGAGAGCCATCCGCCGGGTGGTGGGTGGGTTGTGGGTGGGTGCGCGGGTGACCCGCTCAACCCAACAGCAAAAAGTTCAAAGTCGTCAGCGCTAGAGAGGGGAGAGTGGAGACGTTAGACATAAACTAGGACTGCTCCTAGAATTTGAACCTCAAAGCCAACCTTCCAAATAGCGATCCCCTCTTCTTCCCTTTATTCTTTCCTCTAGTTCTTGTGCCTAGATCACTGCTCTTTCCTTTGTGGAATTATTTTTCTTAGTTCCTTGCACCTGATAATCATCTCAATCTGTAGAAAACTCTTTCATAATAGAATTTCTATCCATTTTAAGAACTAATTCGACATTTTTCGCCCTATTTCATCTTCTTGTTTCCCCAGATAACTCTCTTAGCCTATTATCATGTCAAGTTGACTCCTTTATATTATATACATTGTGATGTGGGTGAACCCACAAAACCACCCAAATCATCCACCATCCGCCCGACCCAATCCGAGACTAAATGTGGGTGGGTGGTGGGTTAAAAATTATCAATCCATTTAAGCGTGAGTGGGTGCATTTTATGGTCAAAATCCACCCGACCCACCCAATACCCACCCCTAGTTTTGACAAAATAGCATTTGTTGTCATGTGTTAAAACCTTGAAAACCAAGTCACTTGTTTGGTTGTAGATCACAATGAGCAACTCCAAAGTATACAATAAATTTGCATGGTTGATTTCATTAATAAAACAATGAATCATGACCGAGTCTGATTCAACATTATCAACTTAAAATAGTGTAGGTGGGTACTCCATCACAAGCTATCGATGGAAGGACGATAACTAGTATAAAGTTGTTTCAGAACACCTATCAAAGACGATCACTCACATATGTCGATAATTTTCCAGTTCCACCGCCTCCATCCCGGGAGACTAACTAATTAAAATTTTCCATTTCACAAACAAGATAACAAATGTCATTCTATTACATACGGAAAGAAGGCTAAGTTGGACTCAACATTTCAATCACAAATTGTACCGAGATTGTAGTGCAAAATCATCAATAAATATTTTGTATCAAAACTATAATTTAACAATAATTCAAACATTTCATATTAGCTTAAACTCCGATGGAATACGGTTTTCCAAATACTAATGTCAACACGTGACACAGCTAAATCATGTTGCGACACGTGTTGCTCACATGACCTGCCGAAAGAAATGAGAGACAAAAAACAGGCTCGGCTGACCCTCAATTGGGCAACTTTCACTTCCATTCATTCATGTGGAGCAACAGAAAGAGGGAATTCCTTCTTCCCTCACAGAGTAAAACAACAAAAACACCCAACGCAAATTCAGAGGCAATGTTTGTTTCTGGAAATCACAAGGCTGGCTGGATGCCAATTCCACGAATTTCTTCCTTTTCTTCTCTGGAATATTTTTTCTCTAGTGCCTGAAGTGTACTTTACTGACAAGCTGACAATGGTAAGTGTCACGTATAATTGTATTAAAGAAGACAAGAACTGGCGACTTTATGTCACAGTCCCACAGCCACACTGACTAGTGGAACTTTCATTTCTCAGATATTACCATCCCCACACCAATTATAGAACTGTCGTCTCCCTCCCCCATTCTAAATATTACAGGGGCCATTGCCTGTCCACAAAATGTGCCTCAGTTTTCACTCTTCGCTGTCCATTTCGTGTTTGTTTGTGTTTCACATATTCAGCCACTCTTGGATCTCCATTCCATATCCCAATTCATATTCGCCTTGATACGCATTGGGTCAGATGGAAAAACGTTTAAACACAGATCTTACATTCTGAGAGAAGTATAACAAACTTGATTTTTACCTTCGAAATTTTAGAGCCATACCTTTCTAATTTGAAAGAGTACGGAAACAAGCTAATGAATCTGAATCAATTATGATCGAAACGTTAAAACATAGATCTTACCTTCTGAAACAAGCTAATGAATTTGAATCATTTATAATCGAAATTCACGTTTACTATGAGAAATAAAATAAATTCCTACTCTCTGTTATTCACGAGATAGCTAACATTCATCCACAAAAGGTCCAATCGAACCGGAGCAGACATCATTTATGAAGACAAACATGGAAACAGGGAGTCGATGCCTATCGTTTTCAAGTTCTGAGACTTCCACAGTCAATGACTTGAAATTTACCTAATTCCATATGTACACACATACTAATACCCTATCCCAGTACAGATTTTGCTAAAGAGTTTAATTAGAAAGAGTACAGAAACTAACTAATGAATCAAAATTCACCCCTATTATGAGATACAATAAACTCCTATTCTCGGTGATCCACCAATCAACTAACCTTCATCCACAAAAGTTTTAATCAAATCGGAGCAGATAGGTTTATAACATCATTCGCCATCACTAATCTCAAACACCCTTAAAAACAAATAATAATAAAAAAACATCCCAGCCTAGAGAAAACATTGGAACAGGGAGTCCATGCCTATCGTTTTCAAGTCCTGAGACCTCCACAGTCAATGACTTGAAAATGTACCTAATTTCCTATGTACACATATACTATCCCAGTCCAGATTTTTCTAAAGAGTTGTTGTGAGGTAGCATGCTACATGACATTCAGAACAGTTCATTCATTATGCATACAACATTATCCCAGTTTTTATAAGTTGTTGGAAATTTAAGCACCGCCCCTAAATATTAATTAACACAAAGTTCTAAAAGCAAGATGATGAGAGCTGACGAACACAACAAATACAATGGGGTATGATGTTATCAGCCGGGGCCAAGGGCTCACCGACAAATTAAGTGAAGATAAGGATTTAAATATGTTAATGGCTTCTAAAAAAAATTGGTATGCAATAAACAAGATATATGAGACACCAGCTAGATGGCTTTCAATTTTTTTCCATACATTTTGAGGATGAGAAGTTAATACAAAACCCACACATGGTGTCAGCACAAATAATTGATACCCCATCTATTGGCCAACTCATTTGATTATTGGCTTTTAAGAATAGTTGTTGTCCACAGATCACAAAGGGCTCTATAAGCTGACCATGACCATGTCATGGATTGGAAGTTTTCAACAGAGAAGCAGCCAAAGTTGAAGAGCGACAGAGAGGGAACCAGAATGTTAAATGGCAAAGGTTAATCTATTCATTCATCTGATCAGTGACTGGTAAACAGCAAAACTATATGCTGCTTGGCAGCATATGGAAAGATATGCAGACGAGGCGATCAACAGAAATGAAGGAAGATACCTGAAATTGAGAGTTAGGGAGGTTGGTGCTTACAAAAGATTTCTGTATGGGAACTGGGAATAGGGAAGCCAATTTAGCTACCTTCATCTTCTTCAAAAGAGTCTGTAGATATCTGCACAAGCCTGAAATCACAAAATTTCCTCTCTGTAGCTACATAAAATGTGTAACCCTGAGTTCCTTTTTGATATCTAGTTGTCTGTGCACCAGCATTGTCGAACCATTTGAGCTGCGACGATAACCAGCAAGTATCCTGTCGTAAACAACGGATGTTTCAGATTAATGAATTGAAAAATGGGAGATCTAGATTTATTTTCTTACTACCGTGGGATTTGAGCACAAAATTTGTGAATCGGAAAAGACCTTCAAGATGTGTAGGTTTTCCAATTCCCATAACATTTTTTCTTTTTATAATGCAATTCCCATAACATTTAAAAATTATCACATACTATTTTTCGGCAAGCTAAACATTAGCTTTTGTACTAAATGATTCTAATATAAAATATGGAAGCCAATCTTATATCCAAATCTCTCATCAAATACCCACGAAACTTCAATATCACTATTATCTTGGAAACTATCAAGACATCATGTATAATCCAATTTTAAGAGCTCTCCGTCGTAGTCTGCCTCAAAATTACCATTGTGAAGGGGGAAATGACGTGGGTCATTTTACGATTGCCACAAGATGAAGCAACCGACCACTATGATTAAATTTGAGAAGCTATAAAGAAGCAGGATTTAAGTCTTAACAAATTGGTTGCATATTGAAGAAGCAAAATGCATGTTCTATGTAAAATCATGCTGGTTCAAAGGAAAAATTTCTGACCTGCTTACTCACTAATGCGGCTTTGATCTATTTGCTTCGATTGAAATTCATATTCGAATACCTGCAGAAGCAATACAGCGATGAGGGATCTAGATAAATCCGTAGTTTAAGCAACTCAAATGATTGACTTGCCTTTGAAGCTTGTGTCCTTCTCCACGTGTTGTATTTGGCATTTCTGCAATGCAAAGCTCCCGTGACAAATGGGAAAATAATAATCAAAATGTTTTTTGTTTTGAACATTCATGTACTGCAAATGCAACAAAACTAACCATATCCATCCATAGGGTTGCTGCCCTCATGAGGTCTCACATTGTCTTCATTTCTGCATAAGGTTATTAATGGAACCAATGTGGAAACTATATTTCAGTAAGTGTTCAGTGATTTCCATAACACAGACAAGTATGAAAATTTACAAACCCAGCCATGCTTAGAGAAGATTCTGGGTCTGTTGAATAGGCACGGCCGTATTCTCCGGTGGTTGGTGTCGGATAGGTACAAGAAGGATGGGCAGAGCCTACACTTCCAGCATTAGTTGGCCAGACTTGCGTCCTGAAGGATGATAGATATTGTTGGAAAACAAATATGTCAGAGTGCTGATTCATAGACAGTTCTTTCTATCTTCACTATTGTAAAAAAGAAAACCAATCGACTGATTGTAATCAAGCATACCTTGCCAAACCAGAGGCAGAACTCCCGAAACTCGGTTCAGCAGCATAATATCCAGGTGCATTAGCTGTTCCAATTTCTCCAAGCTCGCTAAGATGCTGACCCCTAACTTGGTTTACTGCATTTGTAGCATTTAAAAATTTTAAAACCAGAATGCTTTTTGTCAATGAGCAGCCTATCAAGCACATTTGGACATGAACTTTTGTTTACTGATAATCCACGCTACACACTTGTTTTCCCAACTCTTGCCACCATTCATCACTAACTAGAGCATGCAGCAGATAACTCTCAAGTCTACAAGCATAAGATGAGCACATTCATGCTACTGCAGGTAGTCTGCAACTACTATGGAGTTTACATTATGTAACAGGCAGCAAGGGCGGAAAGGAACTCACCAGGAAAGTGATTCACAGTGGTTGTGAAGTTCTGAATGGTATGGGTATCATCTCCAGAATAAGTTCTTCCACAGGTTCCATCAGCACCACTTTCTCTCCCAGCCATTGCAATCTCTGAGTTATCTAATCCATCAGGTGATCCAGAAAGAGAATACAACTGCTGACCATAACCTTGTAACTGGGGTTGAAATGAGTTGCCGAAAGGTGTTTGTGGTATAACAAGGTTGTTTATCACCAGAGCACCTCCATTTTGGTTAGAAGCAGTATACTGATAAGCATGATGCGATGGAGACAAAGGAATTCCCTGACCATTCCATTGAAGAGATTGAGGACTATTTGCCCAGGTCATTACCGGCTGCAGAGGCAGAAAAGCTGCTTGACGGCTAGCAGCTGGATGGATCAACTCAGTGTTGAGTCCAGCAGATATGAACAATGTCCCAATTTCGGATGCACTTGGGACAACAGCTCTAAATGGTGATCCGAAAAGTGTATACTCCCGACTATAACCTTGGAAAGAGGGTGGAATTGAGCTGCTGAAAGATGTTTGTGGCATAACTCCGTTGTTTATCATCAGAGCACCTCCATTTGGGTTAGAAGCAGGATTCTGATAAGTATGCTGAGGTGAAACTGGCAAACCAGTTCCCTGACCATGCCACTGAACGCATTCAAGATTATTTTCCCGGATCAACTCCTTGCTAGGATGCTGGTCCCTCCCAGTAGAATCACTCAAACCCCTCAAAGGTGGAGATGCAATGGCAGTTTCCATGAATTGATCATTCTTTGATAGGACAGATTTGGGAGAGTTTCCTTCCTTACTTCTTTTTTGCTCATTCCTTTTTGTTAATGCGGAGATGGCATGATTGAAAGTAAAAATTGTAGGATTCCCCACAGCTGCTGCACGATCCTGATGAGATTCAGACACTTCCTTCTTCAATGCAGATGAGCCAACTTGTTGACTTGAAGCTTCTGCTGCATGATTCTGATGAGATGCAGATACTTCCTTCTTCGATGCAGGTGAACCAACTTGTAGACTTGAAGCTTCTGCTAGCACCCTCCCAGAGTTTGCTCTTGTTTCCTGAGACTTCCAAGCTCTAATGATAAGTTAAAGCAAACAAGTCAATGAATTTTAACATCAAGAGAGAACAACTCGGACTGAAACCATTAACTTACTTCTTATTCTCCTCTGATGGATATCTACTGTAACGTATGGCGAGTGGATACTTTACGGGCCCTCTCCCTTTCAAAATTCTTGATGAATCCTGATTGTTGTGGTATTCAAGGAAAGGGTTTGCATCAGACGTTGTCTTCATTATTCTTCACAGTAACAATAAATGTAAATGATAAGTAGCATTAGCTGCAAAACCAATCATAGGAAAATGTTCATATCCTCCAACCACACCGTCGAAATAGTTGCAAAAAATGAGAAACAAAGCACATGAGTCCGACATGGTCCATGACCTTCTTGTCATTAGATGCTTGTATCTGTTCGAACTTGTCATGCTGCCATTTTCCTTCGTCGAGGGGTTCAATCAATCTTCCCGCCACATAGTTTTGCCTGAACGTATAGGACTCTGGTTAATAACAGGTTCAACCGCAAGAGAACGAAGAGAACAAGGCTAAATAATTGTCCGTCCTACATGTCACTAGTTCCATTCAATTCTGAATGAATCAACAGGATTCACAACACATGAAACGCCACTAGCTGCATTCTAATGGATGCATTACTGTTGGTTTGACACTTGACTTGAACAGAAATATAGAATACAAGCAAAGAACACAAACATCCCACTACAAACTCCAAAATTAGGAGACTAGAGGATAAATGAGCTGCTAAGCAGCTGAATGGACACATTTCTGCTTACATGCCAGCTTTCTACCTTCAGTTACTCTAGAAACTCCATGTGAGCTACCACAGAGGAACTTCTAAATGTGAAACGCAGACGAGATCTACTGGAACTGTCCATATCCCAGCTAGATTTTGAAAACGTATATTAGCAATCAAGCAAAGAATCACGGCGTTTCCGAATGCCACAAACAACTCTATTCTAACACTAGTTCGAGCTCTGGCAGATCAAATTCGGTATAATCTGTTCAAAAAGCATCGGCGCGAAGATTCAAATTCGAGAGTGAAGAGCGGAAAATATAACATTACCGGCCTCGACCTCGACGGTCAGTTCGATCGTCGTGCATATAGAACGCGCCACGCCTAGGAACTGCAACGACTTGTTTCCCCTTCGGCTCCTTGTCCTCCTCGCCTTGACTGCTCATCCGTTTCTCCGCCGCTACCTCTTCTCCTCCTCCTCTTCCTTGTTCGTCGTCTTCTCCATCTCCGACGTCATGCTCATCGAAGTAGTACGGCGACACCTCATCCTCCAGCGGCGGCGCTCCTCCTCCCAGACCGACCGAATCATCGCCAAACGCAGCACCTGCTGAACTCACGCTCTCATCACCGTCACTCGATTCTCTCCTCCGCCTAACGCAGCGCCACTCCAGATCTTCCTCATCGCTCCCGTCGCCGTCCTCGCCGGCTCGCTCTTCCGCTCCCCCTCTCTCGCTCACCATTTCGGATATCGGAACTTTCTAGTAACGAGCTAACCCTAATTTCTCCGATGAGTGAGCAGAGCGATTCGCCAGAACCATTTCTCTCTCAAACGAACCTAGCGTCGGAACTCTCACAACTCTGAACAACGGTCCTTGCTGCGATGCTTTGTTTTAAACATTTATTGTCTTTGAGTTTTTATATCCCTTGTTGAGTAGAGTGGGAATGGGAGCTCTTTGCAGGGGTTGATTTTGTTTTTCATTTGTGTTCTGTGGCTCTGCAGAAAATCGTTTGAGCTTCTGAGCGCGGCAGAGAAAGCTTGAGCGTGAAGCTGGATTTTCTCTTCTTCTTTTCCTCTATTTTTTGTTTTGTTTTGTCGTGTTGCTTCCAAGCTCAGCGCCGAAAAGGGTAAGGAGCCAATCACACACAATCGCGGGATTTTGCAGTGCCTTTTCTCCCGCTTTCAACTTCGTTGATCGTTTGCCACGTCAATATTCTTTATTCCCGCTTTTAAGTATTGTAATATAAAAAAATAAAAAAATATTGTACTTATTTAAAATTTTATGAATTGGAAACATGATTAAAAAAGCCAAAATGTGACCACGAATAGATATTAACAAAAATTAAGATAAGATTGATCAAGAACGGGATAGGACGAGGTGGAACAGGTCCAAATAGTGCTTCATATCTCGCTCCCGCTACTAACAAGACAGGTAATACCCGCTTAACGTAGGTCAAGTCGGATAATACCAGATGGGGGTGAGTTCAAATTGCAATCCCTACTAAAAGGTCACTCATCTCTGCAGTTTTTTATTATGAGCGGTTTTAAGTTCATAGTTCATTATGATGCATACATGTAATTAACTCACATGTGACTTAGCAGATGTTGATGTGGAATGTCCGCGCGATATGGATAATTATCATTTGGGATCTACCAATGGTCTGGAAATGAAAATGGCGACGATGCAACTGAAATTCAACATACATGATATGGATAATTATCATTTGGGATCTACCAATAGGTCTGGAAATGAAAATGGCGACGATGCAACTGAAATTCAACATACATGATTTAGTTGCAGCAAAAAATTAGTTAATAATGAACTTGCAGTATACATTACTATATATAAAGCTGAAGTTTGGTTATTGTTGCATACAAACTTAAATTTTGATATCCAAAATTTAACTAAATTACTACTTAGTCACTATAATGTACATTTTATATTTTGATACCCCAAAATTAATTTTAGTGTAAAATCATTGAACAATTATGTTTTGGTATCTAAATTTTATGAGATTTTCGTACCTATAATTTTTAAAATTTACATATTGGTCCAATGTTTAGATTTCACTTGAATCCATGAATCCAATCCACCAATCATTTTGGAACAATCCATGAATCCGATCCACCATAACATAAAAATATAAATTTAGTTTGTACCATACAAGATGTTGTATTACTCAACTGTAGAAGAATATTCGACCATTTTATATTTGCTTATTACGTGAAGTATTAAATAAATGATAAAAAAGAGACAACTCTAAAATATTGCAAAAGCGAATTTATAAACTCATTTTGTACATTTACGGGGCTAAACAAACTTCTACTATCTACATGTAACAAAATATGTGGCATCTACATAAGCAAGTGTCAATAAATTGCTACGGTGGAAAGGATTGACTGTTGTATTGACGGCCAACTAACATACCGTTTGGTATAAATGAATTCCATAAGTTCTGAGGAATTCATTTTAAAATGAAATTTTTTTGTGTTTGGTATTAAAATGAATTCATTTTCAATTCTAATTCTACGGAATTGGAACTAGTTATAGCAATTATGAGGAATTGAGATGGAATTTTCAAATGAATTCTACAAGTATTTACTAATAATAATAGAATGACATGATTATCCTCTTTTATTAACTAAATTACTTATACATATGACATACCAAACACAAGAATTCATTTCACAATGAATTCTATACGACATTCATTTTATTTCTAAAGATTTGAATATAATATTCCAAACATAGGATTTCATTTGTCAAGCACGTTATGACATGATTATCCTCTTTTATTAACTAAATTACTTATACATATGACATACCAAACACAAGAATTCATTTCAAAATGAATTCTATACGACACTTCATTTTATTTCTAAAGATTTGAATATAACATTCCAAACATATGATTTCATTTGACAATGAATTCTACACGGTAATTCATTTTACAATGAAATGAAACTCGATTTATTTGATACCAAACGGTCTGTAAAATAATTGATCAAAACCTCTCCATCATATATTTTCTCTTCGTTTCATTTTTCACTTGCCTTCCATAACCTTAATTAGTAATACTATTTTTATGTATTCTCACAAGTATGAACGGGTTCATACACGATTCACCAAAAGTATAGAGAATTAATAACCGAAATATGAACCACTAACTTTTTCAGCTCAATGTCGAGTCCAATTAAAAATAAATATATATGGTTATTACTTATAAGAAAGTTGTCATTTTCCACTGTGGAATTTAAAGGCGTGGAATTTTAAGCAAGTTCAGATTTGTATTCCTTTTTCTTCTCTCAAAAGTTTTTCTTTTTCATCCACGCTAGAATGGACAACAATTATTTGTATAATGATGAATAAATTGCATTAGAGGGAGAAAAACAAAGTCCAAATCAAAGAAAAGAAGAACAAGCCAGCAACACAAAGTGTGCAAGCCAAAATGGCAACAATTATTCTATCTACACATATCAAATAAGTTTCCATTTTTTTTTATAAAATAGTAAATAATTATCATCTTAAGGTAGGGCCAGAAGGGTATCCTAGCACCTTCTTTTTTCTTCGCATCGGAGTTATTTCAAAATTGCCATGGTAAGGAAGAAGGGGGGAACACACACTTGGAGAGCGCAGTACAACGGAGAGTGAAGAGGAAAAGACTCTCAGTCCTCAGTGATATACATCACCATAAAAGGAATTAAGCTTCAACTATGCAAATTACAGTTCGATACCTAAACTTAATAGATTTTTAGATTTATAATCTAAATTTATTTTTTTGGCATATAAGTCCTAATATTTTAGTACCTAAAATATTGACGAAACCTTACATTTTAGTACCTAAAATTTTTGTGTATTACATTTTGGTACCTAAACTTTTGAAGTTATACAAATAGGTCTAATTTTCGTAAGTTTAATTAAAACACTCTTGAATAAATGGGTATCCATACCCAACTTATACACAATCCTACCCAAACTCATCTACAAACTTCCAATCCCATATATATGTCACTCATATTCTACCCATAATCAATGGCTCTACTTGGGTTTAGATAAATATTATTTATTAGCCAAAATTTTCAAAATTTTTACATTGAATGTTGACTATCATATAGATTTTCACAGTCAATATCATGTTGTCGAGTCAATAGTATTAACAAAAACGACTAACAAATAATTGATTTTAGCCTAATAATACTAACAAAACAACATAATGGGCCACATAATACATGCCTATAAACCATCTCCGTCCCGCGATAAGGCATGTCATCGCCACCTAGTTATACTTAAACGGGAATAGGTGCATTTAACTCCTATTTGAATAATGAATTCACATATATATCCAACTCCAAACAGGATCGACGCCCATTCGGTAACTCCATTCTATGATGTTTACACACTGTTTTCCGGCGAGGAAAAACTGGTGTTTGAACACAATGGATGCACCTTTGGCTTCTTGAACAACGATTAATAACATGGTTCACTCCTCTCCGAACAATGTTCGAACGAGGGTGTTTGATGGTTTTTTTGGGAACAAAGCTAAGTTACGTTACTCTACTCCTATGGAGGTTCAGTGAGAGCTCCAGAAACTAAAACTATGGCTAATTTGCAGAGAAAAGGATAAAGTTTGACATTGTGCGTCAAATGTTTGGTTGTGGAACCCTTTTACAATTTTAGTTTCTCCTATTTATAGACATCGAGTGTAACTGCCTTTGTAACCGCTAGCTGGCTTGTTGCTCCAAACCGCCTCGGGGTCCTTGTCGCCGCCTTGGTGACTAGTTGGTAACCGTCACCTTGGGGGCCCTTGTCCCGTTTTGGGCTGGTGGGTACTTGATGGTTGACTCGCTAAAACACAACTCCTAACAATGGCCAAGTGTAACCAATGAAAGGGACTGCAGTTAGGGCTGGCTATTTGGACCGGGACCGGATGAAAAACCGAAAACCGGACCGTATAACCCGGACCGAGACCGGACCGGGACCGGATAGTAAACAATCCAATCCAATCTTTGGGCTTAGATTTGAGGTAAAAAACCGGATAAAGACCGGATAAGAGAGCTCAACACCCAAAACTTAAGGGTAATTTGCATAAACGGTCACAAACCTTTGCACTTAGTACAAAACTTAACCAACTCCTCACCCTTTTAGGCCTTAGGCCACTCAAATTCCCACAATCTCAATATAAAATCAAGACCGAATTGGGATCGGACTGGGTCAAGACCGGACTGGATCAAGACCGGACTGTATCCAATCCAATCTTTGGTCCTTATATTTTCAAAAAAACCGGACTGGACCGGATCAATTTGGGCCAATTTAACCGGACCGGACCGTATAGCCACCCCTAACTGCAGTATAGTGGCTCAAGTAATAAATATCGAATCCACGGGTCTCTAGAGTTACTATTACTCAGCTTCAGTTCATTATCTAGCAAAACAGATTAAGATGAAAGAACTAAAACTACTCTAGCAAACTACAGTTAAAGTTAATCTAATTACAGGTTGGGAACTCACTTAGGTATGATTCCCCCTAGCCACTAGCCAGATTAACGATTGATGATCTCTAACTTGTTTCACTTTCATTCACAATGCGGAGAATCCTTGACTAGACCTTGAGTCTCGACTAAAGGAACAAGGCCCTCTTGAGTCAATTGCCTAGAGGGACGTATCCTTCTCTAGAACAATCGATCAAGGCGTTCTGAACTAGACTCCCTCTATCGAATGAGGTTCTCAATCGATACAAAGCAGTGAATCAACCCTCGACTAAAGCAATCGATCCACTACTATCAATCTATGGTGCTCTATTGACCTAATCAGGTATTCGCTCTCATATGATCAAAGCAGAATCAATAATCTCGACTAAAGCAGAATTGAATCGTGAAAACATGCATAGATTGAATATGAACTCAAGATTATCAAGTCAGAGTACTCATACAATCATCCAATCAAACAAACATAGCTAGGGTTCCTCAAAACCTAAGTGAAGGGAAGTTACTCCATAGAGAAGAGAGAGACTGCAGAAATCTGATCTAGATCTTCAATCTCCATCTCCAAGCTTGATTCCCGAGCTCCAATGGCGAAGAAATCCTCCAAAATAGCTCCAAGAATGTTCCCAAGTCGCTCTCTCTCTCTAGGGTTCGTCCCTTGGGTGTTTGGGATCCAAAACCCAGCTGTCCCTCTCCAAAAATCGCAAAACAGCTTTTATACCGGCTGAAACTCGCACCCCCTACTTGCACGGCCGTGCAAATTGAGGTTTTGGCCGTGCAGACCCCTTGGGAAACCCGCACGGCCGTGCAGAATTTCACACGGCCGTGCACAATTTCCAGCATGCACTCCTAAGCTTCGTTGATCTCGTTTGAGCTCGTTTGACCTCCGATTCAGTCACCGTTTGATCCCAGACGCTCGTAGTCTCGTCCTATTTCTTTTCATGACAAGCTTGCATGATTCTTTGTCCATAAAGTGAGGTAGAAATCCATTCTTCTTCAGGTCATGCCCGAGTTTCTTCTCCCGAATCGTCAATTGATCTCTGATTGACTTGAAACTTGCGCCTATACTTCACTTTATGTGCTTGGACCTGAAATGTGAGAAAGGAACACAACCTAGCGTAAAATAGGCCAAAGACACGATAATTCAAGCTCAAACAATCAAGAAACAAAGGGGAAAACATGTGCAAATACCGAGTCATCAAATCCCCCCACACTTAACTGTTTGCTTGTCCCCAAGCAAACCTAACTCAAACCAATGCAGCTCTCCAGAGCTCTATAGCAACATACAACCCCGATCGTCGGTAGAGGATTTCCTAGATCATATAGCAGCTTACGAGGTCAACTGGTTTTCTAAGACGTTCCCTATCTCTCTCAATGCGAGTACTAGACTCAAGCCAGGATCATGAGAAAAAGTAGAAGTAAGACAGTCAGTTCATGGATAAAGGGACTCACACCATTCACAACCAAGGACTCGTTGTACCGGGGTGCTCTTTCACTTCATTTCACCGTTGGAACCCCCTTTTTCTCACTTTCATTTACATTTTTTTTCATTTGGTGGGGTTCCAACTGCAGTCTTTTGCACGGTCGACCCTTATTAGTCGAGCAAGAGCAATTTCTGTACATCTGACGCTCGCCAGAGTACTTCTTTTAACTCCTTTTCCTCAACTCGTGTGGAGGGTCAATGAAATTAAGGGGGGTCGGAAGCTCTATCCGTGCCCTTAAAAACACATCCTCGAGTAGGCAAACCGCTCAACGGGTGGAAGTTTTATTTGTACTAGAGACAACTTAGCTTCACCTTGTAGGAGTACCCCACTAAGGATCACTAAAATCTCTTCCAAAACCCGATTTCGTACAATGAACGGTGCCACACACGTTGGGCTTACCCCATGTTTAAGATTTTAATGATTTCGACATGGAGGACCAACTGCTTCCCATTTTCCATATGAGCACCCTGTTCGATACACGAGTCCAAAACACAATCCACATAGAGTCACCATTACCACATGAATTCAACGGTCCTAGCTCCACTAATTCACAAAATCAACTGGCACAGCAAAGAGCTAGATAGGAAAAATCTTATACTTCAACATCCTCCATAGTGCTACACTACCTCCCTAGGTTGCACATTACTATAGAGTCTGTCAATTCAAAGCATACTGAGTAGGCAATTTGCAAGGAAACACGTACTTGAGCCCTCAAATTTAAAAATTTGGACAGTGGACTAGGCTCCAAGCACACAAACAGCCAAACATTCACCCGCATACATAATCGAACACCCCCCCACACTTAAGCACGACATTGTCCTCAATGGAGGAAAGATAAGGAGGGTAGAACGAAGTTACCAGATCAAGGGTGAATGATGATGGACGGGGCAGGCGTTGCGTTCCAGGAAGAGAGAGTAATCAGAACACAAACACCACACAAAATCTCACAAAGGTTGAGTTATTGACTCTAAAATCAAATAACAAAACTGACTCAACCGAGGAGAAATAGAGAAAGAAATGCAAACCGACTGGTTGGGTTGCCTCCAAACAAGCGCTTCTTTCACGTCGTGAGCCGGACGATGGCTCCTAAGTTTCGATCCATGCTAGAACCTCCTTGAAGTTGAGGTTCTCGTCAATGAGGTGGAGTCGCAAGTCACGAGCATGTGGTATGACTGGTGATGGAAGCTCATGCACTTGACGCAGATGAAGTCTCCACCCTCGAGACCTCTTCTTCTCTTCTCTCGTCTCATTGCCCCAAACCAGATAAGACAGCATCGATTGGCCACCATCGCGTCCACCAAGAGGGACCGATGTCGATGTGGCCTTGGTCTGGCAAAGAGACACTGAAAATGGGTCCTTGTCAAGCAGCTCCTCGAAGTTTGGTGGAGATATCACATGTAACTCATGGCCGGTGCAGGCCTCTTCCACCTCAACTTCGTCCTCAGCCTGGACGCCAATTGCTTCGTCAACCTCCCTTCCTTGTTCATATGGTATCACCCCTGGGAAATGATCAAGAACTCCTTCTGCTTCACTGTTGTCATCCTCCACAACTTCTTTCTGCACCCTTTCTTGCTCTTCTTCTTCTAGCACGGATTGGAGAGCAAGTTGCCAAGCAATTTCTTTCATGAGATCTTCTTGCATCTCCTCACTCATGCCCACCTCTTCAAAGCTCAGTGTGGGATGTGGAAAGGGGTGGTCGGCTACGATAGGACATTCTTGATCATGATCTTCACGGGAGCTCTCCTTGATAACTTCTGTTTGCTCCACAATGTCCTTGTAGCCTTCTTCTTCCTCGTCCTCTTCTAGTATGGTAGCAGACGGGTGATCTTGAGCAAGTTGTGCACAAACTTGCTCAACCCGCTCTGGTTGCTTTGATGAGTGCGAAACGTTCTCCTCCGATTCATGGAGGGATGAAGAATTAGGAGGAGCAAAGGATGAGAAAAGGAGGTCCATCTTGCGATTGCGTCTCTCGGAGTCCCGAACAAACTGATCCAGGAGAAGCCTCAGTTCATAGTTTGGATCTGGCTGTGGAGTGTAGCATGGCTCTGCAGAATGGCCCGTGAAGGCCGCCATGGGTAACTCCAGCGCCGATGGCCCTTCTGGTTGTGGGAGAAAGTCTTCTTGGTAATGAGATTGTTCTTGATATGCCCAGGGGTCAGATTGTTCTCCGTAGTAAGGGGGTTGGTACTGGAACCCGAATCCATAGTCTTCTCCTCCTTGATTGCTCCAGGGTGTCTCGGGGTAATACCACTCGGATGGTGGTGGATACCCCCAATGGTTGGAGAAGCCATGAGGATCCATGATTCAGATCTGCACCGACAAAAACAAAAACACCCAAGTGAAAAGCAAGGGTGGAAAACAAAAGAAAAACGCTAAAGTAACAAACTTCTGCCTTTCCTAATAATCTAGAAAGTCCCCGGCAACGGCGCCAAAAACTTGACTCGCTAAAACACAACTCCTAACAATGGCCAAGTGTAACCAATGAAAGGGACTGCAGTATAGTGGCTCAAGTAATGAATATCGAATCCACGGGTCTCTAGAGTTACTATTACTCAGCTTCAGTTCATTATCTAGCAAAACAGATTAAGATGAAAGAACTAAAACTACTCTAGCAAACTACAGTTAAAGTTAATCTAATTACAGGTTGGGAACTCACTTAGGTATGATTCCCCCTAGCCACTAGCCAGATTAACGATTGATGATCTCTAACTTGTTTCACTTTCATTCACAATGCGGAGAATCCTTGACTAGACCTTGAGTCTCGACTAAAGGAACAAGGCCCTCTTGAGTCAATTGCCTAGAGGGACGTATCCTTCTCTAGAACAATCGATCAAGGCGTTCTGAACTAGACTCCCTCTATCGAATGAGGTTCTCAATCGATACAAAGCAGTGAATCAACCCTCGACTAAAGCAATCGATCCACTACTATCAATCTATGGTGCTCTATTGGCCTAATCAGGTATTCGCTCTCATAGGATCAAAGCAGAATCAATAATCTCGACTAAAGCAGAATTAAATCGTGAAAACATGCATAGATTGAATATGAACTCAAGATTATCAAGTCAGAGTACTCATACAATCATCCAATCAAACAAACATAGCTAGGGTTCCTCAAAACCTAAGTGAAGGGAAGTTACTCCATAGAGAAGAGAGAGACTGCAGAAATCTGATCTAGATCTTCAATCTCCATCTCCAAGCTTGATTCCCGAGCTCCAATGGCGAAGAAATCCTCCAAAATAGCTCCAAGAATGTTCCCAAGTCGCTCTCTCTCTCTAGGGTTCGTCCCTTGGGTGTTTGGGATCCAAAACCCAGCTGTCCCTCTCCAAAAATCGCAAAACAGCTTTTATACCCGCTGAAACTCGCACCCCCTACTTGCACGGCCGTGCAAATTGAGGTTTTGGCCGTGCAGACCCCTTGGGAAACCCGCACGGCCGTGCAGAATTTCACACGGCCGTGCACAATTTCCAGCATGCACTCCTAAGCTTCGTTGATCTCGTTTGAGCTCGTTTGACCTCCGATTCAGTCACCGTTTGATCCCAGACGCTCGTAGTCTCGTCCACTTTCTTTTCATGACAAGCTTGCATGATTCTTTGTCCATAAAGTGAGGTAGAAATCCATTCTTCTTCAGGTCATGCCCGAGTTTCTTCTCCCGAATCGTCAATTGATCTCTGATTGACTTGAAACTTGCGCCTATACTTCACTTTATGTGCTTGGACCTGAAATGTGAGAAAGGAACACAACCTAGCGTAAAATAGGCCAAAGACACGATAATTCAAGCTCAAACAATCAAGAAACAAAGGGGAAAACATGTGCAAATACCGAGTCATCAATGGTCTCGATGCCGGGTCGGGTTGTTGTTGATCCTTATCGCCTTGTCATGACTGGATGGGGTTGAGGCTCTTGCCTTAGCCTCCATGAACCATGATGAGGTCTTGATCTCACCCTCGACTGCTTGATGACTCCCCGCTCCTGAGTCCGCTACCACTTCATGACACCAAGTCCTTCTCATTAACTTGTTGGTTGTTACCAAGCCGTCTCATCGGCTTGATACCTTCTGGCATGCCACCAAGCCCATGTAATCAACTTGACACCCCTTGCTACCAAGCCAGCCCTGGTGGCTTGGTCTCCATACTTAGTTTTTGTAGCCTCATCAAATTGGTAAGTTACACCCTGCCGGCTTGGTACCCTGTTAGGGTGCTACCATACCCGTCTTTGGACTTTATCTCCATATGGCCCCATAAGGGCCATACATGACTGTTTGGTACCTAGTTGGGTGGCCACCTCAGATAGCCACCATGCCTTAGTCGAATTTCTTGTCTTGTTGACTTGATACGCTGATGTCTGGTTATCAAGTCCGTCTTGGCCCCCTGTTGCCTGGCCACCAAGTTAGTCTTACCGGCTTGATACCCCCTTGGGGTCATGGTACCCTGTCGCTTTGCTTGGCTGCCAAGCCTGTCTTGCCGACCCCGTTGGCTTCATACTTAGCCAAATGTCTTGGTACCAAGCCCGCCTTCCGGCTTGGTACCCCATCGTTGACCCTCTTACTTGGTACCCGGTCGTTTGGCACCCCGTTGTGTCACCTTGTTTTCCATACTTAGTTTTTGGATGGCCTTCTATTTGGTACCCGGTCGTTTGGCACCCCTCGGAGGGTGTTGTGGTTGGATCTCCATACTTAGCCAATTTTCACCTCGGCATCATGCTTGACACCCTAGTGCAAGGACACCCTTGGACGACGTCATGCATGACCCCCCTTGCATGATGTCATGCTTGACCCTCCTTGTGCGGTGGGTCTCAACACTTAGCCAAGTTTAGCTTTCTTTCCCATCATGTCTAGCACGATGACCCCTTTGCATGACATCATGCTTGACCCCCCTGGGATGATGTCATGCTTGACCCCCTTGGACGAGACCCCCCTTGGACGAGATCATGCATGACCCCCTTGAACGAGATCACCTTGGACGAGGTCATGCATGACCCCTCTGGTGGTTGGGTCTCCATACTTAGTCAAATTTCATACCAAGGGGTGGAGGCATCGTCCGGCTATGGAGGCCACGGAGACGGGTCGACCATCGTATAGAGAAGAAGGGGTTTGACCACTTAGGCCCAAAAACCCAACCCAACAAGGCCCAGCTAGCTCTTTTAATCATTATTGTTGAGTTGGCCTTATGAATCACTACCACTCCTTGAAAATAATCAATGTGGTATTGAGTGATTTTTTTAGTGGTAAACAAATGCCCCCCACAACTTAGTGTATAAGAATTATGCACTAAGTTGTTGAACTCAATTTGGCCACCTAAAAATAATACTTATCTCGTCACCACCTTCCTTAGCCAAATTTTGGCTTTGATTACAAAGCCATGCACTCGTAGCCTTTTATAGAATGCTAGGCCCCGACAAAGGAAGCAAAACTTAACTAGCTCAATTTCCTTTCCATGTTATGGCTAGCTACTCAAGCCATGCTTTATCACGAGGGTATCATACCATGTCTTAGGGTGTGGGAGGCTTGGCATGTCGGCCACCATGGTGGCCGCCTAACATTGAACCCCTTGACACCTCACGTCCCAAAGAGAAGGGACATAAGACTTGAGATGCTTGTCATTGATTAATCGATCATGTAGCATCCCATCCTCTTACGACAAGTAGGCCTCCTTGGACGGGTGGCCTGGACAATAAAGGGTCTACACCGACACCCAATCGCCTGCTCATGCCATGTAAATGGCATGGATCCAGCCACCACATGAGTGTGGCTTATCAGTTATGACCAGGTTCTCACATCACAAATCTAACTAAAACTTGTCACTTCGACCTCGTATTTTTTAGCCATGATTGGCTGTTGTTTTTCCTTTTCTCTTTTTTTTACTAATATTTTATTTATTTATTTTAATATATCAAAGAGTGACATGCATCACTGTTCTCCATACCCTTTGGCCACCACCAACGTACCAAAGGTGTATATCCACTGCCAAGTCCATGGATTAAACCAGACAAGCCATCCATAGACCACATGTTTACTCTCCTTATAAAGGGATAGCTCCTTATCAGTTGGTTTTGAATTTCCCAACTCAACCATGGATTGTGCCCGGTCCACTTGTCTTGCCTTGGTGGCCTTGTAGGGGGTCTCACGATCCTCTGCCTTAGCCACCTTACTAGACATGTTGGGTTGATGTTGAACCTGATGTGCTTGTCTCGTTTCTGGTGATACTCTAGGTAATCTCAACTCATTGGGCTCATGAAAGAGACCACGAGTTTTTATATTCCTAGTTTCACCCCAGCCATGCTTGTTCATCCCACATAGTTGGGAAGAGGAGTGGTTGGACTCAATGAATCGATGACCAACCTTGTGGCCAACATGACCCTGTTCAACCCTTATGCCTTGGTGACTTCTACACGTAGCACATAACAACCTCTGGTTCTTTGTATAACCAAGTTTGGTTATTGTATGCCGAGATGTCTTATTCTTGTCCCCTTGTCTGCCATTCATGTTTGGCATGCCATGAGGGTTGTTAAGCATGTACTTGTTTCTTTGTCCATCCCTTAACACACTCTCATACTTAGAAATTTTTTGAGTGACTTGGGTGGGTTTCACTCTCTTGGAATTGCCCCTCACGCATTTCTTCACATTTAATGACATGCCCCCCTGCCCACTGAATGGATCCGCAGACATGCCCCCATGCCATTACTCATGGTCAGTGACATGCACCCCTTCACATCATTATGTTCACTACAAACATGTGTGGGTTTGGCTTCTTGGGCCTTCTTAGGTACGTCTATCTTCCCACTGCTTGTGTTTGATGTGCCCCCCTTTCCATACTTAGCTCCATCATCATGCTTGCTGGAAACACATGTGGCTTGAGCTTGTTGTGGCTTGTTCCGCACAACTGTCAACCCACTGCTTTTGGTTGATGACATGCCCCCCATGCCATCTTCAGACAACAAATATGGTATTCTGTTGAACACACCTTTTTGTTCAATTTTCTGGACGTCAACTTGCCCCCCATCCTGAAATTTCACCTTGTCATGTAGACTTCCATAGCCCTCTGCATGCCCCCCTGGCGGTTTGTATCCACCAGGACGCTCGAGCATAGATGGCATCGAGGTTGGGCAAGCTTGTGGTAGCACATTAGCTATTAACCCTCCACCAACTCTCACGTTCAAGCATGGTCTAGCCTCTGAGACGGTTTTATGAGTAACTGTCGGCACATGCGGTTGCTTTACATGAGTGGTGAACGTGGGAGCGAGATTTTTATTATAACCGCTATGCTGAAGACGTATTTGACTTGTCGCCGGAGGCGGTAAGTTCCCTGACCGTGGATGGGTAGTCTGGCCACCGGAGAACAAGATACTTGTATACTCAGTAGCAATACTTGGTGGCGGATCTATACCAATTTTTGGTAAAGAAATTCCTCGCACCACTGGTTCTATAAAATCTTTTTTAAGCTTATCCAAGCAATTTGTATTTTCTATAGTTGTTTCAAGCAATTCATCCAAACGTCTATCTAACATAGAACTAAAAGAAGCAAGTTTTAGACTTGTCTGTTGTGGACTTTTAACAAGTCCATTCAAACTCTCTTCCATCAATCGACGGGTCTCCACCATCACTTGACGGTTCTCCCCCACCATCTTGCAGTTATCATCCACCATTGAGCGGAGTGACATGGCAGTGGTGGTTACATCAACACAAGGCGCCGCCGGTGGCAAGATCTCAATCAAGCCATTGTTTCCGACAACACTTACTGTTGCTTGGCCAAATTTGAACTTGGCCGCAAACTCCTTCACAACTCCTGATGAAATATCGCCTTCCTGTTCTCTCAGTCGTGGAGCTATCAAATCAAACACACAGAGTCCCACCAGGTGTGCCAATTTGTTTTCCGACGTGGAAAAACTGGTGTTTGAACACAATGGATAAACCTTTGACTTCTTGAACAACGATTAATAACACAGTTCACTCCTCTCCGAACAATGTTCGAACGAGGGTGTTTGATGTTTTTGATGGTTTTTTGGGAACAAAGCTAAGTTAAGTTACTCTACTCCTATGGAGGTTCAGTGAGAGCTCCAGAAACTAAAACTATGGCTAATTTGCAGAGAAAAGGATAAAGTTTGACATTGTGCGTCAAATGTTTGGTTGTGGAACCCTTTTACAATTTTAGTTTCTCCTATTTATAGACATCGAGTGTAACTGCCTTGGTAACTGCCTTTGTAACCGTTAGCTGGCTTGTTGCTCCAAACCGCCTCGGGGTCCTTGTCACCGCCTTGGTGACTAGTTGGTAACCGTCACCTTGCCTTAGTCGAATTTCTTGTCTTATTGACTTGATATGCTGATGTCACCAGTTGGTAACCGTCACCTTGGGGGCCCTTGTCTCGTTTTGGGCTGGTGGGTACTTGATGGTTTCGATGCCGGGTCGGGTTGTTGTTGATCCTTATCGCCTTGTCATGACTGGATGGGGTTGAGGCTCTTGCCTTAGCCTCCATGAACCATGATGAGGTCTTGATCTCACCCTCGACTGCTTGATGACTCCCCGCTCCTGAGTCCGCTACCACTTCATGACACCAAGTCCTTCTCATTAACTTGTTGGTTGTTACCAAGCCGTCTCATCGGCTTGATACCTTCTGGCATGCCACCAAGCCCATGTAATCAACTTGACACCCCTTGCTACCAAGCCAGCCCTGGTGGCTTGGTCTCCATACTTAGTTTTTGTAGCCTCATCAAGTTGGTAAGTTACACCCTACCGGCTTGGTACCCTGTTAGGGTGCTACCAAGCCCGTCTTGGGACTTTATCTCCATATATGGCCCCATAAAGGCCATACCTAGCCACCATGCCTTAGTCGAATTTCTTGTCTTGTTGACTTGATACGCTGATGTCTGGTTATCAAGTTCGTCTTGGCCCCCTGTTGCCTGGCCACCAAGTTAGTCTTACCGGCTTGATACCCCCTTGGGGTCATGGTACCCTGTCGCTTTGCTTGGCTTCCAAGCCTGTCTTGCCGACCCCGTTGGCTTCATACTTAGCCAAATGTCTTGGTACCAAGCCCGCCTTGCCGACATGGTACCCTCTTGCCCCATACTTAGCCGATTTTGTCTCAGCACCAGGCCTGCCTTGCCGGCTTGGTACCCCGTTGGGGTCTTGGTACCCTGTCGCTTTGCTTGGCTTCCAAGCCTGTCTTGCCGACCCCGTTGGCTTCATACTTAGCCAAATATCTTGGTACCAAGCCCGCCTTGCCGGCATGGTACCCTCTTGCCCCATACTTAGCCGATTTTGTCTCAGCACCAGGCCTGCCTTGCCGGCTTGGTACCCCGTCGTTGACCCTCTTACTTGGTACCCGGTCGTTTGGCACCCCGTTGTGTCACCTTGTTTTCCATACTTAGTTTTTGGATGACCTTCAATTTGGTACATGGTTGGGTCTCCATCCTTAGTCAAATTTCATACCAAGGGGTGGAGGCATCGTCCGGCTATGGAGGCCATGGAGACGGGTCGACCATTGTATAGAGTCGACCATTGTATAGAGAAGAAGGGTTTTGGCCACTTAGGCCCAAAAACTCAACCCAACAAGGCCCATCTAACTTTTTTAGTTATTAATGTTGAGTTGACCTTATAAATCACTACCACTCCTTGAAAATAATCAATGTGGTATTGAATGATTTTTTAGTGGTAAACACACTTATTGTTTCTCAAATTTTGTCAAGTACTCCAGTTCATCATGGAAGAAAAAGGGCATAGAAAAAGGGAAGTAAAAGCAAACAAAAAACAGAGAGTGCGGCTGCTTTCTCAGGAGGAAAGTCACTAATCAGTAATCATCATCACCATTCAACGAAATCACAGTTCAAACAAATAACAATGATAACCAGCAACCAAAATATGCCTAAACAATCTGCTGTAGTTGGAAGAAATTGATTAGGCGTGGGAAACGTTTCTGTTTCTTCTAGAATTTTTCATCTTCTTCGTTCCTCTTTGCCCTCTGTTCATCACAGATATCGGTTTGACCCAGGGATGAATTGGTAGTTGCACTGTTGAACCATTGGCCAATTGACAATCAGACGCCAGGTACGACCTGAGACCGAGACTAGTCCAGTCAAAAACCCAGGGCCACGACTCGGTTATATACGGGGACTCTGAACCCAACCCACCACCACGTCTACGGCTGATAGTATATTTTCGGAATGTATATTTATTATTTAGTCCCCAAACTTAGTGTTCACTAATTTCTTAGCATTCAAATGGTTTACTTTTAACATTTCAATCCTTAGATGATAGATATCCTTTATGTATACCTTGGCCGATTGACTACTATGTCAACAAAGAGCTTAAAACGTTACATCTGGTGTCCGCCGCAGATAAACGATGTCATTGATCAAGCTACTAAGGTAGAGAGCTTGATAAACGGACAATGTGGTACTAGATTCATCTGGAAGTTCCACTCAACGAATCGTCCTTATTGATGCTAATGATTTTATATGTTATTATTCAGATTTGAGATTTACAAGTGCCATTATAAGACTAATTAAGAGCTTTGACGAGTAATTTCACTGATCAATTATTACTGATGTCAAGCTTATGCGGTTCTTAATCTTTATATTGTCTCAAATTCATGATTGTCTAGTGATTTGTTGAACGCTATGTCACTGATTGCATTTCGAAAAAAAAAAAGAAGAAGATGAAGATGCGTCGTTGTATTTTATTGTAATTTGCACCATTAGTATATTTTTATGGTAAAAATTACCATGATTTTGTCGAGCCCGCTCGATAAGGGTCCAAGTGGGTTGTGGTTTCTGGCCTGTCAACGGGTGGCGGGGAACCCGGGACCCGTCAATCATGATTTTCGGGCGGTTGTGGTTCATTCATTATCCGCCCTGCGACCCGCCCGACGGGTTATCCGTGTACAAAAACGACGTCGTTTGGAGGACCATATACATACTTCGCTTTCCCTTCCAGAAACCCTAGCAGCCGCCTCAAATTTCATTCTTCACCAAACGATCCAAAAATCAGAAACCCTAGTTTCCTTCTTTCTCTCTGCCTCCTCTTTGGCGATTAGCGATCAGATCGCTAGATAATCGCGATTTGGTCAATTTTTTTGCCTTTTCCCCTCATCAATTCCTCAATTTGACCAATCACATGGATGGAAGAGCAACCATTCGATGAAGATTTCGTCGAGCGCAGTCCAAAAACGAGTCGTTGGAAGTTCAAATCGCCGATTCTTCGAGAAGAGATAAGTTAATTCTGGGTTTCTTATCTTTTCTTTCAAGTATCTTCCCTGATTCCCGTTCCCCAAACTTTCTACTGACTCTTCTTGTACTGGTATATATAGGGGGATTCAGAGCACAAAGGTCATTTCTCACCTCGCCATCTTTTGAAATCGAGAACAAGAACACCCCAGTCCACAGAGAGCAGAGACCGAGGGATTTAGTCGAGCTTCCTGACAGAGTCCAGTCGTCGAGGGTAAGGATCTTGATCTCGTCTATACTTTTTCTGGGTTAGTGGTGTCAATACAGACGTGCATGCATTAAAATCCAGTTATAACTTGATTTGTGTTCGTTGTTCACTCTTTTTGGGCTAGGTTGGACTCGTTTGGATCGGGTTTCGAGAACTGAAGGGGAACAGAGTGAGTGATCAGTGAGCAGTGAGGATCAATCTACTGTCATTGGGTACTCGATAGTCCACAGAAAACTCCAATCCGAGAAGGTAATCCCGTCCTCCTCTCCTAAGCCTCAACTCACTGTGTTTGTTCATAATGCTGCGACTTGTTGTGACAATCTATGGATTCATAATGCTAGTAAGTAAAAAGTATTAAACTGTAATCGTGATTTTGTTGCAAAAGATGTTTGTTTGCTAGTTTAGCCTTGTCATTGTGAATGTAACTAAGTTAAATTAAGGCTTAATTAGTAACACATAAATTTATTATGTTCAGATGGAAGGTGCCTACTGCTATGAATGTTGACCCTGCTCCAAATTCCAATGTGAATATCCCTGAAAATGGCGTCCAACCTCAACCTGAACAACCTTATCCTGATGCAATTAATCCAGTTAATGGTAATGTTGAAGAGCTTGAAGCTCAACATAAGTTAACCTCTAATGTGTGGCCTCACTTCAACCGAGTTAGGGTTAATAGGGTTATGAATGCTAGGTGTAAGTACTGTCGTAAATCCCTTGGTGGGGAAACCAGTAATGGAACTTCACACATGAGAAGCCATATCAAAACATGTATCCAAAAGAGGATACATGATGGTTCTCAAAATATACTTGGCCCTAACTATCAACCTGCCGGAAATCCTCAACTCTTTGCTTCTCAATACAATTCTGAGGTTTCTAGGAAGGAACTTTGTTCAATGATTCTGGTTCATGAGTACCCTCTTAGCCTTGTTGATCATGTGGGTTTCAAACATTTTTGTTGTTCTCTTCAACCTCAATTTGCTGTCCCTAGTAGAAACATGGTGAAAAAGGATATTCTGGGTATGTTTGGGGTTGAAAGGTCTAAATATCAGTCGATGGAAACTTGGGGAGGGTTTCAGTGACTACTGATTTGTGGACTGCCACAAATCAGAAAATGGGGTATATGGCAGTAACTGGTCACTTTATTGACAACTCTTTGAAGGTTCGTAACATAATGTTGACGTTTATGTATGTTCCAGCTCCTCACACTAGTCAAAGACTAGCTGATAGGTTGTTTGATTGTCTTCTTGATTGGAACATTGATGGTAAGTTGTCCCCAATCACACTGGACAATTGTACCCCCAATGATTCAATGATATTTCATATGAGAAATAAGCTTGTGAGCAATGATTTGTTGCTTGATGGTAAACTGATTCATATGAGGTGTTCAGCTCATATTCTAAACCTGATTGTGAGGGATGGTTTGGATGCAATCAAAGATGCTATACATTTGATTAGAGAGAGTGTAGTTTAATGGAATTCTACACCTAAGAGGGTTCAAACCTTCTTCGAAGTTGTTAAATGTTAAGCAACTAAAGTTGAACTTTGAGAAAAAACTGGTGCTTGATTGTCCAACTAGATGGAATTCCACATACCATATGCTCTCTGTTGCTCTTCAATATAACAATGTTTTCTTTCGGTTGAACTTGAGGGACAATCAATACACATCTGTTCCTTCTAATTCTCATTGGGAATTTGCATCTGTTGTTATTGATAAGCTAGAAATATTCTCTGAGATAACTCGGTTATTCTCTGGTTCCAAGTATCCAACTGCTAATCTTTTCTTCCCAAAGATTTGTGACTTGAGATTGAAACTAAATAAGTGGGGTCTTTATCCCAACCCTGTGATTTTTGGAATGGCCAGTCAAATGTCTGAGAAGTTTGATAAGTACTGGGATGATATCCATCTTGTACTTGCTGTCTCGGTTGTTTTAGATCCTAGATATAAGCTCCATGTGATTGAATACTATGCTGGAAAGTTTGGGAATACGGAAACTGATTTGGTTGCTGAGAATATCAAGAAGGTTATTTGTGGTTTGATTCTTGATTATCAAGCCAAAGCCGAGAAGAAGTCTGGGTCTGAAACTGGAACTTCTTCTGCTAGTTCTGGTTCTGTCTCGGCTACTGAACATGACTATGAGCTCTTTGTAAGTCAAAGGAAAAAGATCAAGAGTTCTTTGGTTACTACTAAGTTGGATATGTATCTTGTTGAGGATATAATTTCTCGGACATCAGACTTTGATATGCTCTTGTGGTGGAAACTGAATGGTCTCAAGTATCCAACCTTGCAAGCAATTGCAAGGGACTTTTTGGCAATCCCAATTACATATGTTGCTTCTGAAAGTGCATTCAGTTCTGGTGGGAGGCTGTTAGACCCTCACCGGAGCAGGCTTCATTACTCAACTGTTGAATCAATGATGTGCACACGAAGCTGGATAATGGAAGACATGCAAAGAGGTAACATGCAACTAAACCTCCAAATTCTGGTACAAGTAATTTTGTTTAAGTGTAAATAATAATTTTTCATTTCTATCTGTAGATTCGGAGGCTGCTGCTGCTGTGGAGGCATTGGAGGGAGTCTTCTCAGCCCTGTCAGTCGACGATACGACTGTGGAGGAGGCAGAACCTGGGGGTAGGGGTGGGCATTGGGTGGGTCGGGTGGATTTTGACCATAAAATGCACCCACCCGCGCTTAAACGGATTGATAATTTTTAACCCACCACCCACCCACATTTAGTCTCGGGTTGGGTCGGGCGGATGGTGGATGATGCGGGTGGGTTTGTGGGTTCACCCACATCACAATGTATATTATATAAAGGAGTCAACTTGACATGATAATAGGTGAAGAGAATCATCGAGGAAAACAAAAAGTTGAAATAGGACGAAAAATGTCGAATTAGTTCTTAAATTGGATAGAAATTCTATTATGAAAGAGTTTTCTACAGATTGAGACGATTATTAGGTGCAAGGAACTAAGGAAAATAATTCCACAAAGGAAAGAGCGGTGATCTAGGCACAAGAATTAGAGGAAAAAGTAAAGGAAAGAAGAGGGGATCTCTATTTGGAAGGTTGGCTTTGAGGTTCAAACTCCAGGAGTAGTCCGAATTTATATCTAACGTCTCCACTCTCCTCTCTCTAGCGCCAACGACTTTGATCTTTTTGCTGTTGGGTTGAGCGGGTCACCCGCACACTCACCCACAACCCACCCACCACCCGGCGGATGGCTCCCAGCGCAACCCGTCATCCACCCACAGACCCATCCACTTAACAAAATTCGGGTCAAATGCGGGTGGGTCGGCCCAAACCCGCGGATGATCCGCCCGCATGCCCAGCCCTACCTGGGGGTAAGAAAAACACTTCTCCTTTTCTAAAATTTCTAACTCTGTTCATTGAGATTTGAGGCTCGACATAATGATTTACAACCTGTTTTTCAGGTCCTGAAATGGTGTTCTTGAAATCACCATTTGGCCAGGAAGACTGATCCATTTGCATCTGTCGAGCCAGGTATAACTTCAAATCATCTTCTCTTGTCACAGAACCTCGAGGTTGTTAATTGTTAGGCTTAGGAACTTAAGAATGTTTACTTGAATGTTTGTGCAGACTTGCATTTGATGAATGTTGACTGCTGCTACTTGCTTTGGAATAAGACTTAGCAAAAGTTAGGGATCCTTAAAGCTGCATCTTGCTCGAAGGAAGGCTGGTGTTACATTTGCTCTCAACGGTTAGGATGGCTTGGAGTTTGTTTTACCTTAGTCAGCTAGTTGTTCTTGCTTTTGAATAAGACTCGGCAGCCATGGTGCTGAGAGTTGATTTTTTTTTTTTTATTCTTTCAAGTTCGGATGATTTAAAGTTGCTGTTGATTGCAACTTTGTTGAGTTTGTGAGATCTTGTTGCTGATAGTTTCAGAATTCAGAGTTTCAGACTATCATTTATTCTGAATAAAGTATTATTTTCATGTTTTTTCATATATTAATTTTTTATTGTATTGTAGCGGGTATATTCGTGCGGGCACCCGAAAACCCAGCGATAATGGGGTTAGTACCACTACCAGACCCGTATCACCGTTTGGGTCGGGAAAGGGGAAACCCAAAATCCATAATAAGCAGGGGACGGATACAGGGTACCCGCGCTCGATCCGCCCGTCGCCATCCCTAGAAAACCCCTTAGTTAAATTCTCAGCTCCGCCATTAAGTACATTTTAATTTTTATTGTCCATCAAGGTTATGAACTTCGATAAAAAAAAAAAAAAGGTTATGAACTACTTTTTGTGTTCTTCCCTTGAGGACCGAATTGTAACAGATAATAAAATGAAGACTGATTTGTACTAATAAATTCTATTATTCCTAATATTCCTCAATTTCCTTCCTGTCTTTTTCCGCTCGCTTCCTTTTCTTTTCTTTTCCTTCATCTTTTCCGTTGAAGAGAAAGCAGACTTTGGTTGTTCGCTCTTAGCTGTACAAAGCCCTTCTCTTCTTCGTCTGTAATTTCAGCAGACAAATCTCTCTTTTCTCCATCTCTCTTCCCCTTTCCCTTTCTCCTCCCTCTGCTTTCGCTGTGGATTATTGAATTGCAGAGCGGCTGAGGTGTTTCAAGGGGGTGAAGAAGGAATCGTGGACTCGCCGATCTTCGAGTTGAAGTCAGCCATCCGCACAAGTCTTGACCGGAGAAGAAACTCTCCTCGTCGGCAGTAGTCAGTTAGGTAAGCGGTCGGTTTCTGGTAGTTTCGAGTTCAATTTCTTAGTCGGTTAGTACATAGAGAGAGAGAGAGAGCTGTTTTTACTTTGCTTCAGTTCCATTTGTCGCCGGATTTGATCCTTAAGATCCGTCGCTTTAGACGGTTGAATTTCGGCCTCCTCGTAATGTCCGTTGGTTGGCCGAGGAGTTACGGCCGAGGAAGCAGAAGAGTTAATTGAGCTCGCTGTGGAATTCAGATTTCACTGTGGTTTTCATGGCTTCCTTCTGCTTGCTTCGAATCCTGACTCTGGTTTAAATGTTCACAGGCGGTGGGGAGATGGCGAGTCGAGTTAAAGAGGACGAGAAGAATGAGAGAATTATCAGGGGACTTCTCAAACTTCAGGAGAATCGGAGATGCATCAACTGCAACAGTCTGGTAATGTGTTATTCGAGTGCTTTCTGCCGAGAAATTCTGGCAATGCTAATGTGGTGGTTTGGCTCTACTCCTATGAAACTTAACGGTTGCAGGAGTCAGTTAATTGATTTTGTATTTCAAGTGTTCGTTCGACTAGGGTGGAAATTTGCTAAGCAAGAAACGAAATTTGAGAGGGAAGCAATGCTGATGGAGTGTAGTTAGTAGTTTCATATGTCAATATCATAGGTCTAGGCTTGATAATGCTGCTAACTTAGTGAGAGATACTAGATATTCCTAGAGTGCATGTTAGTTAGTCCCCCAGGGAGTTCCTTAGATATGTGGAAAGGAATAACATCTTTTTTTTTTCTGGGAAGGGGTTCTTATTTTTTTTCCTTGCACAGTGACCAAAAATAAAATGAAAAAGGAGATTTGAGGATACTTCTGGATTACATATTAGTTTCCCTGTACCCTCAGGGACATAGCCGTAGGCGAGGAAGGATTTTCCTAGGTCAGAAGAGGTGACTGAAACTGTCAAAATTGAGGCTTTTGACCATTATATTAGGTGAAAAGAGCACATGCTTGGAGTGTTGCAGTACCATGTTATTGGAACGAGAAATTCACCGTTCTGCTTTTATTTGATTGTAACATGCATTTTTCTGTTCTAAGACATTTTCTTGCTTGATCAGGGACCGCAATATGTTTGCACAAATTTCTCGACATTTGTCTGCACTACCTGTAGTGGAATTCAGTAAGTATCTCCTAAGTGGCTTTAGGTTTGCTTAGGTTTTTATTCTCTTATATACTTATGGTGCTTGTTTCTGCTCTCATCAGTCGGGAGTTTACTCACAGAGTGAAATCAATATCAATGGCTAAATTTACCCCCCAAGAAGTTGGTGCACTTCAGGAAGGTGGAAACAAGGTATGCCAGCCTTGTATTTCATATCTGTTAAGTTTTATCTTATTGGATGGACGCATATGCCTGAATTTTCATCCTGGACCATCCCTTTTCTGGATCATCTTGACAGCGTGCAAGAGAAGTTCTTCTGAAAGACTGGGATCCTCAGCGTAACTCTACACCTGACAGCAGGTTTTGACATATTGCATCAAACTATCTTGCATGTTATTTATTATTATTGTTCTGATTTCCTTCCCATTTTTTTCTTTGGTGGCAGTAATGTTGATAGACTTCGGGACTTTATCAAACACGTGTATGTTGATAAAAGGTACACGGGTGATAAGAACTATGGCAAACCTCCAATTATGAAGACGGTGAGATGACATTATGCTCTTGAAATTATATTCCCATATCTTACCTGCTTTATTTCCTTGGTACGTGTTCGCACCATGGAAATGCTAATCGTCATAGTTAAATCTGTACAGGCTGATAGAGAGGATGTAGGGTCCCGGAGTCCACCATATGAGGATGTGTATGACCGCCGTTCCAATGAAAGGTCTAGTCCAGGTGGAAGAAGTGATGACAAAAACTACAGATATGGTTATGACGAGAGGAGAAGCCCTGGATATGATCAAGAAGGTAGACATTACAGTGATTACAGGAAAAGTCCTGCTCGACCAGAGATTATCAACGATTGGCGTCGGGAGGATAGATTTGGAAATGGAAGGAAAGGTGAGGACCATAGAGTATCTGATGGAGATTCAAAACTGAGTGGCAGGTCACCAGAGCGGCCAAATGATGTTGGGGGAACTAGTCCCCCGGTTGTACGGCCCGTTCGAGAAATTTTGGGTGATAGTGTAGTGCCTCTTCGTATAAGTGAACCACCTAAAGCTAATGCAGTAAGGACTGCTGATGGCTTTGTGGGGACACAGGTAGTCATCTTGTCAGTTGTCTTTTAAAACTCTTATAGCCTGTGTATTTGCTTTAATTACCTTGTTGTCAACTTTGGTCTTGAAATAATGGTGTGGACTTAATCCTACTGTTTGCTGTAACAATTACAGAGAACTGCCTCTTCAAGCAGCCTCAGCTCTACAACTGAGGCCCCTGCGGAAGTAAAAGTAGAACCCGCACCAAGCTTAATCGATTTTGATTCTGATCCCGCACCCACTGCTGCTGCGGCTGCTCCCCAAGCACAACAGACAACTTCAACTCAACCTGCTGCACCAACTTTAGCTGCCAGCAATGACAATAACTGGGCGTCTTTTGATTTCGCCCCTGCTCCTAAAGCTTCTGAAGCTCCTGCAAATGCCAGTCCACTGGATTCTGTTTTGTCTCAGTTGTCAGCTACGCCATCTGTACCTGGTCCTACCCAAATTATTCCGAATGGTTTTGGTACAATGCCTGTGACTGGCAATGGTGGTAATGCCCCTGTTCCAGAAGCTGGGCAATGGGCCACCACACAGCATCAACAACCTTCTTTAACGCCTGCACAGTCCACCTCTCAACAATATTCAGCCCCTGGCAATCATGTAAGCCTTGGTAACAGCCTTCTCGGCTTTCATTGTGTTATTCATATTTGTTAGCATCTGGACCTTACTGTTTACCTGTCCTTTTTGCAAGCTATGGAATTCTTCACTACCCCCTAATGTGCAAGCAGCTCTGAATACAACTCCTGGCGGCGGAACAATTCCAGGTCCTGGATCTTCACAATCTTCAACAGCTACTGGAATGAAAGAATTACCGCAGGTAACTATCCTTTTCTTCTTAGCTCTTCTTACTGTATGTTTATTGGTAGCAAATACATGTGCCTTACCTTATCCCTTAAATAACTGCAGGATCTGTTTACCGCAACATATCCTTATTTCCCTACAATGGTTCCAGGGTGGCAAACAGGTCCACCCCGTGGTATGATGTACCCTATGCAGTATTCTAATGTGCCAGCTCCTATGCAGTATGCTAATGTGCCATCCCCTATGCAATATGCTAATGTGCCATCCCCTATGCAATATGCTAATGTGCCATCCCCTATGCAATATAATAGTGCTGCTGCGGTAGGTTTCTCGGTAATAAAAAGATCTTTCATTATTGCTGCCTTATTTTGGATTTTCACTATTGGTTTTTCTGTATCTTTGTTTTCACCACAGCTTATGCCCACATTCATCCAGCAACCCTCAAAATCGTTAAATCCATTTGACGCAAATGAGCCAACACCAGCTCAGGCCCAACCTGTATGTGCTCTCTCTTCATTAATCTGAAGCTCTGTGTCTTTCATTTGGCAATATGTTTATGCTAAAAATCATATCCAAAAAGCTAAGCTAGTTGAGGAACACTTTCATTTTAAAGGCACAGCTTTCTGTGTTTTTATACTTTTTGTCTTTAAATATCTCAGTTGTGACATTGCTAAAGCAGCTTGCTCTGGAGATTGTATCAGTATTGAAGTCCTTTCTGACTTAAATTTTTGAAGTGATCGTTCTTGCTTGAATCTTGAAATAGAATTATTAGTTCGAGTACTAAGATTTTGGATGGTTAGAAGATTTGAATTTAAATTGTATCCACTTTTTTAGGAATTCAGTTTCTAGGAGTTGTGTGAACAGGCAAAGACTACCCAACCATGAATGCTATTATCTTTTGCTGGCTAATCCTCCTTCTGGTCTGCTTGACCGCGAATGCTGAGAATACTTTACTTCTGCATACAGAAAGCTACCCGAGGCTTCTGTTTATCTATTTATCTCTTACGTTACTGGTTTTATGTCTGCAGTTTCCTAATATGTCATCCTTGCAAAGTGCTTTACCAAATATGGCGGCACATTCAGGAATACAGCGGGCTTCAAGTCTTGATAACTCCGCACCACCAGCATGGATGCCAAACCAGTCATCACCTTATCAATCGGGATTGCATCCCCAGTTACAATCTTACTCAACTACAGCGCCTCCAAGTAAATTCTTTTCTCATTCAGTCTTTTCCACACCCTTGTGCTTTATTGTGTTTACATTCTCATCCTGCTTCACGAAACAACTCAGGGCCAACTACATCTCAAGTGCCGAGTCACTCGTCTGGGTATGTACTCCACGAACTATACATGCTGTTGTTCAGGTTATAGTAATCAGCTGCTAAATGCTTCTACCCTGACTCTCTACAGGCATCTAGGAATAGCAGGTTTCGGCAGCAGTGATGGTGGTGCTGCGTTTGGTGCCTTAAATTTGGACCAACATCTGGCTGGCGGATTCTCGGCTCCTGCTACCACATTGCAGCCGTTCCCTTCTGCAGGAGGCAACCCTTTTGGATGAAGAGTGATAAAACTGAAACAGGAATAATATTTCCTTCAGCTTGGTTTCGGAATTGCATCAACTTGTTGCTAATTGCCAAATTGCTGCTGTGTTAGAAAGTTTCGCCCTTCTTTCCTCGTCGTGATCCAGGCAAATTGTGAAGTGCTGGTCTTTCCCTGGGCGATAGGGCGAACTGTCCAAGGGAATTAAACCAGCAGCCGAAGTTGAAATAGGTAATGGGAAATTTTATAGGTCATCTTTAATCGTGATTTAGGGTTTCTCTTTTCATAATTCGATGGTGATTTTGCATTGTTGTAATATTATTGTTCATCACGGGGTGAAATCACTGAAATGTGTGCTGCATTGTTCCCCCGTGGAAACTGTACCATTTTTCTTGTGTTATCTTCTTCTTTCACTCAGCCATTTTCTGTTAAAATTCTTTGTAGGGGTTGGTTAGGGTTCTATTTTTCTTTTGTGGTTGGGGATGTGTATTAATTTGTAGTCTCTTCGGGTTTTTTTTTTTGTTTTTTTTTTTGCGGCAAGCTCTTTCGAGTCTGTGAAATATAATGTATGGGAATGCCATTTGGTCTCACTGCCTACAGCAAAGTTTGTGTAATTGCATATGGGTTAATACTATATTTGGTCACTGGGATTATTAAATCGTGACATGTTTAGTCACTAGAAAAAATTAATATCAAGTTTGGTCACTCAAATTACTAAAACAGGTCATATTTAGTCACTCTCCGTTAGTCTCTGTCCAACTCTGTTAAAAAGTGCTGACGTGGCTAATGAGAGCGCCTAATCAGCGTCGTTTTGGCCCAAAAATGGCCAAACCAGACCCGCCACGTCACTAAATCAGCCATGTCATACACCCAACCCATTAACCAAACCAAACCTAGAACCAACCTCGACCCATTTAACAACACAAAATTGAAAATCAATTGGGTTAGTGGCCATTTTCAGACCCGTAACCCTTCTCCTTCCTCGCGAAGCTCTTATGTGTTCGATCGAAAATGATAGAATCTAGAGGAAAGTGCTTACCCTTTTCATTACAATTCTTTTTCCATTCTATCTCCCAAGCAAAACAGCAACTAGAGAAAGAGCTACATTTTCCATTCTAATCTTCTACCAAACCAGACAAGCAAACAAACAAAACAAAAGCAGAAACTGAAATCGAAAAGCAAAACAAAACATTTCATTACCAGCAGTATCCTGCTTGTTCTTGACCCTAACATGTCCTTTGATCCCCTGCTTATCTATACCAAGCCCGTATTCTTCTTCCCATCCTTGCCGAACAATTCGTCAATAACAGTAACAGCCAAACCCTAGCCCTATTTCAGTACCAAAAAGACAAATCACAGACGCGTAGAGTCAACGGCTATGGAAGTAGCAGAAGTACCATCTGTTTCATGAGCCGGAAAGCGGCAGACTTTCAGGCTACCCCGACGTAGTTGAGAGGGGCTTCGGGAGCGGTCAGTTTTTCATCTACTCTCCCGCGGTACCCTTCTTCAGCTGCGTGCGGCGGCGGAACTGTCAGTCCGCTTCCTAGACGGTTGTTAGATCAGAGCGGAAGAGGAGAAATTTGAGAGAAGGAGAGTGAGAGAAGTAAACCTAGGGCGAAAGAAGAGAAAAAAGGAGCAAATTAGGTGTGTTGTGAAAGTCTTCACGAGGAAGGAGAAGGGTTTCGGGTCTGAAAATGGCCACTAACCCAATTGATTTTTCAATTTTGTGTTGTTAAATGGGTTGGGTTTGGTTCTAGGTTCGGTTTGGTTAATGGGTTGGGTTGGGTGTATGACATGGCGGGTTTAGTGACGTGGCGGGTCGGGTTTGACCATTTTTGGGTCAAAATGGCGCTGATTAGGCGCTCCCGTTAGCCACATCAGCACTTGTTAACGGATTTAGACGGAGACTAACGGAGAGTCACTAAATGTGACCTGTTTTAGTAATTTGAGTGACCAAAGTTGATATTAATTTTTTCTAGTGACTAAACATGTCATGATTTTGTAATCTTAGTGACCAAATGTGGCATTAACCCAATTGCATATATGTGACATTTTGGGATTGGTATTTCTTTTTTGGGTTAATACCTTGTTATGGCCTGAACTATGACCATGTAATCAACTTTGGCCAGTGGTTTGAGAAATTAACATCCTGGCCCGAACTATGCAGCATATAGATAAAATTGGCCTGGAGCGTGGTTTGACCGTTTGTTTGGACGGTCAACACCGTTGACCGTTAGTCAACTGTCCAGGTCACTGCCATGTCAGCATAAAAAAATTATAATTTCAATTTTCTTTTTATTTCATTTACAAAATTGAATAATAAAAAAAACAAAAAACAAAAACTTTTGGCCCACCCATTCCCACCTTATCCCCTCACCTTCTTTCCTTTTCGATCAAACCCAAACAAACCCTATCTTCCATATTCTTCCCCGATGAGCCACCGCCTCCATTCTCTCCGACTTCAAATGCAGCGGAGATCCGCCGCCTGCATCATCTTCACCAGCTTCCCCTGAAACCGTAAAAACAAAACCTCCACACAAGCTCTGCCTCTTCGACCAGCTCTTCCCCTTAACCTACACTCCACTCATCCTCTTCTACGCCAACCATGAAACCCCAAATCTCCAATCCACCGATCGCTTCATCGCCCACCTGAAGCGCTCTCTTGCCGAGACTCTGACCGTCTACTAACCTTTCTCCGGCAGGACGAATTCGGGCAACTTGCTCATCGACAGGTTCGGGGAAAGCATCCCGTTCATCCATGTCAAGGTCGAAAGCTGCCGCCTTTCCGATTTCCTCAAACGCCGTGAACCGAAAAACCTCAACTGCCTCCTCCCTCGAGCTCCCTTCCGTCGAGAAAGCTTCGAATTCGACTCCCCTGTTTTGGAGATGCAGGTCTCTATTTTCGCCTGCGGCGGAATCGCCCTGGGATGGGCCGCTATCACTTTTTGAATTGGAACCTTCTGACCAATATTGTAACAAATAAACATATTTGTATGTTTCTGTAAGACTCTTGTACTGATTTTGGGGTCTAAGGAATTGGGAGGGAAAGGTAATGGACAGTGAAGCCGATAGAATTTGCTGATCAAAATAAGGCGATAATTGGGGGAAAGGAAATGAGTCTCCCCTTCAACGGACATTTACCAGACGCTTTGGAATTGGAATGGAATTCTCGGTCGGGGAAGAATGGAGGCGGCGGCTCGTCGGGGAAGAAGGAGGAAGAAGAAGGAAGATAGGGTTTGTTTGGGTTTGATCGAAAAGGAAAGAAGGTGAGGGGATAAGGTGGGATGGGTGGGCCAAAAGTTTTTGTTTTTGTTTTTTTTTAATTATTCAATTTTGTAAATGAAATAAAAAGAAAAATGAAATTATAATTTTTTTTATGTTGACATGGCAGTGACCTGGACAGTTGACCGTTGACCGTCCAAACAAACGGTCAAACCACGTTCCAGGCCAATTTTGTCTATATGCTGCATAGTTTGGGCTAGGATGTTAATTTCTCAAACCACTGGCCAAAGTTGATTACATGGTCATAGTTCAGGCCATAACAAGGTATTAACCCTTCTTTTTTCAACTTCCACAAGTTGAAACCCACGTGGGTTATGCACCATCAGTAATTAAATTTGGACCTTTCGTTCAGAAAATTCAGATCTAAGTATGGAGAACTAAATATCATTTTTATTTTTTCTTGTTTTTTTAATCGGCTCATATCTTCTTCGTTTTAACTCAGATTTTTTTTCCTTTTTCTTTTGCACGGAT
Organism: Linum tenue; assembly: GCA_946122785.1. Lineage (NCBI taxonomy): Eukaryota > Viridiplantae > Streptophyta > Magnoliopsida > Malpighiales > Linaceae > Linum > Linum tenue. The sequence goes on from CAMGYJ010000003.1 coordinate 7,642,755, forward strand.
GAAACGAGTTCGTTATGCTCTACAAAACGATATCCATTTTCAATATTTTTTAGAATTTTTTTGTTTGTCTTCTTCGTTTTTAATTCGTTTTTGAAAAATTTTGCGTAGAAGAAACGAGTTCATCATGATCTATTGGATCTACAAATTTCTGGGTGAACAAAATATATGACCAAACAATACCACACAATACCACCCTGGTACGGGGGTATCCTGAGGTACACAATGTTAAAAGTCGTAAATCACAGTTAATATACTACTACTATTATGTATTCAACCATCCTACAGTCTTGGTCTATTCATACCATCATGATACGCTTTTCAAACCATATGTATGCTCTTATTTCAATATCAGACTGGTGAAAAATGGTTCAATTTTTTTTTTGTTCCAAAATTATATCAAAGTGGATATCATGTTGAAGAGCACAATTAATCTGATCTAATTGTGCAAACGAAAAAAATTCGACTTAAAACGAGTGATAAATCGTCCGTTAAAGATTAGAGGAAATTAAATGCTTTTTAGGAGAGAGAAGGGGCGCTGATGTGACGGATGGTGATTGAGTTATGAATGGCTATTGACCATAAGGTTATTGAATGGATTTGCTCCCCTTGGATTTCTTTGCCCGTTGGCGTACATATATAACCTATATCTATGGTTTGTGATATTATATCGGCCAATCGTAATAGTGGAACTGCATTACGAGTGATCAAAACTGATATGGTTTTTTCACGATTTACTTTCAAGATTTACTTGATGTTTTACACGACTCTTTTTGCCTCAACTTTGACAGAGTGTGCAGATAGCACCTGTTTGCAATCAAGATATCATCTCATTACAATTCATTTCTTTTGAGTCGTCTATGAAAAGTTGGGACGAAAGTGAGCTACAACCAAAATTCCAAACTTGAAACGAAGTTGACTCGACACTAAAGAGACGGTACAACAAAAGAGAGCCACAAATGAAGTTTTGAACGGTGGAAAGTCCACTCTACAATGGCTAAAGGCCATGAGAGAGGTGTGGAACCGATTCTTTTCTTGACCTAGCAAAAGAGGGAACCTACATTCCCTTTCTTCCTAGGCTTTTCAACCATGGAAAATGTTCCAAATTTAGACCAAGGAAAATGAAAGACCAATCTCGTTGACATCCATGTGATGCCCAAATGACATCAGCTAGGAAATGGGAAGTTGCCGGAAATTTTTGACAATGGAACAATTCAACTAAACAAGAAAGTTAACCTTTGATGTATTTCATTCCAACCATTGATTTCAGAATCCATCCCCATCCATGAATACACACTTTTCCAAAATGAGACGACTCTATTCATTTTGCTATTATTTACAGGGATCCAATTCCCCCATCTCCACATTTTCCATCTCCCACAAACAAATGAATGTCAAATCTCATTTCCACCCTTTCCCCCCAATTTGTCCACCTTGTCGACCATCATCGTGTAAACCTAAACTGTTGGTGATGTCCACCTTCCCTGTTTGGCTCCATTATGCTCTTTTGTTTCTTTCCACCAGGTGGGGATGAATGAAAGCCACAGCCCAAAAACTAGCAAAAAAACCGTCGTCTTCTGATTGTTTGTCCCTTTCCCTAAACCGGCGGTGATCCCCCTGCCCTTCTGCTCTTCAGTATTATCGGTGCAACCAACATCCATACTGCCAAATCCACAAAATCAAACACAACCCACAAAACAAAACAGAAATGTTTAGCTTCTGAACCACCACATGGGCATCTAAGCGGGTTGACAATGTCATTTGTGAACTCAATCGTTGGATTTATGCATTGGTATTGTTCTATGATTGAGATTGCTGAATCACATGATACCACGCGATACCACGATATCAACCCACTCTGATGCGTACCCGATTGAAAATGAACGAAAGTTCGATTCTTTTGTTCATCTGAAAATATCTGTAACTTTTGGAGCTTAGTACTCTTGAGTTAAGAGAGATTTTGCTTACCATATACACAAACGGCCAGCCATTCGTTCACTATTCTCACCCACGCACTGGTCCACCCCACATCAATCGTCCACCTGCACACAGCAGAGAGTGGAAAAGAACCAACCCATTTGATCACTATCTTTCATCAAATGTTGAAAACAACACTTCCCTAATCTAATCACTTGCTTTATTAACCAAAAGTTTAGGCCAAAAGGAGGATTGCTTTCGATGGCATTAACCAACTGTTTTGTGGCAAGGAAAAAACCCACCAAAGTCCACTCCACGACAGAACATGATTACCATAATTAGATCAAAGGACCACAGTGCACAGAAGAGAAAATTGAAGAGAAGAGAAGAGAAGAGAAGAAAAGAAAAGAAAAGAAAAGAAAAGTGAGAGTGTCAAAGAACAGGGGAGCGTACTTTTTAATGGCGTGGTGGGTGTTCCAGCCAATCAACAGCATGGCAAAGTACATGGCTCCCGTCGCGAACACGAAGTGGAAGAATCCATACCCGTACGGCACTTCATCTTCTTCATTTTCCCCACTACCTTGCGTCTCGCTTTTCTGGAAGCACTGCGAGTCGATTCCAGTCGAAAATGTGGCTATGACGATCGCCAACAGTCCAATGACAAAGCTCTGCAGAATTGGAAGAGTTGAGAGGGTAAAGTCATCGACTTTCTGATGCGCCAAACTGATCCAGTTAAGAAGGTTTACTTACTATGATGGTGAGCCAATCTGTTCTCTTGGAAGCCTCTGCCTTCCTGTTACAAATCTCCCCTGCCGGCTCACTGTGGATATACATTATCACCATAAAAAAAATATGTCAACTTTGGACCAAATTTTGGGCAAGAACCATGAAAATTTTGAAGAACAATGATGTTTGTTGGGCTTGCCTTCTGATGGCACACCAGCAAAGGAACACAACATACAGCCCCATGAGTCCAGGTGCCAGGAACCCGGCATTTATCTGCACGCGAAAAAACGACCACGTTTCAGCACCTTGCTTTCTTCTAGCAGACCATGAACATCATTGCAATGGATGCACAAAAACAACGAAGGGGTTTGAATTATTTTACTTTAGGGTGAAGAGAGACACTGGTCATGAGTTGCAGAAGCACTAGGGACCAAGTGATGAAGAATATGTTGAGTAGGCAAGATGGGTCTGGAGTGTACCAAATGTACATCATGATTATCCCCACCAGGCTGATTACATAAGAACCCGTCGCCACCACCATTACATGGATATGGCTGCCACCATTCAAAATCACCAAGGTTTCAAGAAACAGTACATTGTTTTGTTGCTGCTAATGACTAATGAGAATGAAAGGGCAATGTGATGGATGGAAACCTCACCATCTTTCTGCGTTTTTCTCAGATAGGCACCGATCGTTGATCCATGTAATGAAGCTTATCACACTCACTAGCTGAATCAGTAGAAACACCCTGCAACGGGAAGAGTTTAACACTGAATCACTGGTCCATCAAATTACAGAAACAAATGCATGTCTAATGTGGCAATGGATACATTACCCTGCACCAAAATGGGCAATCTCCCCTGCAAAAAGAACAGAGAGGAGGAAACCAGATCAGCAAAACCCATTTACCAAAAGAAGCTCGAGAATGCCATTGTTGGTGGAAAAAAACTAACCGTAGATCCTGACCATGGTGGAAGGAAGAAGGAAGGCCAGCAGAGTGACTCCAACCCAGATAGCAATTTTCGCCGACCACCACCCAGAATGCCACGCGTCCCTCGGATCTTGCAGTTTGGAAGTCCCCAAGGTCAAAAGGAACATGAGAATGAAGAAGACGAAACAACCCAAGCTCACCCTCAAAACCCCCTCAACTCCCAAACAGTCCGATTTCCCATCACAGACTTTCAGCCCTGCCAAAAAACACAAGATCCCCAAAATTGGAAATCAAAATCTGAAGCCAAACCAAGAAAACCCAAGAAAAGGAAAGACTCAATTTCTTCTTACTTTCCATCTCGGTCAAAGCGGAATGGCCATAATCACGAGCAGCCCAAGCGAGGAGATTGGCGGAAAGAAAAATGAGGGCGTAGACATATCTAGCCATCCATGGGTTCGACCCGTTTCTGAACTGACCGAACCACGACGGGTCCTTCAAAACCGCATTGTTCCTCTCAATTCTACTGCTCGCGCTCCCACTTCCGCCGGCGGGGACAACGACGCCGGCGGCAGACTCCATTTCACTTTCCCGGCGGGAGTTTTCAGACCAGGCCCACCGCAGCAACGGTAAAGAGAAACAAAACCCACATTTCAATTTCAAATCTTTCTCGCCGCCATTGTCTTCAATCTCTTCTGTTTACTCTGAACCTTGACAATGGCAATGGCGTTTAAATCTGAACAATGGAAGAAGAAGAAGAAGAAGAATCATTGTGTGAGAGAGAGCCGTCATTCTACGGTATACCTAACATAAACCTGAATGCAACCAAACTTCTTTCGCCTTTTTTCCCTATCGTGCTTCGATTGAAAGCTAAGCGACCTACCTAGAAATAACGTCTAATTCTTCCTGTCAAAAAGGGGGTGGTGAAGAAGAAAGAACTTCCTGAACGGCGCCCAAAAGAAAGGAAAAAAAGATCCAACTTGTAGTTGAATTTTCGAACATATTTGGAATTTTATATCCGGAATATATAAAGGAGGAAGGAGAAGCTGAGAGATAAGGACAAGAAAAATAAAAACAAAATAAATTAAATTAAATTAGAACGAATAGGGAGACCTTCATTCATGGGATTCTGGAGTTGGGAGCCATGATTACTCTGGAGATGGTGTGCCTGTCACTACTCACCACCACCACTACTATTGTGCAGAATGCACTATGATCAGTCAATTCAGTGTGACTGCATGATGAGGTAAGCTAATGGGAAGATTCCAATAGGTGTTGATATCGTTGGATGGTGAGAACTAGAGATCTTCGAATTCGTTTGATGTATGGTCGAGATTGTTGGCTCAGTGAACTGTCAAACAATTTTGGTGCTATTATTTTGATGTCAAATTTAACAAAACGAAAAAGCGAAGTGATTACACGTTCTCAATCTTAAGACATACGATTGCAATGATATTGTAATGTACGTACATGAGATACAATCACACTACAAGTACTCATTTTTCCTCGTGGATATTCCAACCGTTAGACAAATCGTAACTCGTATAACTGAGAAGGTATAAGTATGACGCTTACACCTACCTCTACCTCATTCAGGCATGATTGTGATGTATTGTTGCCTAATGGATCCAGTGCTAGTGAACCGATTTCTTGATCCTATCTTATTCCGTTTTAAAGTATGAATGGAATTTAAATGATATTGGAATCTTTATCTAAGTTTAACCGCCTTAGTGGTAGCGCCGAAAGTTGCTTAAAGAGGCGGCTTATGATTGAGACGAGGGAGAGGATTCCCTCCATAACTTAGAGATCTGTTAGGTATCAGTTAGAAATTAAAATCTCTAAACTGAAACTGTGGTTAATAATCCTAGGAGTTCTCTATTTAATTAACCCAACTAATTGTCAATTAATTAGCCTAATCCACCAACTAGTGTAATCCCGTCATTTGCCATTTGGCAACCCACCTCTTTTTTTTTTTTGGGTAGAAACCCACCTCTTTCTGTCCGACCGGCCAATGGTCGGAGCTCCCCTACCGCCGGCCCACCAATTCACAGTTTCTTCTTTTCGTGGGCAAGGTTGTCAACCCGAGGGTTGACCGGATCCGATCGAGCTAGTGGATCAAGGGTTAATGGGTCAACCGTTTTAGCCCGGTTTGGCCCGAAAATGTAGAAAGAGTCATTATATTATACTTATGCTCATAAATTATATCAAATCTTATCTAACATATGAGTTATAACATATAATATTACACCAAAATAACATATCGTACTTAGATCCAACATATAGTGAAAATTCACACACACTTATATAACATAAATATTCAAATGTTCAACTTAGTATTCCAAAGATTGAGTTAGGTGAAAAGAAAAATTGGAAAATAGGCGCATTTCGCAAACTAAAGAAAAAAATGATACAATTTGACCTCCAACCCGGTACCTTATAGCGGTCGGCCCGACAAGTGCGTGCGGCCCGTTTTTCTCATCGGGTCAGGGTCAAATTGGGTCGACCCGTGGATCAACCCGCGAGTTGACAACCTTGTTCGTGGGTATTCATAGTTTGTTTTTAATTGGACATTGATGATAAGTTAATTAAAGTCTTTCATAAAAAATTGTGATCATCATAAGTTTTAAGCAATTATATTATGGAAATGGCCACCTAAAATCAAACATCTCATTATCTACTCTTAAAAGTTCAAAGGTGCTTTTCCTCCAATCTGATGTTAATCTACTTACACTGGCCAACGTCACTCGATTGTAAGCATGCACTTAAAATGTCAAATCTTGGAATACAACAATCTCGGCTATTTGATGCATACGTTTGTGGCTATATAAATACCATCAATGTGTAAATTCAATAATCAAGATCATCGACAACGAGATCCAATTATATCAGTCCATGTTGACGCCTAATCCCATTAGCATGCTAACGATCATACTAAATTGGCGTTAGGAGTAGCATAGAAGTGAATCGATTGCAATTTAAAATCTGACAATTACAATCTGAATAGTTGTCCAGACTAAAATTGATATATAATACAAGTACAGTTAATTCATATATGTAAACAAAACAAAAAATTAAAAGAGGTGTGCCCTAGTCGTACCAGAAAGTCAGCCTCTGTAAGGAGCCATGTGAAAATTTCTTCTACCCAAAAAAATTCATTTATATGGGCCAAAAGTTTGGCGAGTCAAATAATAAATGAAACAATGTGCAATTGTTTACCCTAACAATACTATCACATGTCACAAAGATATCTAACTCGCTTTCCTACTGACCAAAACCTCCCCACCAACCAAATAAAAAGTATTAATTTCCGACTTCGTTTTCTTCAACCAGATCCTAGAGAAATGAAAAATCTAGTAGACGGATCATACTAGATTGTTAAGAAATATAATGATTGTGACCATATATCAAACTGGAAACCCTAGAACCGCAAAAGGATTCTGTTTAGATTCATAAAAAGGATTTAGAAAGAAGAATTTTTGGCAGTGTTTTTTTTCCTTAAGGAGAAACTAAACCGTCGAGGACTCGGAGCTAAGTCACTCGGGTTGTTGTTTGTGGTACTATTAGGATAGAAGTTGCGATGTAAGAATACAACAACACGATTCGATATACTTTGTTTCATGGTACTTCAAAGTTGATGTTGTTTATATTGGTCATTAGAGTTAATGCATATTCAAAGTTGATGTAGTTTATATTGGTCATCAGAGTTAATGCATATGGAACAACTCCCATTCACCAATACCAACAAAATTTCACACTATAAAAATTGAAATAAGGATATTCACCGAGATCAACAAAATCCTCCTCCTAACTCTTAAAACAAGAGTAGAACCTTTTAATATGAGAGTAACATCCTTGTAAGACTAAAACCCTAAATCTTTGAGTTCGCCACACAACCTAGGCAACAAAGGCCTGCTAAAATCATCCCTCTAGAGTTCTAAGCGATACGGTCTCATTTCGAAAATATTTTATCTAGTTTTGACTCGATACTTTTTCCCTCCATCTGTAAAGGATTGAAAATCGTAGCGTTGTTATTTGATACGAGAAAACTCCCTCTCTAGGTTTGACTATCTAGCAATTCAAAGGTTGCATGACGGACCACCATTTGAACGCGTTTGAGGTAAACCTAATTACAATTAGCTTGACATTCAACGATGTAGATAGAAAATTAATGTGATACTGACCTGTGTTAAACAACTTAATAATGCTATTCTAACTAACGAAGCCATCCCACTTTCCCCCAAACCTCTCTTCCATTTATGTTCTTGTTATAATAACAACGTGGAAACTACACAACAACAACAACAACAAGAAGCTACGCCACACCAACTTCTGATATTTCTATTTCGAAAGACCTGAAGTTTTAGTTGAAATACTGGTTTTCAACGCTAACAAAAATAAAAGGGTTTGAACGTGTAAAATGTCAACACCGTTCTTTACTTTCTTTAGCCAACTAATCAAGAATCCAATACTGGGTATTGTACGAGCACGCACCTTATATTGATATCACGATCGGTTGTCTGATTCTCGATTTCGTAGTAGATAACATCGAAAAAATGATTTTAGATTTTGACTCATTCAAAACGAAACTGGAGCCGTTAATCATTTATAAGTGTAAACATCGTTCTTACTTTCATTAGCCAACTGGTCGAGAACCCAATACTTAAATGATTGTACGTGTATACGCATTTTCATCTAATTCTCGATCCCAAAGTAGATAAAGTCCAAATATGATTTTAGGGTTTACGCATTCAACATCATGAAGCGGGGAATTGGGAACAGTTTCGAAACTGTCCCCAGTGTGAATAAGCAGGTTCTCAGGCATTGAAATTCTCTTGTCACCTGACAAAAGATGGAAAAAACTTGGTTGCTGTTGCTTCTGCCTTTCATTATTGGAGCTTCTGCGCCCACCTCACATGAAGCAGGCAGAGAGCAGACAGAGTCTTGCTTCTGGACAGTGTACAAGAATCTCTGCTCGCCAATGCCATACCCTCTTTTTTATTTTGTCTTCTTTTTGTTTGACAATCATGGACCTCTCTCTATTATTATACTATTACTATACTACACATAAATAAATAAAATAGAAAGAGAGATCTGATTTCGTGTGAATGCGTGGAAGGAATCCTCTCCTTTTCTTCTATTCCAAGGCTTAATTTCTGGTAACCATGTTTGATTGTAAAATGTGTTCATTCTGAGATTAACAAATCATCTAATTATTAAAAATAAGGTACTTTTTTTTTTGGGTTTATTACCTTTGAGGTAAAAAAAAAGGGTGATCAAGCTATATTTTATTATTGTTCATGATTTTTGTGGTGGGTGCCCAATTGGGTCATGTTTTGCCTCCCAAAATGAGATCACTCCCCCCCCCCCCCCCCCTTTATCTTTTGACTAATTTGAGGAATTGTGTTTCCTTTTTTTTTTTACGAATAAATAGTAAAATGTATCGACACTATGTTTGTAACGATTTAAGTTTCATCTTTATAAGATATCTCAAGAGGTCAGTCGAATTAGTTATGAGTTGTAGAATTATAAATTTGATAGTTACGAAATCAGGATAGTATTAGACACATACGTCAAGATCTCTGGTCATAAAAAAAAAAAGATGTGGTATCACATAGACTGCTGTCTGCTAACGCAAGCAACAGAAACGATTCTTTCTCCCATGCCAAACCCCAATCCCATTCAATGAACAGAATCAAGGGTTAGCGAAACAAAAGGGAAAATGCAATGAATCGGTCACCCACTCTGTTTGGTTCTTGAGAAACCGATCAACAGAAAGGGAGCTCAGAAGCATGAAAGACAAGCCTAGCCATGATCATTTCGCTTCAGGAAAAGAGAAGCATGTCCAAACTTAAATCTAGATGGTCATATATATCAATGCACTCGAAACTAAATTCTAAAACCACAGTAGAAAGAAACCAAAAAAACAGAGGGAGAGAAAACAGAGCATGATTTCCATACGGATTTTTGCAGAGGAAGTTAAAAAACATTACCTGGTGAAATGAAATAACCCTGTTCCCCCACGGCGGAGAGGAAGAGAACCCAGAATGAAGAACAAAGTGACTCGACTCCAGCAATGGCGAGGAACCCACCAGAAGAACGAAATCTCTCTCCCCTGCCTTTCCCCTGTTCCTTTCTTCTTGCTCTGTTTCTCATGCAGAGACCATGACGAGGGGGAAAATGAAGGCAGTCACGGCTCTTATCTCCTCCTTGTTTGTCTTCTTCTCCAGCTAGCGAGCTGGAAGTTGGGCGATTTCCCTCTCCGGTTGGCGCCTTTTAAACGTGTTATCTGGGATTTGGAGTGGAAGGAAGAGAAAGGCAAAATGGGAATTGGGAGCCGGAGATAGATAAATAGATGAGATAGAAGCAAAAGGCGCCCGGTGGATGGAGTTGCTTTTGCGCCTTTAATTTGTTCCCTTTTGCTTTTGCGCGGCTTGCTTTGTGTTGTTTTTTGTTGCCGAAGCAGCAAATTGGAGTTGGGTTTTCTTCGTTGAAGAGAGATTAGCCAAATGGGGGAGTTCCAGAGAGAAGAAGTAAAAGCAAACTGGGGGAATGAATAGTACTGATTGCTAATTAAAAACGGATTTGTATGTATAATATAACCACTACCTTGCTTTCTCAGCTCCATGGGATTTCCCGATTAGGCAAATATTATTATACGCCTGCTTAATTTTTAGTTACAAACCAATATGTTAGAACCGTACGTACTAGCGGATTGGATAAGACATATCTATCAGACTTCAAATCAATAGGTAATTTTAGCGGTATGAAGTAATTGAACCACAATTTTTATATAAAATAGAAAATATCCTACTAAGTTACTACTAACATTTTGGTACAACTTTCGATATAATCTCGCACTTGTTGTTACAAACTGACAAGTATTTAACTCCTTATGGAAAAAAATAAAAAGTACCAACATAGGTAAATATACCACTTTCTCAACACGTGTGGACATATTTTTGTCTAGTCGACAATTTAACTAAATTAAGAATCAATTCGATTAAGAGAAAAATGAGGATGGAAATCGGATTGGATAAGTTTGGGTTTAATAGTGTTTCCTTACATAGTTCATTCCCTATGCATCAATCATATTTGTCATAAACCAGTCGGTCCCAATAATTCGAGTTGTTGAGAGAATGTTATGTTGGATCTTATAACACTCTCTAACACGCCCCATCAAACGAAAGCCAACCCATGGGTTTGAAGTTTGCACAGGCGATCACATACCCTGTGCTTTAATTAACTTTAATATTGGAGATCGTGGAGATTTGAACACACGACCACTTGGCCAAACCAACTTCGATACCATTGTCATAAACCAGTTGGTCCCAATAACTCGAGTTGTTGGGAGAAGATTATACTGGATCTTATAACACTCTCTAACAATATTGATTCTTCGTAAAAAAAAATCTTATTGATTCTTTGTGTTTAATACTAGAACTAGAAAGGTTATCGTACTAATCCAAAATTTTAAAATCTATAAAATCTCGTGTCTTATCATCTTTGATACAAATCATACTATTCTTATATAATGATATCAGGGAGTGGTACAATTCATATTAGAGGTGATAAGACTCCATAGGTAGGGCTGTCCATATGGTTTTGGTTTTTTGGTTTTAACCGAAACCAAACCAATTGGAAAGCTAATGGTTTCAGTTTTTTTGTTTTAAACCAATAAGCAACTTAATGGTTTTGGTTTGGTTAAAACCAAAAAACCAATAGAAACCATTAAGAAACCAATAAGAATAAAATTATTTATCAACAAATATATTTTTTTTTTGTTTCTTTTGACACGCATGCCAACCAATAATTTGTTATGGCCATTTACCATTATTATGACGTTTATTCCATAAAAAGGAGGGAAATAGGAATAAATATGAGTGTATGAGTACATATTGGTTTTTTGGTTATCCAAACCAAAACCAAAACCATTAAGGCCCTTATTGGTTTTTGGCAACCAAAAACCAATAAGGGCCTTAATGGTTTTGGTTTTGGTTTTTGGGATTTGGTTTTTGGTTTTTGGTTTTTGGTTTTTCATACTTAATGGTTTGGTTAACCAAACCAAACCAAATTGACAGCCCTATCCATAGGTCTTATAAGCCTAGTTTTTGTACTGAACACATGTTGATTAATATCCTGACTAGAAACACTATGTCTAATTGAATGGTTCTTATTCATAAAAAAAGAAGTTATGGGGTTCCTCGAACTAGCAGTTAAATTGAAGGTCTCACTTTCTTATGACATGCAATAAACACGAGTTAAAAGCAGGGGGGAAAACCATCTTAGATTCTGGCTCCGGTTGTGATTCTTTAATATATTAAATCATACAGAGAACAAAAACTCGCCGATATTAGAATCTTCAAACCGTTTTGAGCATGACGACGAGACAAAACGGACAAAATTAAGTTAATTTATACGATGATATATATACACATGATCTGTTACCTTAGAAAACAACTGGTTAGAAGATGACGAATTACACATTTAGGTATTGCCGTATTGGTCTTGGAGAGTGAAATGTTACGCCATAAGGTTGTTAATTGTCCCATGCTTATACACGTATATTACACGGCCTTTTAATTTGGTCAAATCTTTAAGCTGAAAGCTTTGGTTGCTTCTGGGTGAATTGTACAAATGGATGCGAGTCGGTAATTATTCATACGTGAGTACGCTTACTACGAATTATGAATAGATTTAACTCATGTTGTGACTACGCTTGACATGTGTAGTAAATACTATCACAAAATATATTGTTGGGGGCAGAGAAGAAAGGGCCAAATAAGGGGCCAGGAGGCCATCTTGGGCCGAGGAAGGGGCCAGGCCCAAGAAGGGACCGAGGACTGAGGCCCGAGCAGTGGGGCCAAGCCCGAAGAGGGGCGCATGGCGACAAAAGGGGATAACGGTCAGAAGCGTACGGAGGGGACAAGGTGTGGGGCCGTGCGCCTCAAGGCGGCAGGTTGGTGTCAGAATGTCGGAGCGCCCGGGAGAAACAAGGTACAGTGCATTTAATGAGGTGATGACGTAGGGCGGATTCGGGGGGCATTGGTCGACCCTCCCTCGGGTATAAATAGTGAAGTGGGTGGAGCTCATTTACGGAGGTTCGAACTTCTCTCTAAAACTGATATTCCACTTCTCTCTCTAGAAAGTAGTTCTAACTTGGGCGTCGGAGTGCTAACGACCCCTCGAAGAGGGTTCGGTGGGCGCTTTTGTGTGCAGGAAGCGGGGCGTGCGCGCAAGGCGGTTACGTGGCACAAACAATTGGCGCGCCAGATAGGGGAGTATAACCGAAAAAAAGAAAAAAAAAAGAGAGAGAGGAAAAGGGACTCATGGAAGAGGCGGCCGAGGTAGTAGGCGAAGGGAGCCGCGCCCCCAATGAGGCGGCCTCGGAGGGAGCGCCTCATGTGTCAGATGAGGCACAAGGAGCAGAGGGAGAGGCGCAGGAGACGGCACAATCTGAAGGCGTCACACTGACCAAGGAGCATTTGATCAGCATCATAGAGGAGCAAGCCCAGACGCTGGAGGCCTTGAGAAGGGAGGTAGAAGCACTCAAGAAAGGTGGGGACGCCGCGCCTCCCCTCAGCGGGAGGAAAAGGGAAAGAGACGAAGAGGAGGAGGGGATGTCAAGCGCAATGAGGCGTACGGAGGAAGCAGGACACTGGGCGCGCCACGGAGCGCCAGACCTTGAGGAGCCAGCCGGGTGGGCACCCAGGCGCCTGGGGCGCCCATGGGGTGTGAGGCAGCCGCTAGCACGGAGCATCCTTGCAGAACAGGCCAACTCAGTCATACCAGCGCTTCCCAGCTACGACGGCACGTCCGACCTGGAGGATCACCTGAACAACTACTTCACCAAGATGCAACTGTACAACAGCTCTGACGCCACATTGTGTCGCGCCTTCCCATCGACCTTTGTGGGCGTGGTGCTGGACTGGTACCACCAGATCGAGGAGGGGAGGATCGATAGCTTTGAGCAATTCGCGGCTATGTTCCTCTCGAAATTCGCCAGCCGGAAGCGCCGAACCTTAACGTTTAGTGCACTATTCAAGATCAGGCAGCGCAAGGGGGAAGCGCTGCGGGACTTCTACGAACGATGGATGTCAGTCGCGATGGCAGTCAAGGACGTCAAACTGCCAGTCCTGGGGTGCTGCTTGGATGAGTGCACCAATAGCGAGGAACTATGCCGGGCCCTGTCGAAGCGTGATGTCGTGTCGACAGAAGATTTGGATCGGCGGGTGCAGAAAGTCATTATGCTCGAGGAGACGTTGGCCGCAAGAAGGTTGGAGCGGAGAGAGACGCGCCCCGGAGAGGAGGAAGCGCCGCGAAATCACCGGCCGCCCCACGCCCCGCAGATGACCCAAACCTATACCCAGGGGGCCCGACGGCCCGAACCGCCGCGCTTCCCGCCCCGGAGCGCGACGAACTTCACCGAGCTCAACGACTCTTTGAAGAATGTCCTGCAATATGCAAGGGACAAGGGGTACCACCTCCGATGCCCGGGACCCATGCGGGGGCGCCCAAACGAGCAAAACTTGGACAGATACTGCGAGTTCCACCGTGAGAGGGGACACCACACGGCCGACTGCTACCAGCTCAAGTCGGAAATACAGGGACTAATGGACAGGGGAATGTTGAATGAGTTCGTCAGAAAGGGGGAAGAGAAAGCGCAGCGCACCTTCTTGGCGCAGGAGGAAAGAGCGCCCACGGAGGAGAGAGCGTCTCTACCGCGTGAGAACAACCACGAAGAAAGGGTCGAACACGCCCCGAGAGAGGCGCCTGGGGAAGGCGAGGGGTTGCCGCCTCCCCCTTTCGAGGTTGAACCCGAGACCAACCCCGCCCGGGTAAGACTGACCATTGAGGCCATTACGGGCACGATCGATTTAAGGCAAAAATTGGAGGAGGGAAGGCGCCTGAAGTCAGCCACTGCGAGCGCCCGGTCAGCGGTGCAAATTCGGTTTAACGAAATCTCGGAGGAGGCGTGCCGCGTCCCGTCCGTGCAGGCGTTGGATATAAGGGGAGTGGTGGCTGGATGCGAGGTAAAAAGAATGCTTGTAGATACGGGAAGCTCGATGGACGTGCTGTTCCAGTCGACATTCGAAAGAATGCAGTTGTCGCCTAGCCTGGTGCGCCCGGCCGACACGGTCCTGGTCGGTTTTTCGGGGGTGCCGGCGCGGGTCGTAGGGCGCGTGAGCCTGCCGGTGACGTTGGGGGAGGAGGAGCATAGGGTCACACATACCGTCGATTTTGGCATAGTGGATTGCCCCTCTAACTATAACGCCATTCTGGGGCGCCCGCTTCTTGCTCTCTTCAACGGGGTGGCCTCGACGTGCCACCAGGTCCTGAAATTTGTCACTCCGAAAGGAGTTGGGGTGTCAAGGGGCGAGGCGTCGCAAGAGGCACGCCTCGTGAAGAGGATGCGACTGTACAACATTGACGTGCGACCCGAAGACCTACCGCGGGCGGAAGCGGCGGACGCCGAAATCCAAGTCCCCTTGGATGAGAGTCGTCCAGAAAGGTGTGTGCGCATCTCTGCCCATACCAGTGGAGAGGCGGTCGAATCGCTGGTCGGGCTGTTGAAGGAGTTCGCAGATCTGTTCGCGTGGAGCGCCCGAGAGATGCCGGGAGTGAGCCCCGACGTGGCAGTGCACCGCCTATCTGTGGAGAAAGGCGTGCGGCCCGTGCAACAGAAAAGGAGGTCATTGTCAAAAGAGAAAGAGGAGGCGCTGCGAAGAGAAGTAGGGAAGCTGCTGGACGCTGGGTTCGTGGAGGAGGCCAAGTACACCACTTGGCTGTCAAACGTGGTGCTGGTCCCGAAGGCTCTGGGTGATTGGAGGATGTGCGTCGACTACACGAGTCTGAACCGGGTGTGCCCGTCCGACACGTACCCCATGCCCCGCATCGACCAGTTGGTGGATGCGACCACCTACCACGAGGCGCTAAGCTTTTTGGACATGTTTTCCGGTTACCACCAGATTCTCATGTGTGAGGAAGACCGGGAGAAGACGGCGTTCATGACGTCCTTTGGAAACTTCCGCTACAAGGTCATGTCCTTTGGGTTGAAGAACGCCGGCGCAACTTACCAGCGCATGGTGAACACCGTCTTCCAGAAACATATTGGGAGGAACGTGGAGGCATACGTGGACGACCTGGTGGTCAAGAGTAAAAGGAAGGAGGACCATCTAAGAGACTTGAGGGAAACCTTCGAGACCATGCGCACCCACTCACTCCGCTTAAACCCCCTCAAATGTGTTTTCGGCGCGGAGGCGGGCAAGTTCCTGGGGTTCATGATAACAAAGAGGGGAATAGAGTCCAACCCAAAGCAGGTCGAGGCGATCAGGCGCCTCGAACCCCCAAGGACGCCAAGGGAGGTGCAGAGTCTGAACGGGCGTCTGGCGGCCCTGGGACGGTTTATCCCGCGGTCGGCTGACAAGGGTGCGCCCTTCTTTAGGGTCTTGAAGAGGGCGGCGCGTTTCAAATGGACAGAGGAATGCGACGAAGCCTTTGAGGGATTGAAGAGCCTTCTGGTGTCACCCCCCGTTATGACGGCGCCTCGAGCCGGCGAAGTGCTGTATCTGTACATCGCGGTTTCACGAACGGCGGTGAGCGCGGTGCTCGTATCGAGGGCCGCGGCTGACGGGGAAGAGCGCCCGGTATACTACGTGAGCAAGGTGATGACGGGCCCCGAGACGCGCTACGCGCCAATAGAGAAGGCAGCCTTAGCTGTAGTCGCAGCGGCGGAAAAGTTGCGCCCATACTTCCAGGCACATACTGTAGTGGTGCTCACTATCCTTTTGCGCCATAGGATAGTAATATGTTTACTGCAAAGCGCCCTACTTTCGCGCCTTAAAGAATATCGTACTTATGTTTAACGTAAAACGCCCCACCATTGCGCCTTCTATATATTCCGGAACCAGTTGCAAAGTCGGTTCGGTAAAGCGCCCTAATCTATGCGCCCGCAAAGTAGGTTGGTTGAAGCGCCCTAACTTATGCGCCCATAAAGTCGGTTGGTTAAAGCGCCCTAAACAATGCGCCCGCCAGATCGATTCCCGGTGGCATGGCATAAGTGTTTGGTCTGCAGTTTCCACTTAGCTCCAGCAGGGCAATACGATTCGCAAGCGCCTTGCGAAAAGACATATAAAAGGATAGGATAGGCGCCTCGACGAGGCATTCATTTAAAAAGCAAGGGCAAATTGACACCAGTTCGCGCACACGAAAGAAAAATAGTGCAAGGAAAGAAAAATAGTGCAAGGAAAGAAAAATTGAACAAATGCCCTATCACTCCTCCTCACTGTGCACCGCACCCTCGGGCGTCCCCTGCTGACTAGGGGAGCGCCTCTCTCCATCAATAGCGCCTCCTTCTTCCTCCTCCTCCTCTTCACCGCTCTCGGCTTCTTCCTCCTCCTCATTCGGCGGGGGGACGTCCAACCCCACTATAGGCGCCAGCTCACTGGCCTTGCGGCCACTGTCGAGGAATTTGAGGATGTGCATTATCATCGCCAGAGGGTCGAACTCCACCTCTGGGACGTCCTTGCTGAACTTGTCGCGAAGGACCTTCACCGTATCGATTACGGTGTCCGCTTGGAGGCTCTTCCTGGCCGCCGACTTGGGGAAATCAGAGAGCTCCTTCTTGAGGCGCTCCACCTCGGCATTGGCCGCCTTCAACTCCTTCTGACTCTGCTCTTTAGCCTTGGTGGCCCTCTTCAGCTCTTCGGAAAAGCTACGCGCCTCCGCGTAGTACTTGTCACGATCAGCCTGGATCGCCGCCTTCTCCTCACGGAGCGCCCTCTCCACTTCGGCCGCCTCCGCGCGGGTGGCGGCAGTTTGCGCATCGAAGCGCTTTTGGCATGCCTCCTCGATGGAGGCTTTGATCTTCGCGCGCTCCGCCTCGAGCCCGGTGGATAGCTTGGCAGCCCAAGCCTGGGCCTCCTTCTGCGCCTCGTCCCGCTCTTTGCTCAGTGCCTCTTGCGCCTCTCGGGCACTCTTCAGCTCGAAGGCGCTCCGCGGCGCCCTCTGAGGCCGAGCCCTCCTTGGCCAAGCGATCGAACTCACGTGCGGTGGATTCGATCAGCATCATCATCTAACACGTGCATGACATACTAGGGTTAGGCACTGCAAGAGATGTCGGAAAAAGCAATGGGAAAGGCGAGGGGAACGAACGCCTTACCTGGACGTTTAGATTGGCCATGGTGCGGAGGGGGCGGTTGGAGTTGAGGTGATCAGGGCGCTCAATCACCGCAGCATGGGACAGCATCATCTGCATCGAGGCGCCCGGGTCCTTGGCCGCCCTAACGGGGACACCCACCGAAACCTTCTCTAAGGGGCGGGATGGAGGTCGCAAGTACGGGGGTAGGATCCTCCCCGTGTGCTCTCCAACACTGGGCATGACCAGGCTTGCCGGCACGCCCGAGGCAATAACGCGGTCCAGCTTTGCCTTCTTTGCTGCGGAGAGTAGAGGTTCGGCGGGCCTCTTTTCGGGCGCCTGAGAGTGAGAGACGTGCGTAGGTGTTTGGGAGGTGGCGCCTTGGCTGCGGGGCGAGCCGCCCTGGCTGTGATTCGAGCGTGAGGCGCCTTGACTGTGGTGGGCAGGAGAGGCGCCCTGCTCCTCATCCACAAGGTGAGGAGAGTTGTACGACGGTTGCGGCGCCTCGGCCGAAGCAGGGATGCCTGCGCCCTCGGAAGGCGCGGGCCGGTTGTTGATGATCCTCACCCGCACTGGCTTCTTGGGTGCGGATGTGGATGCCCCAGTGGGCATCTTGATGGTTTTCCCTGCCCGGCCGCGTTTCCGGGGCGCCTTCGGAGGGATGAGATGGAGCTTCGATCGGATGAGATCCGATATGTTGGTGAAAACAGTGCCTGCATAAAAAGAGGATAAGAGAGTGCTCAGTCAAGGCGCATGAAAAGGGACACCAAGGCGCAAGTAAAAGCTATATATACCATCGTCATAAAATTCCGCCAAGTAGCGGGCGTACGCGTCGTCCTTCTTCAGGCTTATCGGCGTGGATGAGAGGCGCCGAGCCATATCTTTTTCTGCCTCGTTTAGGACGGGGCGCTTGTTAAATTCAGCCTCGTCCCCGAAAGCCCACTGCGTCCGGGGGGCGGCCCCACTCTCGAAGAAGGGTGTGTCCCGAGGGCGCACAAAGAAAAAGGATTCGAACCATGAACGCCCCATCTTTTTGCCCTTGCTTATAAAGTGGTACCCTAAATTGGAGCGCCTTTGTAGGCTGAAGCAATTGGGACTTCTAATAATGGTAAAGAAGTGTTGGAATAGTTTAAGGGAGGGTAGAACATTGTGTTGACGGCATTTGAGGCGGAAGAGGATGGTATAAAGAATAATCACGGGGGAAAGGCGCCCGATGGAACATTGGCACAAATGTAGGACGCCCTCGAGAATCGGGTCGATGGGGAACCGGAGCCCGAAACGGAAGTACTCTTGATACACGCCGACTCAGCCATCTCCACAGACCCCCACGCGCGCCACAGGCGAGGGGTGCGCGTAGCGCCAGTCAGCAGGCATCTGTGCCGCTCGGATTAGGGAGGTGAAGCGGGAATATAGGATCTTCGAAGTGTAAGGCGGCCCGGCGTCTTCCTCGGACATTTGTTCGATGTCCGTGGGCATATACCCAGGCGGCCACATGTTGCCCCACTGACTTATCCCGAACTCGCGAGGCGCGCCGTTGCCTAGGTAGTCAGAAAAGGAGTAGGTCAAGAAGAGGGCGCATGTGGAATCAGGTTATGAAGAAAGAAGCGCTCATGACACACGAGGCGCAAGGGGCTCAAGAGGCGAAGGGGGTGACTTATCTATTCGTGGGCAACCGCCGTGAGACGTAACACGCGAAGATTAAAAGGAGCATAAGATGAGGGGATGGAGCGCACGGGTACCTGGAGTGGCGGTAGGAGCAGCTGAAGGCGCCACAGCATTGGGCGCGGTGTTGGAGGGCCCTGCGGGGGCAGGCGCCGCGCCTTGAGGCGCTGTAGTGATGGGCGCGGTACTGGGAGGCGCCGCCTCGGTGGGCGTCGTCTTGGGAGACCCGGGCTGGTTGGATGAGGCCATTGCTATGCGAGCAAAAAATGAGAATTGGGGAGTGTGCTAAGGCGCCTGGACCAGATGGCCGAGAGGGTTGGCCGAGAGAATTGGCCGAGAGAGGTGCAAGGCACTGGGGGGCAGAGCAGAGCGAAATCTAGAGAGAGGAAGTAGAGAGAGGGCGATTTGGAGAAAGTGAGGAAGAAAGAGTTGAGGGGGGCAATTTATAGACAGGGATCGGGGGAGAGAGAATGGCCTAGGGGAGATGGAAGGTCACCTAGGCTGAACCGAATTCAAAATTTGAAATTCGAAATCGCTTCAGCCTAGGGGGAGGGGAACGGACCAGTGATTAAAGCGGGAGCCCAACGGTCCGCTCGTAATTAAGGCGGAAGCGCAACAGTCGGCCTGCAATAAATAAATTTTTTTAATGAGACGGAGGAGAGGAAGGCGCCCCAGTCAACAGGAAGGAAGAGACCTGGAGGCGCGTCTCAGAGGAGGAGCGATGGCGGGGTGCTCTCCACGAAGGGAGCGGGGAACCAAGGAGAGCGCACTATGACAGGGGCGCATGGGTAGTTAGGCCCCCACCGGGCGGTAGGCGCCTAACTGGGAGGCAATTGTTGGGGGGCAGAGAAGAAAGGGCCCAAGTAAGGGGCCAGGAGGCCATCTTGGGCCGAGGAAGGGGCCAGGCCCAAGAAGGGACCGAGGATTGAGGCCCGAGCAGTGGGGCCAAGCCCGGAGAGGGGCGCATGGCGACAAAAGGGGATAACGGTCAGAAGCGTACGGAGGGGACAAGGTGTGGGGCCGTGCGCCTCAAGGCGGCAGGTTGGTGTCAGAATGTCGGAGCGCCCGGGAGAAACAAGGTACAGTGCATTTAATGAGGTGATGACGTAGGGCGGATTCGGGGGGCATTGGTCGACCCTCCCTCGGGTATAAATAGTGAAGTGGGTGGAGCTCATTTACGGAGGTTCGAACTTCTCTCTAAAACTGATATTCCACTTCTCTCTCTAGAAAGTAGTTCTAACTTGGGCGTCGGAGTGCTAACGACCCCTCGAAGAGGGTTCGGTGGGCGCTTTTGTGTGCAGGAAGCGAGGCGTGCGCGCAAGGCGGTTACGTGGCACAAACATATATTATATAATTGTGAATATCGTTAACACTTATCGTATTGTGTGAATATATGTATTTCAAATAACGTGCCCAAAATATATCGACATTGATTTAGTTAGGCTCAAAAGAAATCAATTAATTTGACTTATGAAAGAAAATTTGCAAAAACTCAATTTTTATTACTATAAAAAATAAGAATAAAAACAATATTTTCACAACCTGCTGACAGGAAACTCGTTTATAATTGTGCCCTGGTTGCATATGGTCAGCATGCTACATGGTCCTTATTCAACATTGTTTATAATGAATAGCTACAATTTGGAATCTTTTTTCAAATGAAATATAATAATATCTATCCCTATTTTTTTCTATGAATACCTACATAGTTCATTCAGTCGTACTGACTCTTAGTGTCTAATATTCTGACTACAAACACTATGGTTTATATTCTAATGGAGGCTTCCTCGATCTCACAGCTAGGTTGAAGGTCTCACTTCCTAATGACATGAGTTAAAAGAAGAAAATAAAACAATATACTAATTTTTGTAATTTCACAATCATAAAGAAAACAAAAACGGCACGGTATTATAATCAGTGACACCGATTTAATTACCACGACGAGAAGGGGAAAACGATCAAAACTAGCGAGATAAATTATGTTAATTTATACGATGATGATATACATATCTTTTGGTACCTTAGAAAACTTTGGTTGAGATGAGGACACTTTTAGGTTTTTGGTTGCTTTTGAGATAGTTATTAATAGTTGTAAAACTATATTTTTTTCGAGATATAAGTAAAATTTGTACAATAACGTTAAAATTACAAATTTGATTTGAACCACAAAATTATTTTTTTTGTTTTTAGCTCTCCTTTTCCTTGTAAATCATGACTTTGCCACTTCTTACAGGAAAACAAATGTCGGTTAAACAATTTGTAAGTTGTATGGTTATTGATTTATTTTTGATGATGTATAGTGAAGAATAAGGGAACTTGTTAGTAATGATATACATGCATGGTGCGTTGATAGTGATAATAAAGTGCCTTAGTTTGTTTTTAATAATATAATTAGCGTCTTGATATGGGTATTGCTTTGATAGTAATGCTTATGATGTCCTATTCGCAATGACATATGGTGCCTAATTAGCATGATGTGATGTCTAGCTTGGTTGTAATTTGCTTTGATGCCTTCGTTGTAATTATATGGTATCTTGTAAGTAATCATAAGGTGTCTTGTTTATAATGCAATGGGTGCATCATTAGTAATGAACCACACACTATTGAGTCCCGGACCAAATAGCCAGCCCTACTTGATATGTTGGTCTACAAGGAAATTGAATTCCGTTCTCAACACTAAATAAAAGGGGTTATGAATAAGGCGTAGCAAAGGTTGATGAGTTATATGTATCAAGAAGGAGGGGGGATCAAATTTTGTTGATGAAGACGATAAATACATTGAAGAGACTAGAGAGCGCATAAATGTTACCAGGAAAATGGGATTGGACGAGATTTATATCAACATAGAACAAAAGAGATTATGGATAATTCGTAGCAAAGGGTGATTAGTAATATAGATCATAAAGGGAAGATTGAAGGTTTCTTTTTGAAGACGATAAACAAATTGAAGAGAGTGCGAAATAATGTTCAGAGGAATACGGAATTGAACGAGATCTATGTTAAGGATGAAGATCGACGTAGTCATGTCTCTAAGTATGATGATGAGAGGAGAGGAGAGGCTACGCTGCTCTCAACTCCATCTCCATGCGCATAATAAATTGCGAAGAAACACCCAAAGAAGAAAAGAGAAAGAACAATAGTTGATGATGTTGAGAGAAGTGCAATTAAGAGTGATGATTAGTGATGATTAGTCATGACTTTTGTAGCCATGGATTGTCGAGGAAAGCAAGCATGGCACACTTTACTTTGCCTACTTACTTACACTGCTCGAGTGAAAAAAATATAGAGACGTTCTTCACCGAAATTGCTCCTTTTTAGGGTAATTGTTGGCACCAAACTAGCCATTTCCCCTCTCATTTGGAAAAGTTGAATAAATGGTCTTTGATTGTGTTATCCTGATCGTGTTAGAGTGAGTAATTAGCAAAGTATATTAACTTAGAAAAGAGTTAAGAGTAATTAGTAAAATCTATTAGATCACTTCTACTATGCTATATAGTATTAGTGCTTTAATGTACAACTTAAAGTTGTATTATAACATTAAATGTATAAGTTTAAGTTGTACCATAAAGCAATACCATAACATTAAATATATAAGTTTAAGTTGTACCATAAAGCAATTTGTACCATTATGTTATGGTACAACTTGAAGTTTAAGTTGTACCATAAATACAAAAGTCTATAGCACCAATACTATATAGCATTGTAAAATTTCTCAATCTATTAACATAGAAAAAGAGTTAATAAGGGGCGTTCCGAGAATCGAACTCGGGACCTCTCGCACCCAAAGCGAGAATCATACCACTAGACCAAACGCCCAGATGATTACATTTCTTCTATTTAAGTATTAGGCCTGTAAAATAATTAGTTTACTAAATTAGCAATTATGTTATTATTATATGATTAGTCGACAGTACGTACCGTCATGAGTTGGCATCAAATCTAATGCACATGCAGGCACGTGATCCCCCCTAATCTTGGAGTCCTTCGTCTAAGTCTAACCTAACATATTATTATATCAGTACCTGAACTATGATTTGTATTGTTTTGTGTATTCCCTCTTCTTCCACTCCTTGTGCTTCCAATCCATGCTTCGAAACTATTTATATATTAAAAAAAACTAGTTCGATGGTTGTTGATTTGTTGTAACAGTAACACTCCAAAACCAAGCCCAACCACAATTGAATCCCTAGATTGAGTCAACGATTACGGTAAAAAAAGATAACTTGAACCGAATCATAATTCACAAGGCCAAATAAAAGCAATTGGAATTGGGTCGTGTTACCCTACTGATAAAATTGGAAATATATAGAAGATTAGCATGAACCTTATATAAGGATGATCCGCATAAATCGAGAAATTATGAACATTTTAATTTAACGAGAAAAAGAAGTAAAAGGAATATAAAATGTTGTTGCGAGTGCAGAGTTGGATGATATCACTCCCATCCCATTCATTAACGTCAATCAAGGGAATGGGAAAGCCAAAAAAGTTACATTAACTTTGGCGTCAAATCACCTTTGGAAATCTGTGGATTCCTGAATCCACCACCATCCCAACATTTTCTGGTAACTACGACTTTTACTAGACAATAGACATTCTCTCTATACTGTACACGTAAGATCGTGAAATGTTAAAGAGGATCACCATCTAGAAGTTGCGAGAAATGAGATTCACTGAAGAGACACGTGAAGAACCGATTTGGGCTTTGTTACAAATGAATCGGTCAGATTGGGCTTTTAAGACCCGGCCTCCGAAGTCAGAATGGTGAGCGGCTGGAAAGTGAAAGCCATGGGCCTGATGACTCGGACCATTAAAACTTTAACGGGCCTTTAACTTTAACGAGATTGAAAGAAAATCCAATTATATGGGTGAAACGACTAGGCTTTGGAACGGTCTGGTTGAGAATCGCGACTAATACTGCACTAGTAATCAGCCCGCGCTCTGCCACGGGATACGTTTGATTTGTGTAATTTGCTGTTACCATAATGAAAAGTTGGAAAGAATACACACATGTAAACAATTATATAGCTACCATCAGCACACAAAAAAGTAAACATAAAAGATTAAGAACAATATGACTTATGCAGTAATGCAACATTAGCACATCAGAAAGCAACCATCTTAGCAGAGCTACACTTTCCATGAGACAAATCAAGAGATCAAGATTGAACTGCGATTGAGTAGGAAGCGGATCAATTCGCCATTTCAGTAAAATTCAAATGCCACAAACCAAGATAAAACCTATGGAAAGGAAACTACAAAGAATTGACAGAACCATAAACCTTAAGCTTCACTAAGAGTTTTAATCCTCATATCAGACCGAGATACCAAAATTACATTCGTGCCAGAGCTGTACCACAGTGCCATGTACAAAGAACATAAAGTTAATGAATTCCCAACATAAAAGAATTAATGGCGCTCCAGTCGTGCAACTTCACTTCTTCTCCTCTTCTCCCTCCCTACGATTCATCCCTCCTCTCACACCGCAAGTCAGTCCATCAGGATCCCTTCGCTTTTCTCGCTTCCCCTCTTTGTGCTCCAATTGGATTCTCCAAGGGATCTCCCTTCCCAAGAAAAGTGCACAACAGGGTTTCTCTTTAGCTGGTCAGCTTTCCTCGTTCATTAACTCTTCATCTTGTCAATCAAATGCATAAAATAAAGCTGATATGATCCAAATTGGCCACTTCTACAAATCACAATTACTTGCCAAAGAAGCTATCAAGGTTGGAAAGAAGAAAGGCAGAATTTGGTTAAGTGTTGGGACAGTTTCGAGATGCCTACTTTGGAGGCATGGTTCTCACAATTGGTTCACTGAAAATTGTAGTTCAAGGGCTTGTTTTACAGATAAAGTTGTCATGTTTCCAATGGTATGCCATGTTTTACAGATAAAATTGTAGTTCAAGGGCTTGTTTTACACTATTTTGTTAATTGCTTATTTCAATTATTTACTCTGTTTGACAATCCCTAAGTCATTTTTAATTGAATAGTTTAGGATGTTCCCCTTTCTCGTTTGTTTATTAGATTTAGGTTTGTTGTTCTTCTTATTTTAGACTAAAGTACTATAAACACAGGGACATCAATGAAAAAAGGAAGAAACTAAAGTATTTTGTAGTGGTAACATGAGTATTAAAATAATTATTCTTGTGGTCCAGGATATTAAAGAAATGGCAGGAGAAGAGATGCCAGCTGATAACAATGTTGTTGATGCGGTTGCTAATCATTTGGAGGCTCAAGTTCAATCACAGGGCCAAGTTCAACCAGTGGTCGAAAATCAAAATGAAGAAGAAGAACGACCTTATGAAAGAAAAAAGCGGAAGAAGACTTCAATAGCATGGAATGACTTCAAGGCAGTTGTTGTGGAAGGGGTGGACAAGCTAGAGTGTCGCTATTGCAAAAAGAGATTATTAAAAAGCGCATCAGGTTGTACAAGTCAATTCATGAGGCATATAGAAAGATGTACAAGGAAGCCTAAAGCAGATGGGAGGGGACAACAACATCTAACCTTGGCAAATAATGATAGTGTCTTTGCTGTCAAGAACTTCAAATACGATCAGGCTAAGGTACGAAAATTGATAGCTCATTTCATCATAGTTCATGAACAGCCCTTTGCTGCTGCTGAGTATGAAGTGTTGAATAAGTTGCTTAGAGAATACACTCCTCATTATAAAAAAATCTGTCGTACCACTGCTACAAATGATGTCTTCGAGACATATAAAATTTTTAAAGGGAAGATAAAATCTGTCGTACCAGCTGTTGTTTGTTTTCTTATTGGAGAGCATTGTCCATTCTGTGAGCTTGTTTTCCTATTCTAATACTTTTATGATTTCTTAATAATTCCAGCTGATCTTTGTTATTCATTGGAGAGACATTGCTTCCTTATATTATAGTGCATGTAGTTTGAGTCTTTGGTTCTTTTATCAACATAAATACAGATTTATTAGTTAAGAAAAATGGATGATACAATGGATTTCTCATATCTTTATATTACTTTTATGCAGGGGAGTGTGACTTGACAACTGATGAGTCGTGTTGAAGATGATTGATGCATCTTTTCTTTTGAATTTCGAGACTTGTCAGTTGAGTTTCAAACTCCCAATTTTATAGTAGTTTAGAGTTTCACAACTTGTTCACAGATAGGTTTAAATTCGGTTAGTATTTGTAAAGATGTGATGGACCATCAAACAACTTTTGTCAAATTCGATGGTCTAAGTAGGATGTACATATGGAAATTGTGATTCAGAATGTGTTTTATTTTGCTAGACTATGCTACAGGTTAGAATGTAAATTTGATCAGAGTTCTAGCTCAATCTTTAGCTACAATGGAACATTTTATGAGTTGAACTCTATATTGGCTCGTTAAGCACATTTGTCGAGCCGAGCTCGAGTGGCTCGTTAAACTCATTTGTCGAGCCGAGCTCGAGTCGAGCTTTCCCATCAAAGCTCGTGTCCTAAACGAGCCGAGCTCGAGCTTGAGATTATTTTAACGAGCCGAGCCCAAACTATGACAAAGCTCGGCTCGGCTCATTAACAGCCCTAGTTGCCTCACATATGTTGTCGCCCATAACATACTACTCACTAAGAATATTATAAGTTAACACAAAACCTCTTCTTATAAAACATTTTGTTTTTGTTTTTGGAGAAACCTCTTATTATAAAACTCAATGTAGCATATATACTCTAATATATAAACTCTAATATGAACTCGCTCTTATACTAAGCAATGATTCTGTCTAATGAGCCATCTGGCACCTCCATGGACATTAGTTTATGGGACATGATAAGGAACAAAACTCACAACTTCACACTTACAAAATTCCGTGTTTTATCATATCTTATACTAATTATACAATTCTTTGATATAATTGTACTGGAAGGCGAGATGTGATATAATTTATGTCAAGAGTGATAATTTGTAATTTTTCTAGATATTGTAGCTTCTGAGTATGGTATTGACAGTTATTAGTAATTTCATATATTATCTCCTCTTTCTTTTGCATTATATAAATCATCTCTAATATGGTATGAGGATGATAATGGATACATCTGTTTGGGTTTTTTTTTTAGAAGTTTAGTAGTTTTATTGATGCATTAGAATATAACGTGAAGCGGTTATGTACCAAAGTGCATGTTATACAACATTCAAAATGTAAAAATAATTTGGACGGAATGAGATTACTTGCTAGGGCTGGGAAACGGTGCGGTCTGGTCTATTAAAACAGTTAGCACAGTACTCATCATGTTTTGAGTCGTATGGTTAAAATTTAATGAAGGTCAATTTAGTCAAAATTCACACCAAACCGTAATATATATTCTCAATCAAAACCCTCCCATCCCAAACAAACCACTCGTCTCCCTTCCCCAGAGTTGTGAAAACTGCCGCTTCCACTCTCTCAAATCTGCAAAAACTGTCGCACCCGGAAGCACATCTTTTCCCAAAAGCAAATCCCCTCCGCATCGATCTTCGTCGGCGACTATGACGCTCAAGGCACCTGCTCTGTCTCTCGAGACCACGGTTCTTTCGAAGGCTTCTCCGGCTTCCCCTCCGCGCTCGAACTAGACGAGATCTGAGGATTCAATTTTGCCGAGAAGGAGGAGGCGGCGTTGCCGTTGGACGCTTCGATTGCAGGATTGGATCGATTTTGCCGAGAAGGAGAAGGTGGCGGATTGCAAGGTTGGATCTCGTATCGAGAAGTGGATGTGCCTTTCACATGAAGATTTAGATTGAGGCTAGGGTAAAAGAATTAAGTCTCCATTTTTGGCCGACTATGGGACGAGAAAACATGGAACGAAAGAAAGGAAGGGTTGGCCAGCTGTGTAATTTTTGGTAGTGATTGTGTTGTAGTGTATATTATATGTATCAGTAGTGATTCTTCTGGGAATCGTCATTTACTTTCCAGTAGTATTTTGTGGGGTTAATTGCGTGGGTTGTCACTTAAGTCTACTATTTGTTGCACGGTGACCACCTAAGTGCGTTTTGTTGCAAGCTAACCACTTACGTCAAATAAATGTAGCAGCGTTACCATTTTCGTCACTTTAGCTAATGGCAGGTATTGAAATATAATTTTCCACTCCTTGTCAGCTTCCCATGTAAGCAGCAAAGTCTGACTCAGATCCTCCCCTTCCCCCAACGAACTAAAAGCTGCTTACCTGCAAACCAAAAAAAAAAAAAAAAATCCTGCTCGAGGATATCTCATCTCCAACCCTTCCCTCTTCCCCTGCAGCTCATATAAAAGGGCGATTAATGAATATGATTATGCTTATGATGTCTATGTGTCTCCTTATGCTGTTGATTGTGTTTGTTGTTACATAGCACACCTTCCCCAAGTCAACCCATCTCTCTCACTTCCTGCTTTGTTTCGTAGCTGTTGAAATAAATAACATTTTACTAAAATTTAAACAACATTTGTAAATTTTCATACCTTTCACCTTGATTCATTCGTTTGAAATTTTAATTAGTTATAAAATATTTTTATGATGTAGAATAATTATATATTTTATGTTGGGTTGGGTTTTTAGTTTTTACTTAAAAATATCGCCAACCCGACCCAACCTAATTAGAAACAAACCGTAGGGTTTAAATTTTTTTGAGTGGGTTTGGGTTTGATATTTCCCAAACGGTAGTGCATGGGTCAGGTGATTAAAGTGACTAAACCCGAACCACCCGACCCATGTACACCCTACCATTAACATTTGACTCATTCCAACAAAAACACTTTTGTCGACGAGCCCAGTGCCTCCGTCGCCGGCACCGTTCCTCCGTCGCCGGCCAACCTCCCGTCTTCCTCAATCGTCGGAAAACAAGTAAGTTTACTTTTTCCGGCAAGTTTTCCAGTTTTCCGGCGAAAAACACGGTGGCCCGAAAAAAATTGTGGCCGGAACGCCGCCGAGCCGAAAGAAATTTTCGGCCGGTGCGACCGCGGCCGCAAATTTTTTCGGCCGGTCGCCGAACACGCCGTCCAAAATTTTTCCAGCGGCGTGTTCGTCGGCCGGCCGAAAAAAAATTGCGGCCGGGGCGACGACGGGCCGAAAAAGATTTTCGGCCGGGCGTCGCACCGGCCGCAAAAAAAATTTCGGCCTGGCGGCACACCGGCCGCAAATTTTTTTCGGGCCACCGTGTTTTTCGCCGGAAAGCTGGAAAACTTGCCGGAAAATTGGAAAACTTGCCGGAAAAATTTTCGGCCCACCGTCTGTACGTTGCAAATCGTCGGAAAAATTGTTCGAAACTACAAAAAATTGACGCACCTGCTTAGTGATAATTCATGGATGCGTGTCCGCAGTTTACGTCGAGGATGGGCTTTCCCGATGGTTTTCCGGCGAGCGTCGATTTTTTCTGATTCAATACGTTTTCTGAAAGTTGAATATGTTGTAGATGGTGAAACTTCTTAAGCAATGATGTACATATATACTTTTTTTTTTAGTTGGCGGCAAATAGCAATTTTTTTGGCGGCAAATAGCAAGCCACCTAAGAAGTTGGTAGTGTTTTTTCAGTAGTTTTTTCTTAACGTAGAAAAATTCCATAATAAAGAAAAGATAAATAGAAATATATATTTTAAAATTAAATCTACGAATTAATTTTAATTTTATAAAATACCAAACACGCCCTTCGTCACTCTCCACCGTCAGATTTAATTTAAAATGAATGGTGAATAACATAGTTAGCATAGTGCTAAATCCTATCAAGTTAGCACCCTATATCCTCCCAATTTGGACTATTGATAGTTTGATTGATCATGATGGCGGAAAACGGCACACTTCCCGTTTGTCCATTAGGAGAGCAACATGTAACTAAACTTTTATATAAGAAAAAAGAAGGTTTAATACACTTGTATATCCAAAACTTTCACGGTTGTGCCAATAATATCCAAATTTCCCGGAATACCACTTATATCCATGTTTTAAAGTTGTTCTTTGCCAAATCTATCAATTTTCTAATATATTTTTGGTTAAATACACTTGTATATCCAAAAACACCGTTAACGAATGTGAACGAATTGGATATAAGTGGTATTTCGGGAAATTTGGATATTATTGGCAGTGGCACAACCGTGAAAATTTTGGATATACAAGTGTATTTAACCAAAAAAGAAAGACACATATAGCCATTCGTGATACAACTTATGCTTAGTATTCATGTTGAACTTCAATTCGACTCATAATAATTGCATCTAATATAATTATTGCATATTGTAAAAGAATATTGTATTTTACTTTCGGAATCAACTCGGTGATTTCTCTAGCATTGTCGATCGACGCGATTGACGTGGGGAAACTGGAGAATGGCTGCCACCATCACATATAGTTAAAATTCAACTAATCCACTCGATTAATCAAATGAAGTTACAACGATGAATCAATCTACGGAATAATTATTTCTGGCCAAATGCTCGTATTTCTCAACTTAATTCAAAATTCTCGTCAAGTTAGCTCGAATTAGATGTCCCGTGAGCCCCACTCCTCAAATAATGCCACCCAAAATGTCCTTAATTAGGAGCATGAATCGAAGGTAGAGCAAATCAACTCATTTAGCAATAGGTTGTATACTGTCCTGTCTACCTCTGGATCGTATTCTATACATTATTAGGCTGTGTATTTCTAGTTTCTATCGTACGTTGGCATTATAAAATACACATGTTATACAACCTATTATAATGCCAAATATGAACCCTTACTTACAAAATAGCGTATAGGGTATAATATTGATTAAATATAATTTCAGAAATGGCTTAATCCTCCAAACACTATAAAGAGCAATGTTGTCAGAACCGAAGCGGAGCATAACCTGGTAGCGTCAACGGCTCGCACTTTATTGATGCAACCGGTATTGGACCGCTAGAGAACCGTTATAGAACCGATACCTTATAAATCAAAATTTCATAAATAGAAGATACATAAAATAGTAATTTAAAGACTAAAACCTACTTTGCAGGTACCACTTAATAATTTTACTATATATTATACCTATTGAAAAATAAAGGGTTAATACCTTAGTTTGGCCCGAAGTTTAGCCTTAGTGACAGTTCTGGCTCCATTTTTCAAATAAGACATTTATGACCTACTTTCAAAATTATTGGACAAATTTGGCCCGACATTTGGGTTGACCGTTAAAACTGACAGTCAAATATTTTTTCCGTCAGTGACTCAGCATTTAGTGTTGAGGTGGCAACGACGTGTCGTCCACATCATTTCCACATAATTTATTTATTAGCCACAATTACTGTTCTGTGGAAACGGATGGCTAAAATGCCGTTAACGGGTCAATTTTTGTAACGGAGCTGGTCACGTTAGCCGCCACTAAGGATTCCACGTCGGATTTCAATTAAATTTTTTATTTTCTTAATTTATTTTAACACTTTTCACCCTTTATCAATTGAAAGCTTCCTCCTAAAACCTAGACTGGCTAACGGGCTAGGACAGTGCAACGACGACACGAAATGGGAGGAGTTCGCCACAGTCACTGTGGTCGCTTCCCGCCGGTTTCTGCAACCTACCCCCATGTTTCGCCCCCTCTTCCCCATCCATTGTCTCGGCGGCAGAGCAATTGAAGGAACCTTCGTCGTCAAATCACAAGGGTAAGTTGTATTAACCCTACCTTTTTCCATCATCTGGTTCGAAATAGGTTGTAGATTGTAAAGGGAGGTGCTGAAACTGGATTTCGATTTTCGAATGGGATGTTTGTAGTTAGTAAGAAGAATCATGTATGCATTGGATGAGTCTTCTGGTTCGGCCAACACAAATGACGTTATCGGGCCTCTATGCGAACATAACAAACCTTGCATCGGGAACAAGTCCGGTACTAGTAGGAATCCAGGAAGGCAGTTCTATTGCTGTCCATATTGGAAGGTATTCTATTATTGCTGACATTGGGTTGTTTGTATACCTATGTATTCATCTTAGTAATAGCTTTCTTTTCATTTGTAGAGGAATGATTGTTGATTCTTCCTATGGGTGGACAAATATATGAGAAGGAATGCATCAGTGTGGCCTGCACATGACGATGAGAAGGCTGGAACCATGACAAAACTTATGAAAGTTGGAAGAGTTGATTAGAACTAGAGAAGCTCATGCAATGAGGATTTCCGAGTTGAGCAGAATGAGCACTGTTATCCTATGTCTTAACAGCAGGATAACAAACACGATCTTCCTTACAATTGGTGTAATAGCTTCTGATGTATTTTGTAGATTCCAGGGAATTTGAGTGGTGTCGCAATATGTAGAAGACAAGTGTAGTTTCATTTCAGTATTGTTTCCTACTATGAATTTTGTTAAGTCAATCTGTGGATCATTGATATTACTAGAACAAATTCTGAAGAGTGCTTGTTCATTCAAAGCTAAATTGTTTCACAATAATGTGATAAAGTTACAACATGTTTGGGACAAGATGTATAGAGCCTGTACAAATTGCAAAATGTGCTGGACCAAAAGGAATCACCTTACAATCTCTATTGACATTGTTCCAAAATGTTAGAGGAATTGAGCTTGTACAATACGCAAAATATGGTGAACCAGAAAGGAATCACCTTACAAGCTCAATTTGTAACCTTCTTCCCTACTAACAAACTGTCCTGCCCTAAACAAAAGCAAAAGACACCACAACATGTAATTCGAAAAGCAGCCCTCAATCCATCTGTTGCGGTTGAGACTTGAGACTCCTGTTGAGTTGATGGTGCTCCAGTTATATCAATCTGAGTTGGTTGGGTTCCAAGTCTCTCTGCAGAAGTACCAGCTCCACCAGCTCCATCTCTGACTCCAGTCTCAAGATTAGAATATATACAATCAGCCCCTAGTGCATGTCTAAGTTCTCCATCAACAACTAAATTCCTATGAAGGTTCCCAACTTCTGCAGCCTACATCATCAAAACAATCAAAGGGTTTAAATTCCATCGTTCATAACTGTACATGGGCGTTGGGCCGACACGACACGAGCACGCTTCGGGCCCATTTATTTCGTGTCGTGCTGTACAAGCCCATTTGTTAACTTTGCTAGGCCCGACCCAGGCCCGGGCACGGTTCGAATTGTGTCGTGCCTATTCGTGCTCGTGCCATGCTCGTATAGTCGTATTCGTGTTTGATGAAAATGACGAAAACAAAAGAGAGAATGAAAAAGAAGGTGAAAATTGGACGGGGAAGATAGTATTAACCGATAATGTTTGAGAAAAGTAACAAATAAGGGGAAAAGAAAATTGGAAGAATAGCGAGTGTGATTTGGCTTTGTTTAATTCTTGGTCCATTTTTACTTATGTTAGTAATTACGTATATATCTTTATGACACTTCTAACAACAACAAATAATTATTTTTTTACTTATGTTTTGTAATATTTGAACCTATAATTCTTTTTATATTTATTTTCTATCAAATAAATATTATTTTCGTGTCATGTCCGTTCTTATACTCAATAAAATCTCGAAAATATTAGGCCCGACACGGCCCACTTATATACCATGTCGTACCCGTGCCCATAAAGTTTAGGCACTGCACGGTCCATAAATTATTCGTGCTCGTGCTGGGCTGGCCAATTTATTTCGTGTCCGTGCTCGTGTCTTGCTCTAACCGTGTCGTGCTAGCCCGTGGGTGGCACGGCCCGGTGCCCACGTACATTCATAACAAGCAACAAATGCTAAATTGTCACCAAAGAAACTTACAGGTTCTTTTCTATTCTATGTACAACTTCTTGCGTTATGAGAAGTTGACCGACCTTTAGAGCAGTGCATAACCTTCTAAATACACCATACAACAAAAATATCAACAAACCAGAAAAAAATACAAAATGTTCAAACTAAAGATTGAACAAGTAGTATACCTTTGGTTGAGTTGATGGTCCAGCCTGCTGCCCTCTCCCTCCAATCTGCTGTCCTCTGGTTCTTCCAAGAGTAGTTTCTCCAATATGGTTCCCTCTCCCTCCAGCTTGATTCCCTCTCCCTCGAGCCTCATGCCCTCTTCCTCTACCACGAGTTGCTCCTCTAGTTTATGGGTTGGGACATTTCCTCGCACTGTGACCCGTACTCCTACAGTTGGAGCAATGTAGAACCAATCCTTTTTTTGACTTGCATGTACCAAAAGGCCTCTCACCCTTATGCAACCTTGTCTCAAGCACACCTGCTTCCTTTTTCCTCTCCTTTTTTGGTCTCCCTGGCATGGCCTTTTGCTTTGAAGGGTAAATGGGATAACCCTCAACCTTAGGCCAAGCCTGCTGCCCAACCAAGCATGGAATGCCTCCTTTGTAACCCTTAGCAACAGTAGGCACATAGTAAAAAGGATCCACATAATCCTCTAAATGCAACCTCATTAACACTATTGCAGACAACATGGCAACAAGGCAGACCACTTAAGTCCCAAGCACCACAAGTACAAGTACGTTTCTTCAAATCGACTACAAACGCAGACTTCCCAAGCTTGACCTCTAACATGTGACTAGCTTATTACCCGGCCCGTTGGCCGATTACTGTATATTACCCACTTGTGGAATGGGAGAGAAAGCAAGTGAGAGTGAAGGGATTGAGATCCCACTTGATTAGGACCGACCAACTAATCCGATTCTTCCCGACCCGCCCCAACCTAAAGGGTCAGAAAGAGTCAATAAGAAAATACGAACGGAGAGGATTAGTCATATTTCTTGACTCTTCAGAAGTGGGTCAAACAGGATCAAGGTTGGGTGAGGGCAATTTTTAGCGCCAAGCAAAGTTCTGGGTTGAATACCTTTACTTAGGCCTAGAAATTGGTGCTGATGCAGACTGCAGTTTTTATTATAAAATTTTATCAATCATCATTGAATTAGTCCTGGGCATCCCTCCCCGTTGTCGGTCTGAATTCTAATGATGGCTTCATTCCTTGCACCAGCCATATCAGCAAGTTGTCATCTCGAGCATGATTTGCCTATGTACAAATGATACAATTCGAGTATGAAACTGAGTTCAAAGAAAAGGAAAAGAGAATTCTATCACATGCCAATAAATACACACATAATAGTTGAAGCTAAGTGAAAGTCATTACTCGCACATCAATTCTAAAAAATTACAGAATGGCTAGAATGGCACTGAAACTACCAAGAATCATGGACGAAACAACTTGTCAAATTAAATAATCCTTATACTGAAACTACCTTCTAACTTGAAATAAGACATGATCACAGTTCATAGCATTCTTATCACTATGAATTGGTTGCAGCTCGTCCTTATCACTGCCTCCAAAGCTCAATTCAAACAGAATAGAGACCGTTATGTAATATAACCATATCCTTACTGATCATAATTCCTTTCTTCACTCCATTTTTGTCGGAGAAAAGAGTTATCCCCCTCTCCTGCATTTCCCTTTCCCCCTCTCTTCTCCCTCTTCTTCACAAACCGATCCCTAAACCAGCAACAACAACACAAAAATAGCCTTCGCTTCAGCCATCTCCATCTACTGAACGCGTTGGTGGCAAGACAAGACTGCAGAAGCAAAATTTTCTAAAATCAAACTAAATTTTTTGAAGGAGACTCAACCACGAAAAAAGAGTAAACAATGCTAATAGTTCAGATGGTTGGTTTTGATGTTATACGTTGCTTTTGTTATGGTCTCCAGTATATCAACTGCAACAGAGATGTTTCCTCCAATCATCTTTAGTGCACGATTTAGAAGTAAGTCCTCTTGTTTGTGTCAAACGGAAACATTCATGGGTTCTTAACTCCCATGTTAGTGTAAATGCAGCAGCAGCAACAAAGAAGTTTGACAACACGGCAAAATGATACAATGCAGTAGGTGATATGTGTCTCGAAGGTTTTGAGTTACTAAAGTTCAAGTTAAAAATAAACATGAATTAAAATGGATTATTCTATTAAGCAAACATCCCCTCTAATCATACAAAGATCAGATATCCAATTCACAAATAATTAAGCCATAAAAAATCATCACACATCCACCACCTTTGATTGCCTAAATTTGGGTTTTCGCAAAGTTATGGACTCTTAAGGGTAACGTTCATGGGTAGTCTGTTTCATAACTCTAGAGAGCACAGTAAGCAGCCACCAGCCAGACACAGTGCGGTAGGCGAATATGATTCTCAATTCACAATTTCTCACCACCGGAAGTAAGAACAGACCATAATAAGCGTAGCGTTCATGGGTGGTCCGTTTCATAGCACTACTACACAATTTGTTAAAAAAGAAAGAAAGGTATTTAGGATCACGGCGGGACAACTTTTACAGGCCAACAACGACAACATGCTGTAACCACCAGAACTGGTATCACAACTCATAGTGAAAATCCAAAGATTTACTCTCAAATTAAGTAGTTACAACCAATGCAGTCAAAATCGCGTTTTAAAACTTAAAAACTTACGGTTTTACGCTTCTAGGACACCAAAACGCTTCCGTTTCCATATAAAATCTTAAGTGTATAAAATCGGGACTAAAATGCGCTTTAAAGCTTAAAAGCTTACGCCTTTACGCTTCTGGTTCACTAAAAAAATTTACGGTTTTACGCTTCTAGTTCACTAAAAGAGTATTCTATTAATGAAAATACTTATATTTTAAAGGTAAATCACAAAATATATGATATATTTGAGATTAAAAGATACATATCAAGTACTTGGGTGCATTCTTAGTTTCAATAGAGTAATCTAATTCACCTGCTATGCCCTTCCCAAATTCACTAGCATAGAGGGGAATGTAGCTTATTGTTAAGATATATGTTTATGATCTTATTGTTAAAATGTTATGAGTTTCTCAACTTTAAACATGAATTACAAGTATTTATTAACTTATCTAAACTATGTCCACTCATATTTTATCGTACTTAACACATTTTTCGTTATATTAAAGTATGCGTCAAAAACTTACGTTTTTAGGCTTTGATTCTACGCTTTACGATTTTACCCATTTTCCGCTTCTAGGTAGAATCGCGTTTTTGACTGCATTGGTTACAACATCTAGCAATCGTCAAGCACTTACACCATCACAAAAGTCAAAGAACCTGATTCACAAAGCATTCAAACATTTGAGGACATTTCTGCAAAGGTACAACTTATATGTCTTTTTTCCAAACCATTTCCATCAACATGCTAATAAATTTGCAATGCATAAAACAAACGGGCCAAAACTTGAAATTCAGCCTGTTTGACCGACCCATGCCAAGTTCTAATTATTCTTTACTTTTAAACTTTCTATTTGAAAATAAAAAATAGTGAAAGAAAAGAGACGACTACAATTCGCCATTTGCACATCACTTATACGGGAATAAAACCATAGAAATTCAAAAGGAACTGAAAATGTATAGGATCGTTTTAATGTTTAAAATAACCAAATAGATCTTTATGTTTAGTTTTTTACTAACAAATACCAAACGATTCCCTATAAAATACACTATAATTTGATCATTATGATGTCAAATAATTATAAAAATATATATTTGAAATGATAAAAATTGGACTAATTGGGTTGGTCGAGGTTGAACCATTGAATAACTTTAAAATAAATTATATTTTAGTCACTAAGATATAAAATAATAGCATAATATATATTATGCCAGAGAAAATAGTTTGTTTTAGAATGACAAACCAATGATGTTCATTTGTTTTACTTGATGGCCAAATCCCATGTAGGTCAGGCCCATTCAACTCTTTTATTTTATGGTTAGCGGTTAGCCCATTAGATATCATGCATTAGTTTATTGTTAATTTTTTATTTTTAGCAATAAAAAGAAGTATTATTTTTGCATTTTCATATATATTTTATCACCACGGAGAAATAAAAGGGCTTAAAGAAAAAAATTGCTACTCCTGGACCCGTTCAAATCCGCATGTGTACGGTAAGTTGGCCCGTTCCACAGAGGAAAGAGAAAAAAATTGACACTCCCTATTCTACCCTTCCTACAAACGCTCATGGAGCAGGGAATTTGAAATTGGGGAAAGGTTTTTTCCTCCCAGATATTATATGTTTTTAATTTAAAAAGATACAACAAATGTATTTGGTGTGATTGGTTATGATCCTTGCTTTTCTTTAAAATGGTCATGGTTCAAATCCCAGTACCTATCTTTTTAATGAATAAAAAAAGTAATTGTGAAGACCAAAATGTCCTTCCTACTTTCACTCTCGTTGCAGGAAATTTGAAATGGGGCTCTCGTTTTTCCCTTCGGTGTATTATATTATGTGTAGATTGTTGCTAGCTAGAGCAACACACATTCTTGCCACTTCATCCTCTTTCAGTATCTCCTTCAGTGGTCGTGGACAAATCAAACCTTACATATTTTCAAACTTTTTATGCTTCTTCCTCATCGCCACTATAATGTGACTTCTCATTCCCTCTAACATCTCAATAATCCTATATTCCCTATACTTCATAATCACATTATTCCAACTTTCACAAATGTTTGTGAAACAACCTGATCCCTTTAGTCAAACCGAAATACACGTGGCTCCGGAGCCTACTTAAAACAACCTCACAAATTTCATTAAAACAAATACAACTGAATCCTTTTCAAATGAAAAGTCCTAAACACTTGGGTGACCTCAATCCATTGTCAATAAAACAACATAAACTCTAAACCTCCAGTTTATACTCATAAACATAAATAACTAAAAAAACTCTAATCTAACTCCTTGTTGAGCTCCCTGAGATCTTGTCCATGCTGGTACGGCTTCTCCCCTCGTCCTGCCTCTTCTCGAAAACCACGACCGATAACCCTTCCTAGACTTGGTGAGTGAGAAGGGATCGGTCTCGTCGTTACTTCATGAGGTCTTTGCATAAGCAAACCTTACTAACACGTTATTAGAAATTACTTCCTCTTACATGAAAGTCATTCTCGCTTCCATCCTTAATACTTTAGTCCTTAATAACTTATAGAAGTTCTCTACTTTTATCTTAACTTGTATACTGATTACTAGGGTTCACCGCGTTACGTATCGCCGTCTAGTGTCCCTATCCTCAAGGCAATGGTATTGCGTTAAGTATCACAGTCCAGTCCATGCCCGGTCAACTACTACGTTACAAATCGTCGTCCAGTAGTGACCCAATATCCTTGATCAACTGTTGGGTTACGTATCGTCGTCCAGCAGTGATCCGATCATCTACCACGTCCAGTAGTGGTCCAATTGCCCGATGGTTCATATTACCATTAATCATACATTTCGACATACATTTGCATACATAGCATAACGCGTGCCTCCATCTTAAGTAGGCGGTGGGATGACTCACGCACATAATCCGATCATGATCCATAACCTCAATTGGTTTGCTATTTGTCCTCTGCTAGACGCCATTGTCTTAACCTCGTTGTGTCGAATCATTCAGCTCATCTAGAACATATCCCATAGTTAGTAAATGGAATAGACTAACTCAATTTGCAACATAATGCCCTTGACCCATGTGAACTAATTAGATCCATTCCTAGCTCCTAGTTCTCTTTGTACGTGCAGCTAACCACCCATAACATAACTATAAGCAACTCTAGCTGGCTTTGCTTGTAATCAACCAAAATTCATTCATATCCTCCACTCATATGACTATAATCCACACAAGTCCATATATATAAACCTTGCTTCTGTACCCACGTATCATATATGCATATATATCCATTATATGTCTTTGATTGAAGTAGTAGTAAATTACAGACAACTGGTTCATTCCACCTAACCACTCACTTCCATATTCTGTACGCCGTAATTATCAAATCCCATACCCCATAAAACAACGGTATTCATTGAGCCCAAGGAATTACCTACAGATTGAACAGACGCAATCGCCTACTTCACCGCTCCAGTTCTTTCTTTGACGATCGCTTCCAGTAACGACCACGGCACAAGCATAAGGTGCAGGCTACGCTCCATGGGTGCCACACTGACGAGGATAACTGAGGCGTCCCCTTCCACTGGTGGATGAAGAACTGGTCCTCTTACTATACGTCTCCGTCTACCATCGTCGTCCATGGAGCCATCGAGTAACTCCATGCTCGACTGTCATTTGCTATATCTGAGCGTGGCTCTTGACTTTGAGGGATTGAGACTTACCAGCTAGGGGAGAATTGGCGCTGGAGGGGTGGATTTCTTGTGAGGAGATGGAAGTAACCGCTGCTCTCTCTTCTTCCTTTATCGCGTTGGCCAAATGACTCACCCGTTCCAAGGAATTCATGGCCCCTTTAATTTAGAACTTTAATCCCTATTGAAGTCTCCAACTCCCACGTTCCGTTACCACTTCCCCGGCAACAATTCAGCTTCCAGTTCCTTCCATGGGAACGATTTCCCCTGTTTCATTATGGCCTAATAAGGTCAAACCATGGATGAACAGTTTTGTGACTCATCACTCAAGTGGCCCAAAATTGAAATCCACTAACCCATAAAAGTGTAGTTTGGGCATACGTAAGTAATTAAGCCTTGGTCCTTAACCCCGTTCATTTTGATTTTGAATTTTTCATACGTAACTATTGATACAACCGTTTATTTATTATTGTCGAACCTGAACCCAAATGTCGGGGTGTCACAGTTTGATTCCACTAAATCTGACTTGGGAACTCTAGATAGGAAGGCATGATAGAAAGTTTGGGGATCTTGTTCCATAAAGTCCTTATAGGGTGTCATGAGGGGTGGCAGTCGGTCGGTTTTGGTTTAACCGAAAACCAAAAACTCGGTTATCGGTTAAACCGAGTCATCCACTATAGTTGCCGACCACTGACCGTGAGGGAAGTCATGGTTAGCCGGCCAACCGATCGGTCAATTTTGGTTTTAGGCTTGGTTA
Source organism: Linum tenue (assembly GCA_946122785.1). NCBI lineage: Eukaryota > Viridiplantae > Streptophyta > Magnoliopsida > Malpighiales > Linaceae > Linum > Linum tenue. The sequence continues at coordinate 7,683,823 of CAMGYJ010000003.1, forward strand.
GCCGACCAATCGAAAAAACCTACCTTCTCTAAAAAAAACAAAAATTCTCCACCACTCAATCCTTATCTCCTTCTCTCTCCTTCCTTCCTCCACCAACCCACCAGACCACTTTTCTTCTCTCTCCTTCCATCCTCCACCATTTCACACCCACCATACCAAACCACTTCTCCTTCTCTCTCCTCCTTTCTCCATGGATGGGAGAAGGCGGAGGAGGGGTCTCGGAGACGGGAGACCTAGCGCCGGCAGGGGGAGGAGGACAAGGCGGGGTAGGGAGAACCGGAGAAGGCGGAGGAGTGGGTCTCGGAGACCTAGCTCCGGCGGGGAGATGCTGGCAGGCAGGGGGCCTTTCGCGCGAGTTCGAAGGTCTCGGCAGTCCTGCGACTGCGATGTCTCGGCGGCGTCTCGGGAAGGCGGTGGAACGCGGGGAGACGGTGGGGAGACGGCGGGGATTGGATCGTCACGTTGGGAGGGTGGAGGAGGCGGCAATGCTGGCTGTTGCGGGCTGCTGCTGTGAGTCGAAGAAGACGAAGGTAGGGTTGGGAGGGTTTTAGATCTGCTGCTGGCAAAACAGTGTCGTCTCTTGTCGGTCGGTTGCATCGGTTAGCCGGTTAACCGACTTCGGTTTATCGGCTAGCCGACGAACCACTAACCTATACCGGCCACTGATCGCCTCTTATTCCTCGGTTTTCGGTTAGCCGCTAATCGACGGTTAACGATTAGACTGGCCGGTTAGCCGCTAACCGGCAACCGAAATGACAACCCTAGTGTCATGTCAAATTGTGTACTTTGGAACACTTCCATCTTTTGGGTGACACCTCTAAAATCATGCTCATTAATCGCATAAACTGCCTCCCAGTAAACTCTTCTCATCTGCTCGTTCTTCACCTTCGTCTTCCAATTAACAAACACGTGTCAGGCGCACTTTCTATGCTCCGCACTTGGCATTACTTCGTGAATGGCTTCCATTAGACCCTAATAACCAGCCACACATGTTCAAAAGCCAGAAATTAGAGTCTCTAAATTTAGGAATCAGAATGCTGAAAAATTAGAAATATAAATCACCACTAATTGAAGTACCTTTTGTTGGTCTTAAATTACACTCCATCCACTTCCATCTCCGAATCCTAACTCTTCTTGTAGAGTGTTCAGAAACCAATTCCAAGAACTCCTATTTTCGCCTTCAACAACTGCCCATGCGAATGGAAATACATGTTTGTTGCTTCTTGTGGAATGTACTCTTCATCAGATTCACCCTCCTCATCATAACCCACACATGTATCAGGTTGGTTCACTTCTTCACCGGAACCACTATCTGGAGTGCAGAACTGGTTATCAGCCCCCTCTTCTTCATCAGATGCCTCATTGTAGCTGGAGTCACCTACATTGAATATGTCCCTAGCAGAAGACCCCTCTCCCAGGTCATGTGCCTCAACAAAAAAGCACCTCGAATCCCTTCTGCACTCTCGTTATCCCCCATGAAACCATATTCTCTCTCAATAACCTCGACATGCACAATCATCGCCTTAGTCATGAATGCATCAACAACCAAGCACTCAATCACTTCTTTATCAGATTTCACTTCATGGAGGCCATCAAACATTGTGGATCCTAGGGTCAGGTACCAAATCTTCTGGACGCCTTCATAGTCCAAGTGCACCGTAGTCAATGCCACAAGTCCAAAATACAACACTTGATCAACATCAATGTTGAACTTCTCACAAAACCCCCCATACATAGTGGTGCCCCACCAGAGAAGTCCATCTCGCCTCTGTGATGGTAATCAATCTCCACATATTCAATCATCTGCATGGTCAAGTAAAATACATGTTGATATTGTGCTTGGAAGAAAACAGACACAGTAAAAGACAAGAAAGTCTAGCCAAAAACCAAAAAAGGAGGACATTTTCGAAGGATGCAGCCAACAACAGTAAAATAGTCCCATTCACATGTGTTGGTTGTTAAAAGATGGACAAATTTGGATTCCCTACCACTGCAATTGACAATTATATTTACAAATTCCAGTTTCTTTCACGTTAATACAAGGGCAATTTCGTGAACAATCTGTAAAGGTCTCGTTGTGGTCCTCACAACCAACTTGCACTACCAGTTTCGAAGAATCAAACAACAAATACCGGAGAAGATTGCTAGATTCGCGAAACCCTAAACCATCAGAATGGGTAATGTTCGAATTGGAGAAACACTAAACATTCAAAACCTAATTTTGAGTTTTCTGATAAGATTTCGACATAGACTAGGTCAGAGCCACCTTACCTTCGTCGAACGAAACGTCACTTCCAGCTTCACTTTATCTACCCAAAGCCCTCACCACTTCGACAGAACCCATATTGCGACTCCTTTCCCGCCTCGAATAGACTTCCTGTGGCGCGATTTCGCGGGACAAAGTGTGGGGGCGGGGGCTTTCACAGGCTATGGCAGTCTCGCCGCCTCGCCTGCAAGACATGTAGAGAATCCTCGCCGGCGAAGTTGGTAGATGATCTTCGAAGACGAAAGGGGAGACAGACGAGAGGATAAGTAGGGTGGTGAGTAGATGTGAGTGAGGGAGGTAAAGTAATTTTCTTTTTTCACACTTTTTGTTTTTCATAACTCAGGTAATGCCACTTTGACGACCATGTTGTCTATCCCCCTCAGAATTTTTAGGTCAGCTCAGCATTGCGGACAAACAAACTAACGAGTCATTAACGGGCAACTAATGATAGGCTAATAATTTGTTAGTTGTGACTATAATTCCCCGCTTCACAATAATTGTGGCTAATATATTGTATTTACCCTTTTTCATTAGGTTAATTACAAGATTGGTCACTGAGATTACTAAAAACGTTCATGTTTAGTCACTATAAATATTTAATTCCATTCATGGTCACTATTTTTAGTAAAACATGTCATGTTTAGTCACTCTCTGTTCAACTCCGTTAAATTTGTCAGATGTGGCAGTCAACTCTCATAATTGACCATCAAAAGTATGACGTGACAATCAAAAATTAATTAAAAATTTCCAGCTCTTTTATCTTTATTACCATTAAAAATAAAAAGTATTCATTTTTATTCCCTAAAGCTACTGAATCCCTTAAACCTAATGACCTAACCTCACCCCTATTTCTCAAAATTAATTCAAGTTCAAGAACAGCTTCTAGAATCGGGGTCGGTGGAGGAGCCGTAGACGCAGAAGATTCTGTTGCAGCTACCTATGATTCTTGGATTGCGGTAGGGGATTCAGTCGGGGACGATGCGGGTAAGAGATGATTGGTTGGAGTGTGTTGGAGGAGAGAACGGAGTGTAAGGTCTGTCGTCGTCCTTGCGCATGACCAGAATCCGATCCTTGTCGTTGCGGTGGTGACTGGTTTCGTCGAAGAAAATTTGGCAGATGAAATCGGGATCAAAGAGAAGGCGTCGCCACGATTTACAGACCCAGCGGAATCGGTGGATGGAGGATGCAGAGGGAAGCCTGCGAAGGATATGTGTGGTTAATTCTTCGGGAACCACCAGGCGCCGGCGGCATTGCGTGGTTTTGGGCTTCAACGAGCTGCAAGAGCATCTTTTGGCGTGAGCTTCGATAACCCTCCAACGTCATCCGAAGGCGAGATAGAAGTTCGTTCGGTTGAATCTGGTCAAGACATTGAGGACCAGCAAGGATTGGGACTCCGCCACGACGGCTTGGAGGCGGCAGGGGACCTGGAAACTCATTCAGTGGGTCGGGTTCTGGTTGAACGGCCCGAATCTAGTGCCCAAATCATGGCTCGACATCGACAAATTTTGAAAGAGGTGAGGTTTGTTCGTTAGCTTTAGGGATAAAAATGAATACTTTTTTATTTTTAATGTTAATAAAGATAAAAAGCTGGAAATTGTAAAAAAAAATCTAATTTTAATTGTCGCGTCATACATTTAACGGTCAACTCGGAGAGTTGGCTGCCACATCAGACAAATTTAACAGAGTTGGACGGAGAGTGACCAAATATGACATGTTTTACTAAAAACTAGTGACCACGAATGGTATTAAATATTTTTAGTGACTAAACATGAACGTTTGTAGCAATCTCAGTGACCAATCTTGCAATTAACCCCTTTTTCATTGATATATTATGGTATGAGTTTTATTATCAGTCGTTGTGTTTTATTATGTACATCTAGGGAACGGATCATGTGCATAACGTTATGGTCAATAACCATGCATAACTCAATCATCACTTGCCACATCATCACCCTCTCTCTCTTGTAAAGTTTTTAATCTTTTCCCATTTAATTTTTTAACGGATGATTTCTCTCTTGTTTTAATTCGAAATTCAATTTTTGCATAGATAAATCAGATTATTTGTGCTCTTCAAAATGATATCCACTTCGATATATGTTTTAAACAAAAAAAAATTGAGGCATTTTTTCAACGTCTATATCATGGTAGTATTGATTGATATTAAAATAAGAGCATACCATATGGTATGAACAACGTACCATGATGGTATGAACATACCAAGACTGTAGGATAATTGAATACATGATTATAGGGAACGGATCATGTGCATAACTTTATGGTCAATAACCATGCATAACTCAATCATCACTTGCCACATCATCACCCTCTCTCTCTTGTAAAGTTTTTAATCTTTTCCCATTTAATTTTTTAACGGATGATTTCTCTCTTGTTTTAAGTCGAAATTCAATTTTTGCATAGATAAATCAGATTATTTGTGCTCTTCAAAATGATATCCACTTCGATATATGTTTTAAACAAAAAAAATTGAGGCATTTTTTCAACGTCTATATCATGGTAGTATTGATTGATATTAAAATAAGAGCATACCATATGGTATGAACTTAGGTCACACGATTCGCGTACACACCGCCGGCGCTCCCGCACTAGTTCGCGGAAACGCGATTTATTGACAAAACGTCCCAAATTCGCGGATTTAGTTTTATCGGAGCGCGAACTATTGAATTAAGAGCGCGACTTTTTGGGTGATTTGCTTTTTCCGATGGAATTGGCAGAGAAGAAGACCAACACTTCCTCCCACCAACAACTACAGTCGCAGCTGTACAATCAATTGTAGTGCCAAAAGATTTGTACCGCGTTCATAGGGATTCACCAGTCGATCCATCTATTGGAGCGAAGATGTGCGCCACCGTTGCTGCCGTGAATCCAGGTCGCTTCTCACTAAGACTTCTCCGCCGCCGTGGCGGAGGAACAGAGACAGCAATATAGGAGGTGTTGACACCTAAAATTAATTTGTCCTGAATTAAATGCCGCATTAATTGGTCTCGGCATTTAATTCGATACCGCGGGTAAAAAACGGTGTCGTTTGGAGTCGAGCGGTATCGCGGGAAGTTAAAACGATACCGCGAAACAGGAAAACGGTACCGCAATGAAGCTCACCTATATCGCGGCACTGGAAACGACACTGTTTACCAGAAAACAGGATGTGGGCCGCGCGTGTAGTATTGGTGTTGGAAAAGGAGTATTTTATTTATTCCTTGTGAGAAGGGGAGAAGCGGTACCGCATGGAGACAAGCGGCACCGCGGAGAGTAAAACGGTACCGCATGGAGACAAGCGGTACCGCATGGTGTTTGATTATTATTATTATTATTATTATTATTATTATTATTATTATTATTATTTATTCCTTGTGGAAAGGGGAGAAGCGCCACCGCATGGATACGCGGCACCGCGGAGAGTTAAAACGGTGCCGCGGATTTAAAAACGATGCCGCAAGAATTAAAACGGCACCGCGGAGAGTTAAAACGGCACCGCGGAATTAAAAACGGTACCGCGAGCAAGCCCAACGGTACCGCTGTACTAGCAAACGACAGTGTTTAATAATAAACAGTGTCGTGGAAGAAAAAAACAAACGGGGCTGGTTGGGAAAGAAAACGACACCGCAATGCTGGAAGCGGAGTCGTTTAATATTAAAACGATGTCGCGGGTAGAATCAAGCGGAGCTGTTTGGGAAAGGAAACGACATCGCGGGATCATGAAAACAACTCACGTAAAGTTCACGCGAAGCAGTTTGAGGAGCGAAGCGGTTGAGACACGTGGGATTTCACAACGGAGCAGTTGAGGAAGCGGTTCTACCGAGCGTGAAGACTACGAAGCAGTTTTTCGAATAAAAGCAGTGGAGCAAGGAGAGAGAAAAGGGACAACCAAATCAACACAGAAACACATCTGTCAAACTTTACCTTTTTTCTCTGTAACTCCTTCGCGGAGCTCTCCTTCCAGGAAGGATCTCCATAGTTGTAGTCTTAGTCGTAGTCGCGGAGCTCTCCACAGGAATCTCCATAGGAGTAGTCGTAACGTAGATTCCTCAAAAACTCAAACACCCTCGTTCGAACGTAGTTTGGAGAGGTGCGAACCGTAGTAACGGTCGCGTTGGTTAGAAGTCAGAGGTGAATCGATTAAATCAACGACGCCGACATTCGGTGGCGGATATTTGACGGTCACGTCGATTTCACCATTCAGAGGTGCATCGATCAAATCAACACCGCCCGGTGGATATTTGACGATCGTCATCGATTTCAGCAAACAGCGGTGCATCCGATCAAACGGCACCGCAAGAGTTTCCATAGCGAAACATCAAATCAACATCGCCGGGAACGAATTCGGCACCGGCGGTGGCATTTGGTTTTTCCGAGGAAACAGGAGGGCAGTCAAAGGGAGTTGAAGTGGTGAAGGAGTAAATAGAGTTATTGAGGCAAATTGAGGGAGAATTCGAGGGATAGGCGGCGAATTAGGCGATGGAGTGGCGCCGGCGACGAAGCAAGGGGAAATCGGAGCAGAGAAAGTTAGAACAGGGGTGGAGCATTGCGGATACTGAAGGAAGAGAGTTACTGTGTAAGTGGGGTGTTATTCCTTTTTATTATTATTATTATTATTATTATATTAATAAAATAGTATGATTTAGGTTAATTTTCCGGTGAAGTAAGTTCACGAGAAACTGGAAATAAATTCTGCCAAAAATAGGGAATAAATCATTTATTGGAATTGGTAGTTTTGCAAACATAATAGGCTATTTTCTTACGTGAATATTCACAAATCGTTTAACTTTGATATGTAGTATTCAATTGTAGTAATAGTGTTCATATTTTATCTAAAATTTTGACGAAAAAATGTTAAATTATTAATTAAAATAATATAATATTGACGCTCTATTCACGCTCTCAATATTGGATTCTTGAGAAACAGACGATTTGACGCTCTCGCTCCCGCTCTCGCTCTCGCTCCTGCTTCACGCTCTGGTTACCTAAGTATGAACAACGTACCATGATGGTATGAACATACCAAGACTGTAGGATAGTTGAATACATGATTATAGGAGTATACCAATAGATCATGATGAACTCATTCCTTCTATGCAAATTTTTTCAAAAACAACTTAAAAACGAAGAAAATATCATATGGTATGGAGTTGGTAACGAAAGGTATTCAATTTTTTTCTCAAAACATAATGAAAATGGATCTCATTTTGTAGAGCACAACGAACTTGTTCCATCTGTGCAAAAAAAAAAAAATCCAAGTTAGAACGAAAAAGATATGATTCGATTAAGAAAAGTAGGGGATATAAAATGTCTTTAATTCTCAACACTTAGATCTACAACCTAAGTTTACTCACCCTATCTTGAGCCATCCATACGCAATGAGATTAAATGAATAATTCCGACTGCACAATCATTTGAATTATGTTTTAACGAATGATATCTCTATTTTTAATTTGAAAAAAAAATACTTTTTACAAAATAGTTATGTTTAAGGGTATGCCTACTATGACATGCATGTCACGGTGACATGCACTTTTCGGTCGACCTATTCCTGAAGGCGGTCGACCGAATTGACTAATTTGGGCAGCACGAGAAAGCATTGTGGTCGAGCTCAACGACCACCTGGTCGACCGCACTTAGTTTAAGTTGTTATTTTTGGTCTACCAGAATACAACCTCGGTCGGCCATTTCGTTGGCGTCAGAAACAACATGGTCGACCACCTAAGGTATATAGGTCGACCACTTGATGTCAGTCATTAACAAAATGGTCGACCGGATAAGGAAAGAGGTCGACCAGATAGAAGATAAGTGTTCTATCAAAGTGTCCAATCATTTGACATAAAATGAAGATCAAGTGTTGGTTTCGCGGTCGACCTAATCCGGTACGAGGTCGACCGAATACAAAAAAACCTATGCCTTGTGTTTTTTTTTTTTTGCTTATGTATGTCGATTTGTGTGGTTCTTTTGATCGTATAAATTATGTTTCAAACCATCATAATTAGTCATAAATAATGATAACAAGGACTCATCAATTCATAGCATAACAACTAAAAATAAAACAGAAATCATAATTGTTCACACATAAAAATAAAACTAAAAAACAACAGAATAACAATCAACAATCGTTTTGACCACTAAAACACACAATCTAAAATCTCCTCTCTCCTACTCATCTCCCCCCTCTCCCTCATCCACATTTTCTTCATTTTCTTCATTGGTGGTGCTAGCATGATGTTGGTCGGATGTGGTGGGATGCATGTATCTTCAGCTGAAAGATCGTCACTCATCTCGCATCTCATTCACGGTCACCTGCATTGTGCTCATCTGGGCGGTCATTTGCCCCATGTAGTCGTACATGCCAGTCATCTGGGTGGACATCTGGCTCATGTACTCGTACATGCCATCCATGCGCTCCCACACACGCTGTAAGGTGATCGGTGGAGTTGAAGTTTGTGCCTCCGCCATTGGCTCGTCTCGAGGTCCTTCATCACCATCATCATCCTCATCATCATCATCATCACCACCATGAGCATTGTTTACTCTGACATACTCACCATTACGCAGCTCAAAGCCCATCTTTTTCAGAGATGAAACAGTATAGAACTCCTGCCTTGAGACTCTTAACCCCACCTCTTCACTTAAATTCACATTAAAATGCTCAAATATCACAGTGAGGATCATCCCATAGGGAAGATTCCTGTTTGAACTCTCTGCAGCAGTAAGCATGTGGTTAAAGATCAAGTATGGCAAGTTCACCTTCTCGTTTAACAGTAGGTTGGTGAGGAGCTCCATGTCGAAGTAGGTGACTGTCTCCCGATGTCCACCCTTTGGCAGAATGTTGTAGGAGAGCATGTGGTGAAGAACTCTGGCTTGAACTCTTCCCATTCCGAACTTGAGGCAGCAGCTTTTTGTGCCTTTCTTTTCTTTCTGCCGCCAAACATCCTGCGATCAAACAAGCAAGAATACACGTTAGTCACATTTTCGAAATGAACATACGCGGTCGACCACTCTATAAAGCGGTCGACCTCAGTTAATTTAAAACGACAATGGGTCGACCTCAGAAGAATCATAGGTCGACCTCAGTTAGTTTAAAACGAGAATGGGTCGACCTCAGAAGAAGCATAGGTCGACCTCAGCTAATTTAAAACGAGAATGGGTCGACATAAACCCGTAACAATTCAAGTACAAAATTGCTTTCATAGGTCGACCTCAGAAGAAGAATAGGTCAACCTCAGAAAATTTAAATCGATTGAAAACCATATGTGACTTTCATCAGGAGTGCAGTTCAGCACATTAGACCACCTTGGAATGCACTCGAAGACACAAACGTCTGCTGCCTTCACCGAGTTATCCTTTGCAACCCTATGCCGGTCAACGACAAGCAAAGGAGAACTCGGTGAAGGCAGCAGACGTTTGTGTCTTCGAGTGCATTCAAGGTGGCCTAATGTCCTGCACTGCACTCCCCATGAACATCTGGCTTTCAATCGATTTAAATGGCCCGAGGTCGACCTCAATATCATCACAGGTCGACCTCAACAAGTTTAGCACAAATAACTCGAACTTTTGCCTTCATAGGTCGACCTCAGAAGCATCATAGGTCGACCTCGACTAAATTGAAACGAGTCTGAAATGGCCCAAATGATCGTAGCACTTGAGTGCAAAACAGATCCGGTCGACCTCATAATTAGAAGAGGTCGACCAGTGTTAGTTTCGCACAAATTCAAAGACAATGGCACAAATAACTCGAACTTTTGCCTTCATAAGTCGACCTCAGAAGCATCATAGGTCGACCTCGGCTAAATTGAAACGAGTCTGAAATGGCCCAAATGATCGTAGCAATTGAGTACAAAACAGATCCGGTCGACCTCATAATTAGAAGAGGTCGACCAGTGTTAGTTTCGCACAAATTCAAAGACAATGGCACAAATAACTCGAACTTTTGCCTTCATAGGTCGACCTCAGAAGCATCATAGGTCGACCTCAGCTAAATTGAATCGAGTCTGAAATGGCCCAAATGATCGTAGCAATTGAGTGCAAAACAGATCCGGTCGACCTCATAATTAGAAGTGGTCGACCAGTGTTAGTTTCGCACAAATAAAACAGAGACAATGGCACAACTCGAACTTTTGCCTTCATAGGTCGACCTCGGAACCATCATAGGTCGACCTCGGCTAAATTGAAACGAGTCTAAATTAGCCCAAATGCTCGTAGCAATTGAGTGCAAAACAGATCCGGTCGACCTCATAATTAGAAGTGGTCGACCAGTGTTAGTTTCGCACAAATAAAACAGAGACAACGGCACAACTCGAACTTATGCCTTTATAGGTTGATCTCAGAACCATCATTGGTCGACCTCGGCTAAATTGAAACGAGTCTGAATTAGCCCAAATGCTCGTAGCAATTGAGTGCAAAACAGATCCGGTCGACCTCATAAATAGAAGAGGTCGACCGGTGTTAGTTTCGCACAAATTCAAAGACAATGGCACAAATAACTCGAACTTTTGCCTTCATAGGTCGACCTCAGAATCATCATAGGTCGACCTCGGCTAAATTGAAACGAGTCCGAATTAGCCCAAATGCTCGTAGCAATTGAGTGCAAAACAGATCCGGTCGACCTCATAAATAGAAGAGGTCGACCGGTGTTAGTTTCGCACAAATTCAAAGACAATGGCACAAATAACTCGAACTTTTGCATTCATAGGTCGACCTCAGAACCATCATAGGTCGACCTCGGCTATATTGAAACGAGTCCGAATTAGGTCAAATGCTCGTAGCAATTGAGTGCAAAACATATCCGGTCGACCTCATAATTAGAAGAGGTCGACCAGTGTTAGTTTCGCACAAATAAAACAGAAATAAAATCGCTTGAAAGCCAGATGCGGTCGACCACGAATATGAAAAGGTCGACCTCATCTGGCAAACAGAAGGACAAAATCCTTCTTTTCAAGCTATAGATGTAAATAATATCGTAGCAAAACTTCACAGGTCGACCTCAATATCATCATAGGTCGACCTCAGTCTATACAACAAAAGGAAAAATCGATTGAAAGCCAGATGCGGTCGACCACGAATATGAGAAGGTCGACCGCATCTGGCGAACAGAAGGGAAAATCCCTCTTTTTAAGCTACAGATCTAAATAATAAGGCCATAAATCGTATCAAAACTTCACAGGTCGACCTCAATATCATCATAGGTCGACCTCAGTCCATAAAACAGAAATACAATAGATTAAAAGCCAGTTGCGGTCGACCACGATGATGAACAGGTCGAACACTTCTGACGAACAGAAGGAAAAATCCCTCTTTTCCATCTTTAGATTTTTTGAAAACAAAAGGAATAAGACTAGAATCGACTCAAATAAAAAAGAGGGCTGAAAGCTATACCTTGTTCTTCTTCTAAGTGATGAGGATGAAGGTTTCTTTGAGTTTTTGGAAAATGGAGTTTTTGAAAATTGGAGAAGAAGATGAAGAAGGGAAAGGAGAGGAAGAATGAGTGGATGTGGTGGGATAGGGTTCTGATTGTGGTGTGGAATGAGTGCGAGAGGGTTTCTTAAATAGAGGATTGGGGGAGGTTTGGGTGGATGTTGCAAATAAACCGGTTTGGTCGACCGAATTAAATACGCGGTCGACCTCACTAACTTGTTCGGGCGACCTTGTATGTTCAGGTCGACCGTTATTTGTATGAGGTCGACCGTTTTATTGCTATTGTTTATTTCAACCAACAATCAATTAACTCATAAATTATTAAGATAATTCGAAGAAAATACAATGCAATCATAGTTATTAAAATATAAATAAAAATTCCTAAAAAACAATAGAAGAAATTTAAGATCCTTTTTTGGGACTTTGTTTCGGGCACTTAGGGCGAAAATGACCATATTTCCCACATTTCGAACACTTTCTTAAACTTTTGCCCGATGCAGTTCGTGCTGACTTGAATGTCCCCTTGGTCTTCCCAATTTTTGGATCTTTCACACTTCGAAGGGGTGCTGGAGGGTTTGCCGGTGTGGTGTTGTCCGTTCTCTCCCTCGCGACTCAATTGCCCATTGAGTAAGGTCGTCCAACGTCTTAGAGATATGATTAAAAGCAGATTCACTACCACACGCGATGTCACATAAACGCTTACACTTTAGAGCCAATCCTCCATGTCTTATCAGTCGACCAACTTTCTCTGCCACATCACCTCCGACTCCAGGATGACGATTTAGTGTCTTCGCATTTTGGGTCCATCGAAGCTTGAACCACGACGAGGGTAGTGCGGTGTATCCCATATTTTTTATTACTGTACGCATGTGTCTGCATGGAAACCCCTTAGATTCAAATAATGCACACTCACATTTTAGATCATGAGTGGACGTAGTAAATGTTAACAGCCTTATCCGATCTGGGTTCATGTAGTTCTTCAGTATGAATGTCTCTGTCCCATCTGATTCATTTCTTCTCTCCGCTAATACATAAGAAGCTTCATTCTCTAGTTCAGTCTTGAAGATAGCAAATGTACGATGAGTGTAGATACTTTCAGCTTGCATTTCCCAAGTGCGAAGGGCATGCTTGCAGACCAACCTCGTGTGCCTAGAAGTATAATCATCCTGCACCTCCGTGAAACGCATCCCCTCCAGTGCTTCATCAATGCCCTGAACAAAACGTTGCGAGCTGTATTGAGTTCCCACATACCCATTTATCCAATGGTTACATGACTCACATCGCGAGGTTGATTGGAGTCCACCGAAATAAATATCCTTCAAGTATGCCTCTGCCCACAGTAATTTGTCAGCGTACAAATCCTGCAACCACTTATTTGCAGACAAACCATGTTGACTAATCAAATGCTCCCAACGCCTCTCAAACTCCTCAATCGATATTCGTGCTTTCGCCAAGTAAGTGAATGCGCTAACGAACTCCTTATTATGAACGTCGTTGTCGCATTTGTCTCAATATGCCAAATACAAAGACGGTGAGGCACTCCAACCAGAACAGTGGCAATGGCACCACGCATAGACTTGTCTCCGTCTGTGATCACTGAAGTGGGCATCTTAGAGTTCATACACTCCAGAAAAGTATTCAACAACTAAACATAGTTGGGGATTGTCTCGTTATCCAACTGGCCAAAACCATATATGATGTTACGGTGGTGGTGATTTACACCAACCATCATAACAAACGGTCGATTGTACTTGTTGCGCTTGTAGCATGCATCGAACGCCAAGACATCCCCAAAAAAATGGTAATTTGCTCTAGATACGGAGTCCGACCAGAAGAGATTGCCTAATTCACCTTCATCGTTGGTTGTGTACTTGAAGAAGCTGCCCGCATCAGAGGTATGTTTAATTTGCAAGTAACCCAATGTTCGGTTAACATCTCCTATTAGATCGTCGTCAACTGTTCGGGATTGCTGAACAGCATTGTCCAAATCCTTTGGAGTATACCCCAGATTCTCATATCCTCAAAATTTATTCTTCATGAACTGAACAATGTTGCGTTGTTTTATTCCTGACTGTCGCATCCCTATCGCTAGAGCCTTGTCTCCTTCACTCACATTTCGATGAGACCGAAGGAATTGAGTTTTTTCTTCATTGCAGCAACGATGTGAGTGCTTCCTCTCAAACTTAGAAACAACCCACATTTTCTTATTCCGATCAAAGCGTACAGTATACGATGCCTTGCAAGAATGTCTTGTCATCTTACGATGTTGTCGAGTCCGACCTTCTTTATCTGTATGCATCTTATCTCTAGTCCCCTCTCTCGAACATACCATTGTCCTCCCAATTGCTACTACTCGACGACTCCTCCGAAGATCTCTACGTTGAACGCTAAATCCTTTCGCTTTAGCATAGGAATCGTAAAATTTCTCTGCATCTTCTAATGTTTGGAACTCCATGGAAGGAATTTGTTGTTCATATTCAGTAGGTTCTTCATCATCCATAAATTCTTCTTCAGCACCCTCAGTTTCATTATCATCCCCAACCACTTCATCATCGGTATTATCTGTATCATCTGAATTATCCATAGCTCCTCGAGCATCATTAGGTTCCTCATCGAAGTTAACCTCATCATCATCTCTATCATCTGTATCATCTCTGTTATCCATCCTGCAACGATCGGAATACGAACTTAATGTCAAAACATACACAATTAGCTCTCGTCAGGTCGACCTGAATGAACTGTACGGTCGAACTTATTACTAAATAAAAAACATGCGGTCGACCTGAATTTACTGAAAGGTCGACCTAATCCTATAATTACGAAAGTACGGTCGACCGAGTGGTGGGGGTGGTCGACCGTATGGTGGGAAAAATTTAACCACATACAACCATTAACAAGCACATACGAGACATACCTTAGCAAAGAGGTCGACCACTTATTGTTACGGTCTACCGGAATAAAAATAAACCGCCACCAACACCTGATCACAATAAGAGCGACGAGATTACAACTTCACTCCAACAAATTGCATAAATCGAAGTACGATTAAAGTCTTAAGACTCCCATCTATTTGTAGATAATGTAGACGAATTCCTTATCCAATTGGTGAAAGATATATAAAATCATAATTCGACAAGGACAAGTATACAAAATCCTAATTGTACAAGGACATGAATCATTACGGTCGACCTCTTTGCACAAATGGTCAACCGTCTTGGGTAAATGTGAACCAGGTCGACCTCTTTACAAAAATGGTCGACCGTTGTTTTTAAATGTGAAACAGGTCGACCTCTTTACTGAAATGGTCGACCATTGATTATAAATGTGAGCACAGGTCGACCTCTTGACACGAATGGTCGATCGTATTTTATTAAGGCCAAACAGACGAGATTCCATCCTTATTCTACATGGTTTTTGACTTTGCTACGGTATCATAGGTCGACCTTAAGCGTCACGAGGTCGACCTGTGCTCTGCCTTAAGGTATGCCCGCTTTGAGTATGTGGTCGACCACTTGTTCTAGACGATTGAAATCGTAAATTCAGTCACATCCATAATTGTATAACAAATCTAATAAACGATAAACATTCAAAATCCAAAATGACACGATCTCGCAAATACAAATTCAATGTATGGTCCAAATAATGCAACATTGTAACTTAACGACTTCATTTCTTTGCTTTTTTGTTTGAACTCTGTCTCTCTTTGCCTCGTTCCATGCATTCATCTACTACATGCTTGAAAAGATTTTCTCGTGCACGGTTTTCAAAATGTGTAGCCAGATACCATAGAATCTCCTTTCGAGCCGGTAATTTGTGTTCTTCTCCTATCTGCATTATGCCATGTAAGATTTCGTTACAACTAAAAAAAGTGTAAATTAAACTAGTTATTTGTTTGACGATATACTCACCACTCTATCAAGATCCTTGGATCCATAGCGCATCCACTGCATGACGTGCACAGCACACTCAGTACTATTCCTTTGCCGTTGAACTGGTAGCTCATCAAAATTGAAATCTCCAAAATTTGGTACTACTACATTGCTCATGCGCTCTAGTTTCAAAATATCATCCAAAGTGGACAACTACACACAAATAACGAATATTTTAAGCTTCTAGCATAATACGTAACGCTTAGTAGTCAGAAAATTATAGGAAACACTTACCAATTTCTTGCATAGTGCTGATTTACGCCTACGATTCGCCTCACTAGTTGAAGGTAGACTGTCAAGCAAAAATGCAGTTTTTTGCTGGACAGTGACGAGATACAGAAACCAATGACGTGCATCATCGTCAAGAACTGGCATAAATATCTAGCAACGAAACACTCACTATATGTTATAAACAGCGAATACAAACAAATGCACTTTCGAAATTTAATGATATAGGGAATTGACTAGACTAACCTTCTGGCATGCACTGACATTCGGCATAAAGTCCATGCCATTATTCATCAACTTGTTACGAATTTGTCTGGTCTTCATGTTAGCGCGTACCATTTTCTGCACCATGTTTTAGTTGGGATGAATTGACATGGTACAATATAAATAACTAGGTTATGACAAATAATTTGACATTACGGCTCTTACTGAAAACATATTTGGCAAATACCACACATTTGGCTCTTTCACATAATGTTTTTCAGACATTGTTAGTGCCCTTGGACACAAATCCACTACCTACCATCCAACAATCAAACACAAAATCATCGTAAATCGTAACATAAATAGTGCACAATTCATACGAAAGTCGTAGTAGTATAGTACTTACTGATGAGCAAACCCAGCTATTCTCGCTAATGACCGAACTCAAATAATGTCGTTGCACGTTTTCAGAAAAAAAGTCCACAACAGTCAAACTGCAAAAATCAAAATAACAGAAATGTCAATTGTGATTTGCAACGTACAGGTCGACCTGTTCACAGTCACGGTCGACCTTATTGGACAAATGGTCGACCTTATTGGACAAACGGTCGACCACACGTACTAAAAAACGTCTTACTTGTCCCAATTCTTGTCCCCAACCTTCTCTTTAGTAACAACATAATACAAGTCTTCAACTGGATTTTGAAGATTTTTGGTGAATTTTTCTAGACCCTCCACTTTCATGACCTACAAATCATAGTTAAAATTAAAGTAAGATATGAACACAAACACACATTATAGATGAATATGTAACGTAAACTTACCCCGTGCTTTTCGAAAGGACTCTTAGATTCATCTTCATCGCTATCATCACTAAATAATCCCTTTCTTACAAATTGATCCTTCTGTGGAGTGGTGTAGGAGTCACTTTCATATCGCGGTCTCTTGTAATAAGGAGAGGAACCCTTGCGGCCATTCGTTGTTTCACTCTGTCAAACATATAAACAGAATAAATTAGCACTAATGATAGTAATACTAATATCTTCAATCACATATGAATATACTTGGATACCTTTAAAATGTGCTCTTTCAATAAATCGTCTATGCTCTGGTAGCAATTTTCAGAGTCATCATGGTCTTCCTCCGCTTTACCAAAGTCAAATTTCTTTCCTTTACCATTTCTTCCGCCATTCTCCATTCGTTCTGCACTTATATCTTTGATAGCACCTTCTAGCCTCTCAAACCCGTCATGCATCATCCCAGTCATGATTTCACAATTTCATGATTACCCGTCTTGTGTGGCTTTCAACAATTTCATGATTTCACCCAAATCTTGATGCAGTTTCTCATCATGCGTCATCGTCTAAGCAATTTAAAGAAAAATTCAAATCATAATTCAACTACAAATTTCTACAATTGACCAAAAAACAAAGACGTGGTCGACCTGACAAAGTATTAGGTCGACCTGGAAGACAAATAGTGACTACCACAACTCGTCAGGTCGACCTATGTTATTCCTAGGTCGACCTATCCAGCAGGAAAATAACAATTAACAACATAAAGTAAGTTCAAAATTAAATCGAAAAAAGGATAGGTCGACCAGATATCTGGCGCGGTCGACCTTTTCAAGCACAACATAGTCATACAAACAAAGCCAAAGTCGACATTCAGGTTGAATAACTAAAAAAATATAAACGGTCGACCTTGAAACCCATTAGGTCGACCAATTGGGTTACCTCGCAAGTACAGAAGTCCAAGTGTTGTGGCCTAAATTCAAATACGAAGAATTGTCTCGTCAGGTCGACCTGGTTGACGTCATTGTCGACCAAATTGAACTCTGCACCCAACAATATATCAAGTTAGCCGGCGGAAATCACGCATTAAAAAAGAAGACGGCGAATGCTACATTAGGTCGACCGCACCTTAGACCTGGTCGACCACTTCCAACACGTACAACAGCAACCGCGAACGATCTTCTTCACAAAGGCTCTAAGTCGGAAAAAAACCTAATTCAGACTTGGTGGCGTTTAAGGGGACTTATATTCGTATTTATAGAGATTTAGGACGTGAATGGGTCGACCCAATTCGTTTCCTTGTCCAATTGTGGAACCTTTCTGGTGTTGGAATCCATATCCAATACGGATACGGTGTGAAGGCGGTCGACCTCTTCATAATGCGGTCGACCTGTTAGGTGCACAAGGGTCGGCCTATGAGATATTTGGGTCGACCTTTCATTCTGTTAGACCACCAAAGCGGTCGACCGTATTATGTAAGAGGTCGACCGCGTCTCGGAACCCCACATACATGAATTAGTCCATTCGGTCGACCGCATGTTGGATTAGGTCGACCGAAAAGTCCATGTCACGGTGTCACCGTAGCAAAATCCTATGTTTTATTGTATTCATCTAGGTTATTTATATTATATACAGTTGAAAATACATAATCATGCGCTATTAACTTTAATGAATCTTATCTCATTTGTTTAATTTGAATAATTATTTTTTCACTTAAAAATCAAATTAATTATCCTCTACAAAATGAGACTATGCTATATAATTTGAAATAAAAAAACATGTTAGTCAAGCATCCAAAGCATCATATTTAATAGCATTCCGGAACCATCAATTTCCCTATTGTAGTGCCTGATCTATTTGACAATTTCTAACTACATCCCACCTTTTTTCATTAGATTGTAATGAAAGTGGATCTCACAACAGATATGTGACTAAGCTTATATGCTAAAAAAATCCACCAAGAATGACCATGATACTCCACAATTAATTCACGATCTACAAATTCAAAATAAAAATGGTCATTCCCGGAGATGTAACCATCATTGACCACTAAACTTTCCAAAGCCGCTTATACAAAATGGGCAATGAAATCTAAATATACAAGTAATTTCCATAAATTAATTTCTTAGAAATTTCATCACAGAAATTGTTGTCGTTCATAACTAGATTGAACAATTTGTTCTTTCAAAGGAGTTTACATGCATTGGAGGAGAAGGCAAGGCTAAGGTTTGCCATCGACGATAATTGTTAATATTTTATTATAACTGCAAAATTCCCTACAGTTTGACCATACAAACACTATTGCTTGCATCTTACATTCAATAAATTAATTTACATAAGTTAGAGTTGAAGAGAATTATCAACCAAGAAGAAATGTGTTCTTTTCATACGAACAAAAATTATTAGAGAATTAGCAGCACTACTACGGGTCATTCATTAAGTTTTCAATCTATAGGTTATCAAAAAAATTGTTAGTCGTTGGTTTGCTTATCAGTGTTAGAGAGAAAGACCATTTCCCAAAAAAATGTCCATGGCTCGAATGACATAAATACAGTTTCGTATATTCCAAACATTTTTCAATTTAAGGTTGATTTTAAATGAAATGCTGAAGAAGGAATAACCTATTATGAAGATAAATGTTTCATTAACGGAGACCAAATTGTTGTTATTGGTTGAGATGAGTGCCATCATAAAGAAATAAAAATAAATAAAATGTGTAATATTTGACATCGAGGTGCAAATACTATGGTCTTGCATGAATTTCTTTTTATTTTTGTGATCTTTGTCCTAGATTAAATCATTTAAAAAATTTATTGTACCAAATAAAATATGTCTTGCTTCGAGAAATAATATTTTTACTTATACTTTCAAAAAATAAATCCGGCCAACTGGCGAGCATAGTTAGAAAATACTATGTTTAATACGTATATGTACCTTACGTATTTTTTTCCTTTAAAACTTTCGTATCCATATCATTATCAAACCGTTTCATTTTTTTCCGTTGGTTTCATGTTTTCCGTACTAAACACGTATAAAACCCATATTACACGTTTAATATGTGTATTTAATGAATTAAATTGCTAACTTTACTATTATTTATTTATTTATCTTATAATATTTAGTTTTATATATTTATGACTATTAACATACTATTAAACTTGACAGTAACTTATAGACAACGTAAAATACATGTACATATTTTAAACGGAACTTTCTCGGACCGTATTTTACTAATTATACCGGCGGCCTCACTACTAGTAATAATTTATGGAAAAAGGACAAAACTAGGATGTGAAGTCAGAAGGGCTAACATAACAGCCCATGTGAGGACCAATCCAATCCAAATCCAAAAGTAGGCCCATTGTTTATGTCACCATCATATTTTCCTGGATAACACTGTTTTTGGAAAAGGACAAGTAGAAGCCTTGCCGTTCGAGTTTATTTATTAATCATTTTTCTTTTCTCAACTAGCAGTTCTGCAGTTGTAGTAGCCAAATTTTCATTAGTTGCAAATGGAGTAATTAACTGCATAGATAAGGAAATGGGAAAAAGAAAATGACAAAAAAAGACACAAGACAGCCAGGAAGAAAAAATGGGGATATACTTTCTGCGGACAGGTTACGGTGATTACTACAAAAGTAGTAATCACCGTGGTTACTAAGGGTAAATTGGGTATGGAAAAATAAATTATATTAATTAATTTTTTAATAAATTAAATTTTAGGTAGTTACAAAAATCTATTAATTAAAATTCTCTCTTTCTCTCACTTCCGTGATCTCCAGCCAGATTTCCTTTCCATATTTTTCTCAATCTTTCTGAAGAAAAAAAAAACGAAATCAGTACCAATCCATTAGACAAAAACTACCACTTTGAAAAACACCAATACCATTGCAGAAATAAATCTATACCATTATACGAAAACTACCATTGCAGAAATAAATCTATACCATTACACGAAAACTACCAATATAAACAATCTATACCATAAACAATCAATACCATTGTAAAAATAAATTTATAGTATTACACGAAAACTACCAATATAAACAATCTATACCATAAACAATCAATACCATTGCAGAAATAAATCTATACCATTACACGAAAACTAGGGGTGGGGCACGGTGCGATCCGGTCTAGACCAAACCATAGATACGGTCTGTGGTCCAGACCGAGAGGTTGGAACACAGACCATGGACCAGACCATATACTATACGGTCCAGACCAGACCACACATGTGCGGTGCGGTCCGGTACGGTCTGGACCAGACAGACCATGATAAAAAAAATTAACTCTTATTCGCCCTCCAACCCTTCGCCGGTATCTATAAAAAAATCTAGTGACCAATATGCTAGTGAAACAAAAAAATTGTGATCGTATTAAATGAGAAGAAATATGAGGATAGAAGTGGTTTTTTCAATTTTCAAATAGCCTTATTTCCCTATTCCTCTTTGTGCAACCGCTTCTCTCCTCTCTCGAGTGATCCGAAGCTTCTCCTAGTGCTAGTTGATAACTTTTTTGATGACGTCGAGGTAATTTCGAACCACTAAGATGGTCGCACATCTCTCAATAATTTTTCTTATCTCATCAAGGTGAACGAATTTTTTTGTAGTGTTTAATTTTTATCGACTCCATAGTCTAGACATTATCTGTGAATATTATTTATGAATCTTTCTGATTTTTGTGTGGTACTTTGATAAGGAGATAACATATAAGCGATTATTTTGCAATTTGTTGGCTCTCAACTGGATGAAGAATCAACTAACTTTGTTCTTCAAATACACATATGGAGGTTCAATTTAGTGTTATTTTTGTCCAAGGTAGTAGGTAGGGTGTCGCGGTCTGTTACGGTTTACTGCGGTAGACCGCGGTCCAGACCACTTCAGACCACGCACTAAAGGAGGAGACCGCAAACCAGACCAGACCATAGTTCTGGTCTCACGGTCCAGACCAAACCATACGATACGGTCTAGACCGCGGTTTCCCATACGGTTTGGTCTGGATTCCCAGCCCTAACGAAAACTACCAATATAAACAATCTATACCACTCAATTTACGAAAACTACCAATACAAGGACGACCTACCACTCAAATGTAGAAATTACGACATGGAAAACTACCAATCAATAAAAGGGAGGTGAAAACTCATGAGGATCCTTGATTGTAGATGTCGATGGAGACGGAGACGTGATCGGCGCCTGGAAATGAAATGGTACAAGAACAAAAACAATAGAAGGCAACATCAGTGCGTGGAAATGAAATGGTACAAGAACAAAAACAAAATAAGCATCCGCAGGGTGTATGACAGCTCCCTATGGCTGTGGCAGCATCATGCACTACAAGAAAATTGACCTATGGCGACAAAATTTTGGAGGCAGATGTTATATCAGCCTCTAAATATATATTTACACAACAAATATAAAATTTGCCTCTATAAATTTTTTTATCTGACTCTAAAAATATCTTATGCGCAACACATATAAATTTGCCTCTATATATCTTAACATTTGCCTCTAATTACATGATCTTTTAGATACTTATATTTATTGTTAATAAATTCTAAACTTTAGAGGCAGATTTCTAATTATTGTCATCAAAAATTTTGGTTGATGAACTTTTGGAGGCAAATAATTATTTGTCCTTTCTTCCTCATGATCACGCAGCAATTTATAATTATTTATTAAATCCAAAGTTTTAGAGGCAAAATTATAAGTCTCTACTACTTGTTTTTTTAATAATAATTAAATTCTTGCGACTAATTATTTATCATTAATATTTTCCATAAATCCTAGATCAGACGAAGTTAACGGTTTATACAACTCCTTTATAGAATCGAAAGGTAGCGGAGGCGCTCATCTAGGGTTTTCATGGTTCTTCAATGTAGAATCTACCTTGCCATTGAGCCGCCTGCTGAATCTTACACGAAATTTCCCCTCATAATCGGCTCCTCGACGGTAGTTGTTATCTTTGAATTCTTCAAGAAACTAATCTATGACAATCGCAGCAGCAGATCCAGGGCGGGTGAGAAAGAGTAGTCGCGCCGAGATGGGGATTGCGATAGTAATTAAGGACTGGATCTGCTGCTCTCCGGCAACGTGAAGCTCGTCCTCTTACCTAAGTTCCCGCCGCTCAACAAAATTTCATCCCAATCTCTTTTCGTCGCATGTTCATTACCTGTCGTGGCCTCCTTCAATCATTGGTAAGTTTCCATGCTCTCTTTCTCTACAGGGTAAAGAGTTTGTTGGTTGAGATGTGTCTGTAAATTAGTTTCTATGGGTTATTATTAACAGGTTGTAGATTTGAGATTACAGTCTAAGTGAGCCATGAGAATTTTTGTTTTGTTGACTTGTCCGCTTATGGTTTGCATACTTGTAACATTTTGTTGTGTTGAATTTTGACCCTGTTCTTTTGGATTGTGCGTTGCATATTTTGTAGTGTTGAATAGGCCGAATGGAGCAAGTCCTTTGCTTCATTTCTCTGTACAATGAAGTTATGGACTGCTTCCCCATTCTTGAGGAGTTTAAGGAATCCCGACTAAGTGCGTGCAATTGTTAGGCATGAAGGAACTAGAGGTCGGATTGGTTGAAGTTTTTTGTCAAAAATTGAGGCCCATAGGTAAGTTATTAATTAGTTTATTAGAGATGTGGTAGTACTGAGTATTGCATTGCCATCTAGTATTATAACCTAAATTAATACCTCCATTGTGGTTTATTTCTAACATCCTCAAATGAAATGCTAACTCAAATTTCAATATTATCTTTAATACAGGTTGAACCAGTTTGAAGATTTCACATGTACAAATGTTGGTGATAGAGATGATCATAGAATTTGGTGTTATGGTACTGGTGCACAATATCAAGACTATAGTAGATTTATTCAGTATTAAGTATCAACATTGGCTTTTAAGATTGTTGTTTGTACGTTTTTCAACTATTGTAAGCATATTTAATTTTTAATTGTTAACTGAATTTGAGAGTTTACATTTGTGGTATTTATTCATAATATCATAATTAATATATTGGAATAGAATCCAATACGTACAGCAAATATCTTCATCATATACCATAACATATAATATCCTAATCACAAACAGTCATTTGTAGTTTGTACCGCTAATAACTAAAATTACCAGCAAATACATTTGTCATAAAACATACGAATTGGAGGCAATTCATAGTCGTGCAATTTTGCAACAAAAAGAATTACTATGGAAGCAGAAATATCTGTCATTAAATATAACATTATAGACAAATATTTGTGTTGCAAAAGTTAGAAAAGAAGACAATAAAATAGTCATTCAAAAGTGAAATTAGCAACAAAACTATCTGTTGCAAATTCTTATATTAGCAGCGGATAATATTTGTCGCTAACATCTGTCGCTAAAGAGATTTAGCGGCAGCAGTATTGACAACACATATTTATGTGCCATTATAGAGCTTTCGTGGCACATAAATCAATTATCGTGACACATATGCTTAGCTTCCAAAAGTCATTTTTCTTGTAGTGATGGGATGGGTAATGTGCGGTGAACATCACGAGCTCAGGAAGGCCGGTGAAGTCCGGCGCTGATGTTGCCTTCTTGTGGGACACGATGAACGGGACGTCGGAGGCGGACAGTGCCGACGACACAAAGAAGAGCAGGGCGAGTAGCACAGAGATCAGCGCCTTCGGCATCGGGATCGCCATGGATAGCAGCGGGGCGATGATTTCTGAGTAGATGAGGGGAAAGGGTAGAGAGAGAGGGAGGGTACCGAGGGGGGCTGCTGCCGGCGGTGGTCGGGGCTGCTATCGGCGGTGCGACGGGAGTGGTACGTGGAGGCGGCTGCGACGGGTTTGGCTGGAGGGAGGATAGAACTAGGGTTTATGTAGACTATATAGAATAATCAGGTGTGGTCACTTTTTAATTTCCAAAATTACCCTAAAAGAATCTTGACCGTAAGATTAAAAAAGAAGAGAAAACAATTAATCAAATGGTATATAAAAAGGTTGCCACCGTGATTACTAAAAAACAAGTAATCACCCTAACCCATTCCTACTTTCTGGGTCTTGGATTGGAGTAACTCAGCTAGCCATTTATTCTATTTTTTGTCATAAACCAGTTGGTACCAACAATTCGAGTTGTTCGAAGAGGATTATATTGGATCTTATATTACATTCTAACACGTTCCCTCAAACGACGGCCAACTCACTGTCTTGAAGTTTGCACTGGCCCACCATACATTGTGCTTTAATTAACTATTAATATTGGGGGTAGTGGAGATTTGAACACATGACCACTTGGCCAAACCAGCTCTAATACCATGTCATAAACCAGTTGATCTCAACAACTCGAGTTGTTGGGAGAAGATTATGCTGGATCTTATACCACACTCTAACATTTTTCTCATGTTAGAATAAAACATTTTGAGTCTCGAGTCGTATTATTCATAGAGAGATACGCCAGGTTTCGGTTTTTTAGTTTAAACTGGTGGTAAGATGCAATGAAGTAAAAAACGTGATTCTACGTAGAAGCGGAAAAGGGGTAAAATCGTAAAGCGTAGAATTGAAGCATAAAAGCGTAAGTTTTTTTACGCCTACTGTAAAATAACTAAAAATTTGTTAAGTACGACATATACTATGTAAAATATGACTGCATATAATTTAGAAAAGTTAATAAGTACCTTCAATTCATAAATCTAAAGTAGAGCAACTTATAGCCTCTTAATAATAAGTTTATAAACATAAATCTTAACAATAAACCACCTTCCCCTCTTTGCTAATGAATTTGGGAAGATCCTAGCTGGTGAATTAGGTTACTCTATTGAAGCCGAGAATGCATCTAAGTACCTGGTATGTATCTTTTAATCTCAAATATATCATATTGTTGGTGATTTATCATTAGAATATACTTTTTATAATCAATGTCATGAAAAGAATACACATTTAGTGAACTAGAAGCGTAAAGCGTTTTGGTGAACGAGAAGCGTAAAAGCGAAGCCTTTAAGCTTTAAAACGCAATTTAGCCCAATTTTGTATACTAAAGTTTTTATTTTGGTGACTTAAAAACGTAAAATCGTAAGTTTTTAAATTTTAAAACGCGAATTTAACTGCTCTAATGAATTCGGTTTCTGGGCACCAACCGTTTAGACCTTTTTGCAACTTAACATATTCGGTTTGCTTTAAACCGCAAGGGTGACAAAAAAGCAAAATCTTATTTTGATAATTGTAAGTTACGATTGATTTGATTTTCAGCTTGTTTGGATCAAAACCACCAAGGTGAAGGATCTGTTTTCAATTTGTCAAAATTTAGACGAGTCTCTCGTTTCTGTCCTTTTTTTTTTCCTTGTCCTCATGCAATTATGCAACTATTTCTTGGAATGCTCTTTCCCCCTCCCTTCTCCCTCTACATCTTTCTTCAATTCATTTTGTTATATGGATGAATTTCTACAACCTGCGAGTCTTCTACGTATGGTGTTCTTATGTCGGAAAATCTAGAAGACTAAGAAATAATATATGTTCAGAAATCGATCCCCGTAAGCCCACACTAATCAGCTGGTAGGGGTGTTCAAACGGTTTGGTTACCATGGTAACCGTTTTAACCGGTACTATTTGGATAATTTGGTTTGGTTAATTTGGATAATTGGTTTGGTTTGGTTAAAGTTTTTAGCTTGTTTGGTTTAGGTGGTTTGGTTTGGTTTCAGACACTCCTAACCAGTCAAACCAAATTGACCAGTTAAGTAATTAGTCATACATCTAACATATATTATATACAACATACTTAATACTTTGCATAACCACTCAAGAGTTAACGTTCATCCATTTTAGACTCATAAAATATAAAGCTCAATATTGCTCATATAGTGTATATTTGAATATGTAAAATGTAGACCACAACATATGGACGCCTAATTTAGATAAATTTCTAACATTATGATGGATGAAAACTTGAAAGGAAGGTTATTTCCAGCCTATGATAATTGCTAAGAGACTAAGTCAATTTACACAAACACAACAATTCATTAACCCATATCATTGTCATAAATTGTTGTTAGGTGAATACTTCTATACTAATCGTAAGATAATTGTCTTAGTTGCATGTATTTTTGTTAAGGGTCAACTATAACTACGTGTTGATTGTTATGTCTTATTCATTATATAAATTGCGAATTGTTGCATTAACCGGAAAATTTTCATCGTCAATGATAATGTGATTTTATATTGGTTAATCTGGTTAACCAATTAACCAAACCGATTAAACTTTAGTTTGGTTAATTTGGTTGTTGTATTAGTTTGGACGGTTTGGTTATGATATTGTATTCCATGGTTAATGAAATTTAGACTTATTTGGTTTGGTTATAAGCATGGTAACCATTTGAACACCCCTGTCAGCTGGAGGAAGCCCGTTTGCATACTTCTCATGTTGGAGATTCACTATGATTGATTGTTTCCAAGCGATTCCCAAATGACTGTTTTTGTTACTATGACCATTAACATTCATGGACAAGTCTATGACAGAAAAGATGATACTATCCTTTTATTTAGTCTCGATCGGAGTTGAACCCAATGCTCTATCAGAAGGTCTAAAATTATCCAAAGCATATGGATCTGATTGTATTGTCTCGTCAAAGAGTGCCTAGATTTTGTTAGAGGAGTGCTTCTAGCTTGGATGGGTTTAGGTTGATCTTTCGTCCGTTAGCTA
This sequence comes from Linum tenue, assembly GCA_946122785.1. Lineage (NCBI taxonomy): Eukaryota > Viridiplantae > Streptophyta > Magnoliopsida > Malpighiales > Linaceae > Linum > Linum tenue. Next base: position 7,711,339 of record CAMGYJ010000003.1, read on the forward strand.
GATCATCCCTCCGCTGTCATTGGAACGGTATTCTGGATCTCATTTCTAATTTCTTTCGATTTTTTCACCTGCTCGTAATTTTATTGGCCTTGAAATAAAGTCAATCTTATCTACTAATCGATAACCGAGATAATCGAAACTCGGTTGGTGTTCGGAGGCTGGGTGATATGGTTTTGATCTTAGGGGTTGTTCGGTTAATCGAAAACCGAGATAACCGAAGGCTTAAAACCTCTTTCAATCGGTGGTCGGTAGGGTTGGGGGTTGTTCTGTTCATTTCTCCTCCTCCTCAGCTTTGCCGCCCTTTTTCTAGGGCTGACAAGGAGAAAGCTGCAAGCAGCCAAGCACAGCGACACTCCTTTTTTATGTTTCTCATCAATGTCTTTGTTTTCTTATCTCTTTTTCCCGGCCAAGCCGGAAATGGGGGAAAAGGAGAGGAGAAGATGATGGTATATAGAATAGAATAGTTTCCTTAACTTCGACCATTTCCTTGCTCCAAACTTTCCTCCACATGTTCTCGACTGACTCGATCTAGCTTTCCTCTTTGGTTACTAGGATTTGATTGTTCTCTCTTGTTCTTGTCCTCTTTTAAGTGCCCAATGAAGCTTTGCATGATAGGGGGTGAACATGGAAGGTAACCATGTGCTTAGTTTGGGTAATGAAGGTTGGTAAGCTAAGATCCAAGAGGGTGGATCTCTCTCGTTATAGTTGTTTATCTAGTTTCAAACTTTGGTTGTATCATTATATCTCTACAAAGTCTACGTCATTTTTGTTAATGTATCCCTTTAAAATTAGATTTCCACTATGTACTGTATTTTGAATCTGTAAAGTGACATCGTATGTACTAATTTTTTTCGTGAATATTGTATGCTCAACTTTTACTAAAATGTAATGAGATATGAAGGAAACACAATGAAAATATAAGGCCCTGTTCACTTCTATTTTCGTTTCCTGTTTTCTGTTTTCATGTCATAAATTTGATAAACGAAACGAGAAAACATGTTTACTTTTCATTCTGTTTTCTATTCGTTTCCAACTCTGAAAACAGAAAGTGACAACTTTCTGCTGTTTTCGAAAACGAAAAAATGTCGTTTTCACCTGTTTTCAACATCTGTTTTCTCAAAAACAGGAAACAGAAATGAAAGTAAACAGGGCCTAAGGATTATCACAAGAGTCAATTTAGCTTAACTAGTTTAGGTGGTTTGGTTTGTTTTCAACACTATTAACCAATGAAACCAATTAACCAATTAATGATACACCTAATATACAAAATTATTTATACTTCCAGGCAACCAACTAAACCAAACTTTCGTGATTCCCTATTTTATGTCCATGTGCACAACAAACCAAAACATTATGGGTCAAAATTAAATGGGTCTGCCTATTTACTAATCCAAAACATTTTGGACATCTACTAGACTTTAGGATTACATACAATACCATGACAGCCACCTCAAACTATGTATAGTTTAAGTGTTTTGTTGGAGAGCTTTAACTTCCTGATGAGGGTTATTGGTATGTATTTATGTTAAGGGGTTTGTTGTAAGCCAACTATATTAGGTGCAGAGATGATGAATGATGTATTAACTCGAATAATGATGATAATCATCGATGGTTAGGATCTTATTATTATTGCTTATATATAATGATAGTAACATCATATGGTTATGTTTTATTCATTAACAGGATAATTGTTTTCATGTAATGTAATGTTATTTGGTTAATCCGATTATCCGATTAACCAAACCAATTAAACTTTGGTTTGGTGAATTTGGTTTTCGTGTTAATTTGGATGGTTTGGTCAAGACATTTTATTCCATGGTTAATGAAATTTAGACTTAGTTGGTTTGGTTATGACCACGGTAACCATTTGAACACCCCTACCCATAGATAGACCTAAGTCCTACAGGTTGGATATTTCGCAAATTTTCTCCATCAAAGAAGGAGAATTCATTAAAAAAAACACACAATAAGTTTACTATCGTATATTAAAGAAAAGTTACATGACAATTTCCATTTTGATTGAAGATTTGTTTGTATAGATTCAAATGAAGTATGAATTATAATAATTGCCAAGTTGGGAGGAGGAGATCCCTAGACAATCCATCCATGATTTATCTATCAAATTGGCCACAAAATTCAAGAGAAGGCACAGAATTTTGGGATAATATCATCCTATCCATTCCATCTCTAGATTGACGAGGAAAAACTTCTGTCTCCAGAACGATGCAAGGGGTCCCCTTCTGGCATTCGGAAAATGACTGATTGACTAGTACTTCCTGTAGTATTTTCCATTTCACTATTGGCTGCTCCGAATTTTCTCAGAGCAAGTGCACGAGAATTCCATTTCCATGGCAACCTTTTTTCCTTTTCTAATAGGGAGGGAGGTAGAAACAAAGCCATTTGGATTTGGTTTGCATCTATCTATATCTGAAAAACTGCCTTGCGGTGCTTGCGGTCTTTTGTTTTGTTTTGTTTTGGGTGAAAGCAGTTGCAGTGAGTAAAAGTTGACCGTCGGATTGTGACTGGCTGTCTTTTTTTTTTTTTTTGACAAAAGATAATCTTATATTGATCAAAGAATAGGCAACGTTACATCCTGGAGAACAGTCAGGACTGGAAATTGAAAGAGCGACACGTAGACGGGTACAAAGAAAGGGCTTTCCTAGCCACCACATGGGCTACCCTATTGTTCCTCCGTCCTACAAACCGCAAACTAAAACCCTGCTGATGCCCTAAACATTGCATAATGTCGGCCAAGAGCATCCCAATCCTACTATCACAAATATCCGCTTGATTGATCTTATCGATGATGAACTTGGCATCTCCTTCAACCCGTACTTCCTGAAATCCATTACTCACGCACCATAAGAGAGCTTCCCTAAGGACAAGCGCCTCTGCCACCAAAGGATCATCAATACCCTGAAATTGGATTCCTTGCGCCCAGAGGACAACCCTATGCTGATCAAGGAGTACCATACCACCCGCAGAGTGAGATCCTGCCCTAGTAGCCCCGTCCCACATGCATATCAGCGAGGTACTCCCCGAATCTCCTGGAGGATGGGCAACTGGATCAGGCCTCATCACTGCCTTATCAGACGGTACCCTATCCCATTCATCACACTGTTGATTGAACTGCCGCATCAAGACAGGGAACCCAAACTGCTTCCCCTCAAAAATCACCCAATTACGCGATTTCCAAATCCTCCAAAGAGCTGCTACCACAGCCATCACCATACGAGGTTGATGGATTAAGGCGAACAGTCGTTTGAGAAACAAAGGAAAAGTGTGGCGAGGCAAGCCTTGGCCCAGATGTTCAAGCCCTGAGTAATCCCAGACAGCCCGAGCCACCGGACAGTCCAAGAAGAGATGTTCCATAGTTTCTGGAGCCTCCCAGCAAACTGGGCAACGAAGAAGAATAGGAACACCTCTTTCAACGAGACCCTCAGTAGTAGGAAGGATACGATGAAAAATTTGCCAAACGAAAACTTTTAATTTCGGGGGAATATCCGCGTTCCACAGCCAAATCCAACTGGCTCTATCCATCCAATTAACCGTATCCCTCCAACCACTATTCCTCCTTGCTTGGTCAACGGCCAAATGATAGGCAGATTTGACAGTGAACACCCCATCAGGCGTACCATGCCAAATCAATTTATCTGCCATATTCTGCCTTGGAAGAGGAATAGACTTAATCAATCGACATGTTGGAGGGTCAAACCATTGGCCTAACTTAGAATCACACCACCCCCCACCTTCCTGATCCATAACTTCCGCCACCACCGGGTCACCCCCAACAGGAAGTACCTGTGGATTATAGACCGGCTTCTCAGGATGCAAACGAGGAATCCAATTTGAGAACAGCAAAGATGCCGACTCCCCTTTGCCAATCTGCCAACGTAAACCCTGCTCAAGCAATTGCCGCCCAAAAAGAATACTTTGCCAACCCCATGAAGGCCGCGAACGTGCCTGCGCTTCGAGGAAGGTCCCCATTGGGAAGTATTTACCTTTATAAACCTGGGCAAGTAAAGATTGTGATTGGCTGTCTGCAGTGCCATTTGGAGAGATTCACTACCGTTCTTTTCCACCATTCACTCTCGAGTCTCGACCCACTTAGCTTATGTTTTGAGATAATTATGTCAAATTAACTCGTTCGACGGTATTAAATTTAGATGTAACAATTTTGGATAGAGAATTTCGAATTGATCCAACTAATGCTCCTGGAGTGGCCCAACATATTCAATGCACTACAGGAAAATGGAGCCAATTGTTCGGATAAGAATATGACCAGCCTAATTTCGAGTTTAAAGGCTCTGAGGATATGAAAGCGCAACACCGAGGCCTATTCGATAAGACGATAACCAAAATTAGGTTAAAAACCTAGAGATTTCAGATGGTTTAATAAGCATCCCCACAAAACGCCCCATATGACATGACAAGGTACATCGACAACACACTTGCACCATCTGTCACGATCTAAGAATGAACCTGATGCAAACTTAACGTTCCAACCATGAACCACCCACAGAGTATCTATCATTCTAAACTATTTCTTCTCCCTTTTCCATCTACTTACTGCTGACTTGACCATTGAATATTGTTCTAAACTGTTCAGCCAAAAACCTTCGTGCAATGTTGTAACCCGCCCACCCGAAAATTGCCTAATCCGAATCGCGTCACACCAATGTTAAGCTAGGCCGAAGCAACATGTAACCTGGTAGAGTGTATTTCCTAAGCTTTGTTTGCTGGTTTCAGACTTTTAGTCAGAGGTGGAGCTCCAGCAAGCATGTTTGTTTGCCATTCTGAGAATACAATGTTTGGAACCTTCGATTCCAGATGTTGTGTTCTCAGTATAAATGTATTATGAGAATACAACGTTTTTTTGACTTGATGTTATAATAGAATGCATGTATTAATAATCCTTGTTGTGTTCCTAATACATAGAAAATGATGTATTCATAATCTTACCTTTTTTGTTGAGATTTTAGTATCTATAGTTCATTTAAACTATAATTCATGAATTCTTGTATGGGTTCCAGACAATGAATTTTCAAAATCACACATTCTCGTAATTTCCAGAATCGAAGGTTCCAAACGACACCTCATTAATTTCTACCCGTCTGACTCCCCGCCCCTATTAAATCCTTTTCTCAGAGCTTCTAGTTTCCTTTTTCTTGACTTCTTTTATGAGAAATAACTGAACCATCCAAGTCAACAAGCCTCATTCCCAAAACCCAACGAGGGAGCCTGCCTGCCTCTGCCTGGAAGGAATTTAAATGTTTAAAGATAAATGGATAGAAAAAGCTGTTTAATTTGCTTTCTGTTTCAAAAAATTTCAAACTCCCATCAATGGCGAGCACATGCTATATCCTAATCGCAACAAAGTCTCCCTCACCATCACATTTAAAAAAGTGCTTCCCCATTCAAACCAGCTGCCCAGTTCCCGCAAATCAATCCATCCACCACCACCAATCAAGGAAGTAAAACAAGAGAAATAGAATTGCCCGCCACTAGGCAGTGGTTACCAACCACAGTCGTCGAATATTCAAGACACACAATCTAATCACGTTACTCGTATTCTCCTCTATGCACAATAGAAGTGGATATATTCTCCCATCACAACTGCACAATCTCACACATTGCTAGACAGTATCTAGCACTGATTCGGGCGAGAAATGTTTGCTACTAAGAATTCGAGCTACTGATACGAATTGAATTCACCAAGTAGAGTGTGCAAACAACTATCGCTAGGATGAAGAGGTTGCACGGAAGAACATGGCATTATTTCTACAAGACCAAGAACACCATACCAGAAAACCAAGCAGATAGAAGAAGATTGAATTGACACCTGAAATCAGGAGAAGAATCAAAATACAAGTAAAAATGGTTCATCATGATCTATATATGATAAGAATTGGCCAACAAAAAGAGAAGCAAAATAAAACCAAGAAGAAGTATGATATAAATATAAGAAAATAAAAAGGAAACATTGAAAATGCTATCCATCCTAGCAGCTGTATATCTCTTTTCTCTGATCATGGTGTCTCTGCATCCCAATCCCCCACGCCCACCCTTCTATACATACAAACTTTCCCCACTGCAAGTTTTTCTCTAACTCTCTATGAAAATAGTCAAAATACCTTATTATTCTTCTTTACGACTCAATTTGGTACGAATAAATCGAATAAATCTATTGAGAATATTTTCCCCATCTTACTAGTATGAATATGATATCTAGACATCATAAAGTAATATGAAGCAGAAGATTGATTGCGCCATTTTTGTCGCCGGAGGAGAAACTTGGAACTCTGTCTGTAACCCTTTGTTGATGATACCTGAAAGTTTACTTCTTTATTTCCATCTCTCAAACTGAAGCACGAGAATTGCCCCCCACAAAAAGAGTAATAATAGAAGAGAAGAAGAAGAATGATGTTCTTGTAGTTGTTGATGCTGAAACGAAAGTCCCCAATTTTTTGTTTTGTTTTTTTTTTTTTTTGGTTTTGTCACTTCGTGATGATAAGAGTTAGAAAGAGGGAATTCTCAAAAGAATCAATAGTAAGGCGGTGGTGGAGGGGATGAGTATGGGATTCCTACTACTGGCGGCAATGGCCCCATGTATTCTGGCGGTGGAGGAGGCGGGCTCTTGTATAATTTTGGCGGCGGAGGGGAAGTGTGATGAATTGGCGGTGGTGGGGATGAGTAGAAGACTGGCGGATGTGGGGATGGAGACAGTGGTGGTTTGTACGGTGGTATTGCTGGTGGTGGATTTTCCACACATGGCGGTGGAGGTGGAGGTGGGGGTGGGGGTTCTATACATGGCGGCGGGGGAGGAGGGGGAGATGGGGGAGGTGGTGGGGGAAGGTATACCGGCGGCGGGGGAGGTGGAGGGGATAGGTAGGGGTAAACAGGAGGCGGCGGAGATGGTGGAGGAGGGGAATTTGGTGGTGGTGGGCTGCTGTAGTAAGGGTTTGGCGGTGGCGGTGGGGAGAAGAGTGGAGGCGGCGGTGGTGGTGAATTTGGTGGTGGAGGTGGTGGGGGACGGGTACATGGAGGTGTCGGTGATGGGGATGGTGGTGCCGGCGATGGTGGCGGAGGGGATGGAGATGGTGGCGGCGGAGACGGTGGTGGAGGTGAAGGAGGAGGAGGTGGTGGAGAGTAAACCGGTGGTGGCGGCGACGGCGGTGGTGGTGATGGAGGAGGAGGCGGTGGAAAGTAAACAGGTGGTGGCGGTGACGGCGGTGGTGGTGATGGAGGAGGAGGCGGTGGAGAGTAAACCGGTGGTGGCGGCGACGGTGATGGAGGTGGAGGAGAGTAGACTGGTGGTGGTGGAGGCAAGTAGACTGATGGAGTTGGTGGCGGCGGAGAGTAAGCCGGAGGTGGAGGTGAATACACAGGCTGCGGCGACGGAGGCGTCAGAGGAGGAACAAAAGGAGCACATCTAAAAGCACTACACCTCACCGGCTTCGACAAAACCGCCCGGCATTGCCCAGCCGCCCTCTGCGCAGGCCGATTCGGCAGACAATTCCTCCTGTCATCAAACGCCGGCAAGGCCAAACACTGCGGCGGCTCTCCGGTGAAGAAGTTATCCGAGTAAGTGAAATTCTGCAACCTCGGCAGCTGACAAATCGCCCCCGGAATCGGCCCGGACAACAAATTGTGCGCCACATTCAGCTGCTCCAAGCTCACCATCCCTCCAATCGTGTCCGGCAACGGACCCATCAGCTGATTAAAGCTCACATCAAACACCGTCGCATTCCTCAGCCGCCCGATCTCCGGCGGCAAGCAGGACCGGAACCCATTGTTCATCATGATGATCTCTTCCAAATTCGTCATGTTCCCCAAGCTCGCCGGAACGCAGCCGTGGAAATTGTTGTTCGCCAGCACGATGACGGAAACAGGGGAGTTCCCAAAATTGTCCGGCAGCTCGAAGCGGAATCGATTGTGGTTGATGAAAATCGCATCCAGATCCTTATCGAAGAGCTCTTTGGGGACGGTGCCTTCGAATTCGTTGAATCGGAGATCCAAGAACTTCAATTTGGGCATCTGCAGAGTGACATTGGGGAAAGGGCCGGCGAATCTGTTGTTGCTGAGATCCAGCTCGTAGAGCCGCTTCCAGATCTTGAAAGTCCGAGGCACCATACCGCAGAACCGATTCGAATTGATGTGGAAAATCGCTAGATCTCGCAGCAACCCGAGCTCCTCCGGCAGGTAACCGGCGATATCGGCGTGGTTGAGGTCAACGCCGGCGACGGTACGGATGGTCTTGTTGTCCGGCGCCGGAGCGCAGAACACACCCTCGTATGTACAAACATCTGGGCCGGTCCAATTTCCGGTGACATTGAACGGGTCGGAGATAATCGCCTGCTTCCAGGCCTGCAATGCTATGTAAGCATCGCGGAGCCTGGAGTTCTCGAAGACGAAGCCGGGCGGGATGGTGATGTTCTCCCCGCGGTCGCCGGCCGCGTCCTTGTAGTAGAGGAGCTGCCGCCGGCGGAGGTAGGAAACCTCGGCATGTGTGAGGGTTCCGCGGCTGGAAATGGCCGGTGGGATCTCTGATGCTACTTCATCGGAAAGGGAAAGGGAAGGAAGGAGGGAAAGGGTAATCACAAGGAGGAGGAAGAAGAAATTGGTATTCCTCTTCTTCATATCTCACATGAGCCACATCTACTGCAACTGTAGCTACTAATGAGTATGTTTACTTCCCACCACTGCCACAGAGGGGATTTCAAGTTCAGATGGCTCTTTCTCTGTTTTCCTCTCAAACAGGAGCCAAAGCTTGAATCTTTGGCCTGTTTGGAGAAATGGGTTGGGTGGAGAAATGGGGTTTGGCTTCTGGGTAGTGGGGATTTTTCGAGATCTGAGAATGGGGAGGAGATGATGGAGAAGAATGGAGAAGAAGGAGGAGGAGGAGGGGGAAATGTGGGGTTTTTTGGGGGGTTGAGGAGAGAGAAAAGGGAGATAAGGGTTTTAATGGAACTCTAGGGATTATGGAGATGTGTGAAAGAAAAGTGATGAGGCTACGAAGAAGAAGAAGGGAATGGAGAATGGGAGAGGAGGGAAGGGGGGAAGGAAATAATGCAAATAACAAAGGACAACTATATCACAGCTCAAAGCCCACCAGATTCTATACCTCATCCCTTTCATTGTGAGGCCTTGCTATTTTCTATTATTAATATTTTTGCTAAATTTTGGTGCATTTAATAGTTTGCATTCATATTAGCAAATAGTAAAGTTGTCAACCTAGTTTATGCTAAAATTAAAAAATATATTCTCCTTTGTTTGCTCTTCTTCTTCGAGAATGGCTTCTTTTATTATGGGCCTTTTAATTTGAAAACCCAAGAGGAAGGAAGCTTAGTAATAATAATCACCCATCAAAAGTTAATTGTTTCTTTCCCTTCTAAAAATGTTGAGTTAATTTTTTTTTATTTTTCTAGTTTTGGGGTATTTAGATTATGGAACCAAAATGGGAAGAAAACAAAAGTCAGGTGGAAACAAGGGGAAGGAGGTTGGGTTAGGGTGCCGGATTATGGCGCCATTTGACCATTGGGATTTGCTTTATCTTTAGTTCTAACTTTTACTTTAGGTAAAAACCAGAAGATGGGTTCAAAGTTTGAACGGCTGATCCAGCTCGGTTCCACACCAAATTGAACATTAAAATCAATTTAAGGTAGCTCTACGAGAACAAAAAAATCTTACTTTGTCTAAGGTTAACCCCAAGTGTAATCTAAGAATCAAAAGCAAGCCAAGACATAGACATCGATTAGTTCTATGAAAAAATATTAAAATAGTTTACGAAGAGTTTCAAGCGAGTCATTTTGTACACAATGACTTAATTAATTGATTCGGAGCATAATACCATATTTAACAACGATGAGTCATTTCTTTCCATTGGATATTTGAAAACAATTGAGCAAGGAGGGAAATTCTTCAAAAATGACTCATTTCTTCTTATTTTTTTCATAATTTAATCAATTCGACCAATCACTTAAAACCCATTTGTAAAAAAGCTCATGTAAACGATCCCATAAAACAATCAACATGGTTAAGTTTGAACCCCCAACGAGTCAGCCTGATAATAAAGTGAGAACAGTAGCATTCTTGACCCCTGAATTTGAATCTTCGACTAACAATCGTCCAAAAAATTATTTTTCAGTTCTTCCTAATGGTGGTGTTTTGTCCAAGTTTGAATCATAAACTTCATTCGTCACAATTTTGAAAATATTTATCACGTGAAGCCCACCTTTAAACTAGTGAATTGCATGATCTAAACATTCAATATATCTCCGGATACATATAAAAAATGAACAAATAACCCAATTTGACAATTCAAATTAGATTGCATACCCTCTGATTGGGACAATAACGAATCAAGAATCATCGAACACCTAAATCGAACCTGTTAAGCATAACATCTAGATAGGGTCTCGAAAACCATGAAATGTCGAAAACACAATTGGATCTAGAGTTTCTATCCATACTGTACTTGAACATACATCTATTTTTTTTTTTCTTTCAAACTTCATAATTGCTTGTTAAGCCAAAATAGCGACTTAAAAATCGACAATTGGGTATCACGAGATGGATGTGAAAAGGAAAATTCACGGGGAGGATTTGCCAAAAAATGGGGTGGTGGATGGATGCTGCTGCAAATGCTGGGGACCCTTCAGAAAAAGGCTGATTTTTCCAGAATTACGAATATTGTTTTGGTTTCTTTCTTTCTCTCTTTTCTTCTTGGTGTCTTCGCCTAATTTTCATAGCCAATGCTGCAAGAGGACGGCCAAGTTAACAAGTGGGAACAATTTGAGAATCGATTTAATTTGGGCTGGTTTATGTTACATTATTCAAGGCTACAAATCCAAAAAATTTGTGTATTATCGTGAAGTTTGTCAAATCGTTTTATAAAGTGACGTAGGTTTGGTAAGTGGTATGGTTAAATTGGTGATACAATAAGTTTATATAAATTCATGTCGATCTTAGCAAAAACATGCAAGGAAGTGGGATATTATTAACACTAAATGAATTTATATATAAAACATATATTTGTAAAAATCAATTACCGAAAAAATCTATTTAAAATATAAATTCATATATAAATAAAATACAACATTCCAAACAAAATGAAAAATTATATTTAATGCTGACTTCCAAAATTTATAATTTAATTCAAATAATAACATGAAAATCTAAAGTCTAAACATTCACACTTAAATCCAACAAATAACAACTTTAACTTTCAAATTTAAGAAACAAATAAAAAATTATTATTTTTTGTTAAATAAATTCACCACAATGTCTGTTGGGAAATCAAAATACCGTGAAAACTCTTGTGTATTATTACTGAAACCGCATAGAGTTTATATAGAGTACAGAGACTGACTTCTATAATAACGCTAATACTAATACGACTCTGATAAAGAATATAACCCTGACCAATTACATAACAGTACTCGTAGTATAACATAATACTACTCGTATTACACATACTCCAATACACTCCCCAAATTGATGGTAATTACTTACCAACAATTTGAAAACCGAAACAAACGACACAAACTACTACGAACAATGTGACCGAAAAAAAAACAATGAAAAACATAACTGCTCCGCCAAATATGTTGATGTCGATGAAGACCATGTCCAATGCCTCGTGACACGTCGATGGTGATAAGCTAGAGATAACAAAAGGTCTTGTCAAAGTCGTCTAGTTCGTCGAACTAACAGAACCACATGCTCCGAACGATCAGGATGCTCAGAATAGCATCATCTAAACAGAAACAAAACCACGTGCTCCGTACATCAACATGGCAATTAGGATGCTCCGAATAGCATCATCGAAACATAAACGAAACCAACTCCAAACAACATTTATCAAATTGAGATATTCCGAACAATATCTCAAACTAAGGTGTTCCGAACAACACCTCCATGACCGAAACAAAGCAACCACAGGGACGAAACCCATGGTTGTACCAAACCGAGACGAACTTGAACGATTCCAACGGAAAACCTTTTGCAATCTACCATAGCCCATCAATCCAGAAGTGCAAAGAGCTAAATTTGTATCACGTTGATGAAGAGATATCAAAAATTCCAATAGCGTTCATTGATTCATTCACAAGGCGGTATCAATTTTGGGTCGGTACCTAATAGACTGGAGCTGATAAGTGGGCATGGGAACATGGCGTGTAGACCTGACGAAGCGAAGCGGGAGACACGACGAAGACATGACGACGACCAAAACTTGATGACCACTGGGAATTGTTATTCTTGCCAACCAACAGAGTTGATTAGCAGCGACGAACTTGGACAAATAAACCACGGAACTTATGGAATGGAGGAACAATAACAAGGAAAAGAGATTGGATCAACATTCAACAGCATGAACAATGATCAGTTTCCGGGCGATTGTGCACTCATGGTGGGCGGCGGGTAAGAAGGAAGTTTTTTGGGTTTTTTTTATTAGGTTTTTGAATTAGGCTCTGATATCATGTTGTAAACCACTTGATCTCAATAACTCGAGTATGGTGCTTAACCACTTCCTTATCGCCCCCTCAAACGAAATCTGACTCATGGGCTTGAAGATTATGCTGGATTTTATACAGGCCCGTGTATGGTGCTTAACCACTTCCTTAACGCCCCCTCAAACGAAATCCGACTCATGGGCTTGAAGTTTGCACAGGCCCAGCCCTACCATATGCTTGTTATCATTTTGTTTAAAATTCGAAAATAGATCATACCGGAGATATTCTAGCTGATTTTGTAACCGATATTTGATCGAACTCGATTGTACCGGCCAACATACCCTATTTATCACCTCCTGAGGTGATATTCGTATCAATGATCCTACGACAGAATTTCACAGGTTTTACATAATTGGATTTTGTACCATATCATTTTTCATGTACGGTAATTTTATACAAAAACAAATTTAATTTATTTGTTAAAAAAGGGTTTTTGTGTCCAGTTTAGTGTGGTGTGGCTGAACTTTAACCGTATTAACCATCTGAAGAAGCGCCGGTGGTGGACACGCAGGGGCGGATCTACACATAGGCTCGAGGGGCCCCGGCCCCCCAGAATTTCAGAACTTACGTATAAACTATATCGCTATTTGAAAATTTCGTATAAACTGATAAGTTATAAAATGGTTTACTGTACATTATTGTAAAACGAAAGTAAATTAGCCCAGTGGCTGGAATCCTTCTATCCCATCCATCAGATTATGTGTTCGAAACTCAGAGGGAGCATATTTTAATTTCAGTTTTAATCTCACATTAACTTTTATCTTATGAATTCTCAATTCTGTAATTTCAATATGGTTTCTTAATCCTTTTATTGATAAAACTCAAATTGATGCTTTGATAATATTAAAAATTTATTTTGATTATTGTTTTTGCTTAATTTTATTGTCTCTTCACAGCAACAAAATAAATCCCCCTTCGGAACGTCAAATTATGTCTTCGTCTCTAACTCAAAGATGAAATGCATTTTATGCACTTTCAACTCCAACTGGTAAATCAATACTAATTTTAGAAGCACATAAATTAATGGAGTCATAAACAAAACTTATGGATACGACATATTCACCTTTTTGAGTTTGTCTACACAAAATAAGTTGTAGTATTGATCTTATTTTGAATAACTCTATTCATCTAAAATTCTAGTTATAATAATATTAAAATATTTTTTCCTTAATTTTTATCGTATTTTCGAAATAGTAGAATAAAAAAAATCCAGTCCCCCGAACTTCGAATTCTAGCTCCGCCCCTGTGGACACGATAATGGGAATGGCGACGGTGGGATTGCCGTCGACCAGTCGAGGTGGTGGAGAGGGGAATGGATCAGGTCAGTAACCTTATGGTGAGTAACTATGAGTAACCTGCCCACATCAGCATGACATCAGCATCCTCTCTCTCCTGGAAAACCTTTAATTTTCTCCTCCTTAATCTTTGATGGATGATTTCTCACTTGATCTAAGTCAAAATTTAATTTTTTTTGCACAGTTAGATCAGATTAATTGTGCTCTTCAAAATGATATCCACTTTTATATATTTTTCGAACAAAAAAAAATGAGCCATTTTTTACCAGTCTATACCATATGGTATTGACTGGTATTGAAATAAGAGCATACCTATGGTTTGAAAAGCGTACCATGGTGGTATGACACAAACCAAAACTGTAGGATGGTTGAATAAATGATAGTAGAAGTATATTAATTGTCATTTATGACTTTTAACATTGTATACCATAAGATACCATAAGATACCACCCCGTACCAAGGTGGTATTGTATGATATTGTGTGGTATTTTTTGGTCTTGTAATTTGTTCACCCAGAAATTTGTAGATCCAATAGATAATGATGAACTCGTCCCTGCTGTGCAAACGTTTTAAAAAACCAATTAAAAACGAAGAAGATACCATATGGTATGCAGTTGGTATCGAGAGGCCAGAAATTTTTTTCCCCAAAAAATATTGAAAATTGATCTCATTTTGTAGAGCACAACCAAAACTGTAGGATGGTTGAATACATGATAGTAGAAGTATATTAATTGTCATTTACGACTTTTAACATTGTATACCATAAGATACCATAAGATACCACCCCGTACCATGGGGGTATTGTATGGTATTGTGTGGTATTTTTTGGTCTTGTAATTTGTTCACCTAGAAATTTGTAGATCCAATAGATCATGATGAACTCGTCTCTGCTGTGCAAACGTTTTCAAAAACAAAATAAAAAAGAAGAAGATACCATATGGTATGCAGTTGGTACCGAGAGGCCAGAATTTTTTTTCCTCAAAAAATATTGAAAATTGATCTCATTTTGTAGAGCACGATGAACTCGTTCCATCTGTGCAAAAAAAAAAAAATTAAAATCCGAGTTAAAACGAAAAAGATATGAGTCAATTAAGAAAGCTAGTGAAAATACAAATGACCTTTAATTCTCCATCCTTAGATCTGGATTTTCTAAATGAAGGGTCCAGATTTGGTTATTGATGGGTGCATAACCCATGGTCATGCACCCTAACTTGAGCCGGTGGAGAGTGGAGCCTCGACTTCTTTTCTATAATTTATTTATAGATTTGTCTTTTGGATTAGGAAAGTAGAGTAGGCTTCCATTGGCGAATGAGATAGCGATGTTGTGAGAAGTCGCAATAAATGAAGTTGCCCCCGTGGGTCGTAACGTTTTAACATTTTCCCCGATGCCTTTTTTTTTATAGGTATAATATGCCTCTCTACTATTACGTTTTATCAAACATGCCCTTATACTATTTTTTACATCAAACATGCCCCTGTACTTTGTAAAAATGATCAAACATGCCATTTTGTTTAAATTTTCATCCAAAAACCGTTAACCAAGGTAGAACTTTGGTTTGGGCGACACAAATGTCTAAAATATCCCTAATAATTTCACTTTAGAATTTTTTTTGTTCTTTTTATAGCCAAATAATTTAAATAATTTCACTTTGAAGAGATCCAAAGAAATAAAACGGGAGAAAAAACTGACATTTTCGCTCCCATTTGCCGATGTCGGGTCGTCTAAATCTCGGTTCAACCATGATTGACGATTTTATCAATGGAAATCTTAACAGAAGGGCATGTTTGATAAATTTTTCAAAGTATAGGGGCATGTTTGATGTAAAAAATAGGGTTAATACCTTATTTTGGTCCGAACTATGACCATATAATCAACTTTGGTCCGTGGTTTCAGAAATTAACATCCTGACCTCAACTATGCAGCATATAGACTCAATTGGCCCGACACATAGTTTGACCGTCAATTTGGACGGTCAACTCCGTTGACCGTTAGTCAACATGCCATGTCATTGCCTAGTCATCATTTAAAAAATTTAAATTCAAATTATTTTCATAATTTCTATTATTTATCATTTTCCAATTAACCAAAAAATAAAATATAAAAATATAAAAAATACTTTTTTTTGGGATATTTGAAAATGATAAATTTTATAAATTAACCACAAATTGTCAAATTAAATTTTATAAATATAAAAATTATGATATAAATTATATTTTTGTGGGAAGTTATAAAAATATAAAATAATTTGATAATTTTTGGTTAATTTATAAAATTTATCATTTTTCAAATTATAAAAAAAACGAAAAATCAAATTTATTTTATGTTTTTTATAATTTATTTTTGGTCAATTTGATAATAAATAAGAAAAATTAGAAAAATAATTTGAATTTGCATTTTTTTAATGATTTTAAGGCTGACTAGGCAATGACATGGCGTGTTGACTAACGGTCAACGGAGTTGACCATCCAAATTGACGGTCAAACTATGTGTCGGGCCAATTGAGTCTATATGCTGCATAGTTGAGGCCAGGATGTTAATTTCTGAAACCACGGGCCAAAGTTGATTATATGGTCATAGTTCGGGCCAAAATAAGGTATTAACCCTAAAAAATAGTAGAGGGGCATATTTGATAAAACGTCATTGTAGAGGGACATATTATACCTATAACCCTTTTTTTTTCTAGAGTAGAGAGTTCATAATATATTTATAGATTATAGAGGGAGTATTTTGCTGTGGTTGATAGTTCACGAGTGTCTACGGACTTATTACTCAATATGCTTAATTATATGCATGCATAGTAAAGTTGGAGGCGGATAGCATTGTTGAGATATAGAAGCCCACAATGTTCGGCCCATGTAAATAGGTTATTGTCCATGTACGTAGAAGCATTAGGGAGTTAGGGTTTCGGGAATGAACCCTATATATTGACATCTTGTATAATGTATCGAATAAAAGAGAACAAGAGAGGAATCATCTGCTTCGGCCGTGGACTAGTCTCGTTCATACTGAACAAGGAAACCACGTAAATCTCAGTGTCGTTTTCTATTCCGCTTTCGATTTAGTTCCGATCAGTTCCGTTTCGTTACATGGTATCAGAGCTTGCTACGATGGATTCCCATCATGTTTCTGTGCGACTTACCTCAAAGAATTATGCTCTTTGGGAATTTCAGTTTCGAATTTTTATTGAAGGCAAAGGGCTACTAGGTCACATCGATGGTTTCGAACCTAAGCCGGCTGTCTCGTCGGCGTCCGCTGAGGCTGTGCGCAAATGGCAGTTGGACGACGCCAGAGTTAAGACGGCAATTCTGAATTCTGTTGACCCGACCATAGTGCTGGGACTTAGGCTTCTTCCCACCGCCGCGTCGATGTGGTAGCAGCTTGCTGAGACGTACGCCACCACCACCGCTGCCCGGGAATATGAGATCGAGGTTGAGCTGTCTCAGCTACACCAGGGAGATCGCGACATGGCGACCTACTTCAATGTCGCGATCAGCTTTGGACCGAGCAAGGCTTGGTTGCCGCATCGTTGTCCCAGACCGCCTCGGCCGAGATGCGCGCTGAGAGGGAGCGGACTCGGTTGTACCAATTCCTTATGCGGATTCATCCTTCTTTTGAGCCTATCCGCGCGACGTTGCTTAATCGTGAGTCACTCAAGACCGCTGAAGTGCCGAGCTATTTGGTGAGGGAGGAAACACGCTTGCGTACGCAATCTTCGCTGGATAGCCGACCTGGCCATGGTGATGTGGTGTTTGCTGCTGCTCCTGCTCGTGGCCAGCCGCGCGCTACTTTGCACAAGGAGGACGTTGTTGCTGCCGCTTCCAGCGAAGAGACTACCGAGAGTCATGCCACTGCCTACGCTGCTTGGCGTGGTCAATTTCAGCGGCGGGTTTCTTCGAGTGAAGTTGAATAGCACTTTTTTCATCGTAAAGGCCATACTCAAAAATTTTGTAGGACCCGGAATTTTTGCGTGTATTGCAAGAAGTCGGGGCATATTATTCCAGATTTCCCAGTGCTCCAGGGTCAAATTCGAGAAGGTAGTCACGCTGGTGGCGCTCCAGGTGCGACGTCGGGGCCGCGCCCTGCCCCTGCCTATGCCGCTGCGCCAATGTTGGCCTCGTACACCACCCCAATCCCTCATTTTCGGATGAGCATCTTGAGAAGTTGATGAGTAAGGCGATTGCCTCGGCCTTTGCTAGTCTCCAAGTCTCCGGTAAGCTTCCTCCTTGGATTTTGGACTCTTCCTGTTTTAATCATATGACTAGTCATGGATCTATGCTTAGAAACACTAGCCCTGTTGCTGATTTATCATTACAAGTTGCAAATGGATATCGTATGGATGTGCATGGAATTGGTACAACTGCGGATTCTCGAATACATCTTCCGAATACCTTATATGTGCCGAAGTTGGTTCCGAATTTGGTTTCAGTAGGTCAGCTTACTGATCATGGTTGTCGTGTTGTGTTTGCACCCTCTGGGTGTTCTGTACAGGATCTGATGACGGGGAGGGAGATCGGTCGGGGGCGTAAATGTGGTCGGATATTTCACCTCGATGCTTTGGAAGACCCCTTGGCAATATCATCATCATCTTCTGTGTCTCGGTCCTCTTCTTCTTCTTCGGTGTCTAGGGTTGATTCTCTACCTGTCTTTTCGAGTCTTGCTGAACAAAAATTTCATTTATGTCATGCACGTTTGGGGCATCCCCATTCTGGGAGACTTACTGCTATGTTCAGAAAACGGTTACTTGGCACTGCTAGTTTGGCACATTGTTCCTCATTATCTTGTTCTGGTTGTGTTGAAGCTAAGTCGACTAGAATTTCCTTTCCTTCTAGTCAAACTGTTATTACTGAACCGTTTCATTTGATTCATACTGATTTATGTGGTGCTAGTCCAGTGACTTCTAGGCATGGTTATAAATATTTGCTCTCTTTATTGACCATGCAACTCAGTACACATGGGTTTATTTCTTGCGTCTTAAATCCTATCTCTTGTCTGCTGCTACGGAATTTCTTAATATGGTTAAGATGCAATTTTCTAAATCTGTGCGTATCATTCGTTCGAATGAGGGTGGGGAGTTTAACTCAGCCCCTCTCTTATCCTTGTATAAGTCTCTTGGTATTCTCACCCAAAAATCGTGCCCTGGGGTTTCTCAACGGAATGGCCTGGTCGAACGGAAAAACAGGCATGTCTTAGAGGTCACTCGTGCATTATTACTGACTTTCAGTGTTCCTTCTTCGTTTTGGCCTGAAACTGTCTCTACTGCTATTCGTCTTATTAATTATCAGATCACCTCTGTCCTTGGTCAGTCTAGTCCGTATTTCATGTTGTTCTCTAAACATCCTCCTTATTCCCGTCTCCGTGTCTTTGGCTGTATGTGTTTTGTTCTTCTTCCCCGGTCTGAACGTACTAAGCTCACTTCTAAAACTGCTCGATGTGTCTTTTTGGGGTACATTGATGTTCATAAAGGATACCTATGCTTTGATCCTTCAGCCCAACGTCTTCGCATCTCTTGTAATCTCGTCTTTTTTGAAAATCTCATGTACTACTCTGGTCCATCCTCCTCTCCTTCCTTGTTTGATACCTCTTTAGGTCCCCCTTCCTCAACTGATGATGATGATGTGCTGCTTG
Source organism: Linum tenue (assembly GCA_946122785.1). Lineage (NCBI taxonomy): Eukaryota > Viridiplantae > Streptophyta > Magnoliopsida > Malpighiales > Linaceae > Linum > Linum tenue. The sequence continues at coordinate 7,730,775 of CAMGYJ010000003.1, forward strand.
ATGAGGACCACCCCCCGGCCACCCCTGATCCTCCCTCCCCACCTTCATCGCCGGGGCCACCTACACAACCGCCATCTCCATTACAGTCGGATTCTTCTCCTCCGCCTCCGTCTCCACCTGTCCTCCGGAGATCCCTCTGCTCCACCCTCGGGCAGCCACCGATTCGTTATAATGACTTTGTTACTTATGGTGTTGAATCTATTCTTGTTCCTACTAGGTATGAACAGGCTTGTGGTGATCCCAACTGGGATAATGCTATGACAGAGGAGATATCTGCACTTCATGCTAATCATACCTGGGATGTTGTCGACCGTCCTCCTCTGGATGTTCCGGTTGTTGGTAGTCGCTGGGTCTACAACATCAAAGTTCATCCAGACGATACTCTTGAGCGTTTCAAAGCTCGTGTTGTGGCCCAGGGTTTTACTCAAGAGTACGAGATTGATTTCACCGAGACGTTTGCTCCTGTGGCCAAAATGGTCACAGTTCGTTCTCTGCTGGCGGTTGCTTCTCTTCGTCACTGGCCCCTCTATCAGCTTGATGTGGAGAATGCATTCCTTCATGGAGACTTGAAGGAAACTGTCTATATGGAGCGTCCTTCTGGTTACTCCGTTGGTACTCCTGGTCAGGTTTGTTTGCTTCGCCGATCTCTGTATGGGCTAAAGCAGGCTCCCCGGGCGTGGTTTGATAAGTTCCATAGTACAATTCTGGGACTCGGTTTTCAGCAGAGTCTCAATGACCCCTCCTTGTTCACTCGCCAGTCTTCGCACGGGTTGGTTATCTAGCTTCTCTATGTTGATGATATGATAGTAACTGGTGATGATCAAGATGGAATTGCTCGGTTAACTCGTGGGCTTCATGAGTCCTTTCACTCGAAGGAGCTTGGTTCTTTATCGTATTTTCTGGGTCTTGAGGTTATCTGTACTCCGGGTGGCCTATTTCTTAATCAAAAGCGGTATGTGGAGGACTTGTTGGAGTCCGCAGGCTACGCAGCTGCTGCCCCAATCTCAACCCCAATGGAAGTGAATGTGAAACTGGGGCGTGACTCTGGGGAGGCTTTGGAGGATGGGGGAAGCAGTATCGTAATATTTTTGGCAGTTTGATTTACTTGACCTCGACTAGACCTGACATCGCCTATGCCGTTCAGGTGGTTAGTCAGTTTATGTCGGCTCCGCGCACAACTCATCTGGATGCAGTTCATCGGATTTTGAGGTATTTGCAGGGCACTAAAGGGGTAGGGTTGTTTCTCCCGTCGACTGGGAAGTTGGTTCTACAGGCATTCTCCGATTCAGACTATGCAGAATGTATAGACAGTCGACGATCTACTTCAGGATGGTGTGTTCGACTTGGTGATTCTTTCATTTCTTGGCGGTGCAAGAAACATGATCGTGTGTCAAAGTCTTCTACAGAGGCAGAGTATAGAGCCATCTCAGATGTCACATCTGAACTTGAGTGGTTGGTACGGTTGTTTGGTGACTTCGGTGTTACCTGCGAGCTCCCTATGCAGTTGTACGTGGACAATACTAGTGCAATTCAGATTGCGAATAATCCGGTTCTACATGATATAACCAAACATATTGAATTTCATGTTCACTATATTCGAGATCTGGTTCGTGAATCGTGATGGTACAGTTCAGGTTCGCTATGTCTCGTCTGAAGATCAGATTGCGGATCTCCTCACGAAGGCCTTCACTGCGGGACGACATTCGTACCTCTCTGGCAAATTGATGATGAGAGATCTCCATCAATTTGGGGGAGGCTGTTGAGATATAGAAGCCCACAGTGTTCGACCCATGTAAATAGGTTATTGTCCATGTACGTAGAAGCATTAGGGAGTTAGGGTTTCGGGAATGAACCCTATATATTGACATCTTGTATACTGTATCGGATAAAAGAGAATAAGAGAGGAATCATCTGCTTCGGTCGTGGACTAGTCTCGTTCATACTGAACGAGGAAACCACGTAAATCTCAGTGTCGTTTTCTGTTCTGCTTTCGATTTAGTTCTGATCAGTTCCGTTTCGTCACAAGCATCATATAGCTAGACTGTTACTTGTCTCTAGGGGTGTTAATTCAAGATTAACTAGTTACCGACTATAAATTGACTGGTAAACGTAAAATGGTTATCGGTAATCAGACCACTTGCTTACTGGTTAGAACGGCTAACTGATTAGTCTATTAACAAACACGTTATTGATTAGTGGACTAACCGACCATCAATCATTTCAGCGATGTTCCTCTACTGAAGAGGCAAGGATGAAGAAAAGAATAAGAGAAGGGATGAAGGTCGGGTAGATGTTCTCCATTTTTTTTTATAAGTTTTTGTGTGGAGATGAGAGGCATTAATGGTAGTTTTGGTTGGGTTAATAGCATTTTGTACCCCTCTATTTTGGTAAATTAATAAATGTACCTCTCTATTAAATTTTTGCACAAACATATCCTTCTAATATTAAATCATAACAAGTTTACCCCTCCATCTAATTATCCGTTAAGTGACCGTTAAATAGAATGAGAAATGACCCAATTAATCCTAATTTCAATTTTAATTATTTTATTATTTATTTCCAAGAGATAAATTAATTAGAAAAACCAAAACCCTAAACTAACCCTAATTATTTTATATATCTCTTGGACATATATAAAAAATATAAAATAGTTAAAACTGAAATTATGACTAACTGAGGGGCAATCGGGTCATTACTCAGTCTATTTAACAGTCACTTAACGGATAATTAGATGGAGGAGTAAATTTGTTACGATTTAGTATTAGAAGGGTATGTTCGTGCACAAATTTAGTAGAGGGGTACGTTTGTTAATTTATCAAAATAGAGGGGAGAGTGACCATAGCCAGTTAGTTGGTTAACTGGTGATTAGTCGGTTAAACCGACACACATATTCTTGTTATTGAAAACCGAACGCAAAGATGCTATTCGATCAACGGTCACACAGTCAATCGACAGTTACCTATTCGATCACTGCATGGTTAAGTAGTTAAACGGTTTTCATAGTTTGTATTATTGGTTTGTATACTAATTTTATGATATGATTTGTACATTTTTATATATGATTTATATACCATTTAATATTGGTTTCTACATTTTTGTTATATGATTTGTTTGTTATGTATTTATAGTTTGTATAATTTTCTGCTTTGTGATGTTACTTTGTAAATTTGTGTAAGCTTAAGAAAGCAAAGAAAATAAGAAATTTAATAATTTTTCATAATGTCATAATTATCCTTACCGATTACCACTAATTAAATGAAAATTTTATTAAATTGACCTTTAGATTTATAGAACTAGATTTAAGAATTAAGAGAAATTTAGTCATTTGGTTAAAATCCGTGGATGCTCCTCCAACTAGGGCTGGAGTGAAATAGTTGTAGGAGTTAGAGAATGGTGCTCAGAAGAACTTTTGTTACACAAATGGATTCATGCCTTCTCTATATTATTAAATTCAGGTCGAACAGATAGGGGGCCTTTCCCCCAGAAATATGAATGCTGTTACTGCATGAATTACACCTGTGAACAATGTAGAAGACCAACTTTTACTAGCAGCTGGATTGAACTAACGGTTATGAGCAAATATGATTAAGGCCTGTTTGGATGAAGAATTCTAATGGATCAATTAACCACAATTGTCTCATTTTGAGATAATTGAGTTAGATTGACTCGTTTGGCAGCAAAAAATTTGAATGAAACAATTTGGCAAGAAAAATTATGAATTGACTCATTTTGAGGCAGTTACAATTGTCCGAGATAGAGCAAGTAATTCGAATTGACTCATTTTAAATGACTCATTTTGCAAAACGAGATAACTGATTGATCCATCCAAACTACCCTAAATGGTAACTGAAATATATGCAGCGAAAATTTACAAGGCCAGACTGAAAAAATAACTGTTAGGCTTAGCACAGCGGGCTTGGTGGGCCGCGTCTTTCAATTGGATGGAGAACTGAGAATATGACGCAGGTGGGCCCAAATAATCCCATCTTGAAAAGTAATTGGCCAAATGGGGAAGGAGAGAAAATGACAGCCGGCGAGTCGCATCCTGCCGGCCGGCAGCTGGGTAGTCGGCGATCATTAATTAATATATCAAATGCAAAACAGGTAAGTTCCCATCGCCTGCAAGATTGCATGTGATAAAATTATAATGTTGTGCAATTTTGCACCCAAAAATCAGCTAAGACCATGTCGACCATGTAATATCAATGTCATTTATTTGCTAGCTTATGATTATATTTTTGGCCATATTATATATATGGTGACTACTTAGATACACTCACAAAAATGAGTGCGTTCAATGCACCCCACTCAAAAACTAGTATTAAGGTGTCGAATTTTGAATTTTGAATTTGTAGAATTAGTTTAATACTCACAAAAATGAGTGCGTTCAATGCACCCCACTCAAAAACTAGTATTAAGGTGTCGAATTTTGAATTTTAATTTGTAGAATTAGTTTAATATGATGATATAACATATGATAACAACTAATTAGCGGATTACCCTAAGCCTTACATCTCCAATTTTGTGTTCTATCTCTAAACCCCAATTGTAAAACCTAACCCTAATCCTAAATCTCTAAACTCTAAATCCTTCAAATTAAAGTAAATCTGTAATGGTTTTTGTGCAAATTCATGTGCGTTATTGTTCATCACATCATAAATGATGATTGACATAAATTCCATGTTTAAAATGACGATTCCGAAGACATCACTATATAGAAGATTCATTTTGGATCCCTTCGACAAATCTAAGTATTGAAATCAATTCGTTTTTTTGTATAAGCCGACCTATCCCTTTGCCATGGGGTTTGCTTATGAAAAGGGAAGCTTAGCATATGGAAAGCGCTAGCTCTCTACGCGTTTTTTTGACGTCGTTGGTTGCATCAACGCTGTATACAGCTAAACTCTCAGTTTGGCAGTACGTTCTACTACTGCGATAGCTAAGTTAGCCGCTTTTTTTTCTTCGCAAATGTGGATAAAGCTTTGGTGTAACCGCCATATTGATCCCTAAACCAGCATTTATTATAATAATGAAAGGAACAGCTAATTGTAATTAATTAAGAACTGTTGTTGATTAATTAGATGCCATTTGTGTTAATGAAGACGCGTATATGGTGGGTTCATCTTAATTGTATTAGTAGTAGAATCAAATCTTAAGTGCGATAAATTATAATTTCTTCAACTTTGGCATGATTGAAAGAAATTTAGGGGTGGCTGTTCAGCTCGGTTAACTAAAGAGAAAAATAATTAGAAACCGAAATTCAAATTAGTCAACTACATACGAAAACGGTTAAGTGTTAAGAGTTTATCGGTTTTTTTGGTGATTGGGTTTTTTCGCTCCGCAATCTTTGGGCGGTGATTCTTCCTTCCGCTTCAAGGCTTTAGGGTTTTTGCTTTGCCTCCATGCCGGCGGTGTCCCCGCCGCTGGCAGGGGGTGACTCCGACTGTCACATGACGACTGAAACGATCGCTGGTCAACGACGACCTCCTACTGCCTCCTCTTCCTCGAATCCTAAAGGCGATCGAGAGACCCAACAAACCAAAAAAAGCGCCAAAGCGACTGTCCATGATCTTGAGGAAGGTCAGCGAGATGATGAAGTCCTGCATGACGCTGATCACGGTGGCCCTAAATCCCCCTCGCCCCGCAGCCGGCCGGCCTGGGGAGAGGGAGTGTCGACTGCTCGTCACCTTTTCAATGACGCGGTGCGAACCGATATCTGGTACGTAGCTGACTCCGACTCGGAGGATGTTGCTGATTCCATACGGAGAGAGGGTCGAGACGACAACTTCGTGCGTGAGGAAGACCCTAAGTGTCCACCTATCCATTTCACGGCAGCAGAAGAAACTTTATTCCGCCGCCAGTATCAGTCGGCTCTGGTGGTCAAAACCCTTGGGAAAACTGTCTCGTACACACTCATGTCAAGGCGTCTATAGAGTATTTGGGCTAAGGCGGGTGGCATCCAGGTTACCTCTGCCAAGAACGGATATTTCCTAGTTCAATTTACAAGTGGCATAGACTATGAGCAAGCGATCACGGGAGGACCTTGGCTGGTGGGCGATAATTACTTGACAGTTCACCAGTGGACCCCGGATTTTGACCCTTACGAGCATGAGATATCATCCACACTCGTTTGGGCTCGGCTACTGGACATCCCCATCCACTACTTCCATCCGGTGGCCGTTGTGAAGATTGGGAGTCGCATTGGGAAACCCATTCGAGTGGACCAGGCTACAAGCACGGGAGTTAGAAGCGACTATGCTAGGGTCTGTGTTCAGGTTGACCTTACAAAATCGTTACTTTCAAAGTTCACGATCAACGGGAAGAAATTTTTCAGTCAGTATGAAGGGCTTGAAAAAATCTGTCTCCAGTGCGGGACCTATTTTGATCGTGCCCGTTGTTACTGTACTGCCACCATGGAGACAGAGGAGCACAATACGGAGCCGGAAGTCGTCAGCCCGACGGACTCTCAACCTGGCCAAGACAAAGACGCCACCTACGGCGAGAGGATTATTGCGAAGAGAAGACCACGTGGCCGCCAGAACACTGTTTCGAGAGGACCTGTGGGAGGGAATGAACCTCATCAACAAGGGAAAACGCAGGGGGGCTCACGGTATAGGGTGCTTGATGTGGAAGAAGCCTCGGGAACCCCTCCTGATCCGACCCAGATACCCCTTGGCTCTAGTGAGCCAATTTCTCATGAGAAGAGACACGACAAGGAGCACACCCAGCAGTTGAAGAAAGACAAATCCCTGGGAGAACAACACAAACGTGGGAAGCAGGGAGTGCCCGACTAAGCAAGACCGGAAAAGACCTTGGGAGTGGATAATGCAAAGAAGGCGGATCATCTACAACGGGAGGGCACGGGACCACTGCATGCCACTGTTCCCTTGACGTTTGATTCTACCATGCACGTCCATGAACGTCGGGACGAGATCAGTGCTAAGGGGGTGAGATTAAACGATGGGGAGGCAACTACTTTTGATCCGGTCAGCCATTCCCCTAGACCCCCAGATTCTACCGGGGTTTCCATGCAAGATCGAACCCTCCCTCATGTGAATAGTACGTCAGCACCGACTGTGAACCCGCAGGAGAACCCCAGTGTTGGGGGCGCTCCTCGCCTAGCTTAATTGCTGCGAGAATCTGGGACCTACCTTCCATGTCTGTTTAGATGATCGATACAAGTATCTTTACGTGGAATTGTAGGGGAGCGGGAAGCAAGCGGTTCCTGCGTGTTTTCAAAGAGTACAAGAGAAAGTATAATCCGGGAATTACAATTATCGTTGGACCACGGATTAGTGGTGATCGAGCAGAGAAGGTTGTCCAGAGCATGGGGTATGACAGCAAAATAATAGTGGATGCGGTAGGCTTCTCGGGTGGGATTTAGTTGTTGTGGGACTCATCGCTAGCCACGATTACATCGGTTGACCGAGCCTCCCAATTCATCCATGCCAAAGTTGTTATCGGACATTCAACATGGTTTTTCACTGCTGTGTACGCTAACCCCGCCCTGGTGCAAAGACGTGAACTTTGGCACGCTGTTCGGGGGATTGCTGAGACGATGGTAGAACCCTGGTTAATAGCTGGAGATTTCAATTCCATCTTGCAACCAGGAGACAAGAGAGGAGGATCTGCCTTCGCCAACAGCCGTGCCCGGGAGTTTCAGGACTGTGTTTTTGATGCAGGGCTAGTGGATCTGGGGTTTACGGGGCCACCGTTTACCTGGTTCAAGACGGGAGTTATGGAACGGCTGGACAGGGGCCTTACAAATGCTATGTGGGCAGCTGAGTTCCCGAATACCACCGTCCATCATCTACCACGGATTAAGAGTGATCACCAACCACTGCTCATTAGACTCAACCCGACTTATCAACCAGCGGGACCCAAACCTTTCAAGTTCCTTGTGGCTTGGCTAACACATGAGGGATTTTTCGACATGGCAAAGCAGACATGGGACCGAGGCACTGACTTTGTATCCTCTGCGGCAGCCTTTGTGGAGGATGCCAGTTCATGGAATAAATCGGTTTTTGGACAGATTGTTAAGAAGAAAAACTCCCTGTTGACCCGCATCGAGCGCTTGGAAAGCAAGGTTGGAAACCGATCGGCGGAAGAACGACTGAAGCAAGATCGAGAAGAACTCGAAAATGTCTAACTCCAAGAAGAACTTCTATGGTGCCAGAAGTCGAACCTAGAATGGGTGGCTCTAGGAGATCGCAACACAAAATTTTTCCATAACCGCACCATCAACAGGAGACGGAGGAATCGGATCACAGCCTTGAAGAATGGTGCGGGTGAATGGGTTGAGGATCAGCAGGCCTTACTGGAGCTAGCTCGGCTCTTCTTCACCGCCCTCTACACAGATGATGGCCAGCCGACTACTTCAATCCCTGCAGCGTTCAAGCATCTTCAGGCTTCCCTTTGGATGCCGCTGTCCGCACCTGTGTCCCACGACGAAGTTCTAAGTGCAGTACGAGCTATGGGTGCATTGAAAGCACCAGGCAAAGACAGGCTGAACCCTTTCTTTTATCAGCGATGTTGGGACCTTGTGGGTTCGGCGGTTGTGGATTTTGTTCAGGCTTGCTGGGAACAGCCCTCCCGCATCTAGGAAGTGAATGCTACCATTTTGGTACTGATACCAAAGATTGCTCGGCCTTCTCTGATTGAACAATTTCGCCCAATTAGCTTATGTAATGTGAGTTACAAAATGATCACGAAATGCTTAGCCGAGAGACTCAAGCCTTTAATGCCTGAACTGGTACATGAGACACAGACGAGCTTCGTCCCTGGGAGACATATTACTGACAATATTTGCATTTTGCAGGAGGTGGTCCATTCGATGCGAGCTAAGTCGGGCAAGGTAGGTTGGATGGTTCTCAAAATCGACCTTGCTAAGGCTTACGATCGCATCAAATGGAGTTTTTTCAAGGACACTCTTCTTGCAGCGGGAGCTCCTCAACAGTTTATTGACTTAACGATGAGCTGTATTACGTCGGCGACCATGCAGAATCAACGGAATCGGGGTATCACGGAGGCCTTTACGCCATCTAGAGGACTCCGACAGGGCTGCCCCCTCTCGCCCTACTTGTTAACCTTATGCATGGAGAGATTGGGCCACCTTATTTTTGCGGCGGTGGAGGAGGGGCGATGGAAGCCGATCCGGTTATCCAACCCAGGTCCAAAGATTTCCCACCTCTTTTTCGCTGACGACTTAATCCTTTTTAGTGTGGCGTCGCAGGAACAAGTTCAGGTGATTTTGCAATGCCTGGATGAGTTTGTAGCAGCCTCGGGGCAGCAAGTGAGCCGGCCAAAGTCCCGAGTTTACTTTTCAAAGAATGTCGCCGCCCCTGTCGGAGCGGATATCAGCCGCGCCTTGGACATTCCGGAAACAAAAAACTTGGGACGTTATTTGGGGGTCCCTGTGATCCACGACAGGGTTTCTAAAGCTACCTACACAGAGCTCATTGACAGGATCGATTCTCGTCTGGCCGGGTAGAAAGTGAAGGCTCTCTCTATGGCGGCACGAATTACTCTAGCTCAATCTGTGCTCTCATCCCTGCCGACGTATACAATGCAAACGGCCCTCCTTCCCGTTTCTGTTCGAGAATACATTGATATGAAGATAAGGGGTTTCATCTGGGGAAGCTCGGAGCAAGGCCGGAAGATCCACCTAGTTGACTGGGATACTATTTGCAAGCCGAAAGAAGAAGGAGGTCTGGGATTGCGCACTGCGACAAGGATGAATGACGCCTTCATGATAAAAATAGCATGGCACTTTCTCACCGAGCCTGAAACCTTGTGGGCAAAAGTCGTTCGGGGGAAGTATGTAAGGGAAACGGAGAGGGGTTGGCAACCATGAGTCTCCGACCGCTTATCCAACCTCTGCAGAGGTGTTTTGCGCGTGCTCCACTATGTGCCGGAGGGTACACTATGGAATATAATAAGTGGTATGCAAACCCGATTTTGGTCCGATGTTTGGTTGCAGGATGGTCCGCCGCTCGAGAGTTTCGCTGCAAACCTCCCTGCAGAAGCTAGAGACTTGACAGTAGCAGACATGGTTCTGAATGGCCAATGGAACTTGGATTTTGTTCGCGCCTTCCTCCCTGAGCCGATGACCGCACAACTCCAACTCCACCCGGTACCATTTGAGGAGGTCCCAGATATTCCCTTGTGGAGGCTTTCCCAGTAAGGTAAATTCACGTTGCAGACGGCGTATGCTCTCACGAGGGAAGATGGAGATGAGGTACACCATAACCCAACTTGGAAGGCTGTCTGGAAAATCCCGGGGCCGCAGCGAACAAAGACCTTATTCTGGTTGGTTCTACATGACCGGTTGCTTATGAATGCAGAGAGGTTCTGTCGACATCTGGTGACCACGGATAAGTGCACTATATGCGGAGGAGGGCCGGAAACTTCGATCCACGTCATGCGTGACTGTGCCTATGCTCGCGACGTGTGGTCGTACTTCTTGGCAGATGAGCCCGACCGGGTTTTCTTCCAGACGGACATTCCACGTTGGGGACTCCACTACCTGACGGACCGCAGCCCCATTGTGGATGGCTCCACCTTCGCGCTGGTTTGCTGGCAGCTGTGGCAGAATCGGAATACATGGGTTTTTGAGAAGTGTTTGGCGGCACCCATGCAGCTGGCTGGTCGTATAAAAGTACTTCGAAGCCAAGTTTTCTTGGCTTTTAAGGCGTCGCAGAACTTCACAAGAGGAGATAGCCAGAGGTGTACTCGATTCATCAGCTGGATACGTCCGCCATTTGGTTGGGCTAGCCTAAACACTGATGGTTCCGTGCTCCTATCCCAGAATAGAGCTGCTGCAGGAGGAGTGATAAGAAGAGAAGATGGACGGATGTTGCGGGCTTTCTCGGCGAACTTGGGCGGCGGTTCAATAAAATCACTTATTAAATGACACTTTACTTTAGCACATTTATCTCTCGTGTTGACTTGATGACAATAAATCGTTTCTACTAATATTTTCAAACTTTGTTGGTCAAATCAAACAACAATTCACTTTGAGCGATCCTGGGTGAGAGACATTGATGAATCCAATCAAACCATGATCTCACAATGTATGCAATCCACAATCTCGAACGATGATTACAAATGGAGTGAACTGAATTCCATTGAATCGGTTGATTGTATTCTATACTCATATTTCACTTTACCAATCCTCCAACCACAATCACGGAGGAACAACCACATGTAATTTTTTGGAAAGTCTCACAAATTGAAAGCTACTTCCAACCAAGCATTTGGTAGTGTCATAATTGCACGTTTGTATATAGCTAAACATAATGGTGTCCCTATTCCCTTCTCTTCAATTTGTTCGGCAAGAAGCATATGGGCTGAATAAACAAAGCCCACCCAGATCCATTACTTAGCCTATTATATCCGACATGGGTCCGGCCCAATAAGGAATTCCGAAACAAAACAACCTACTCAAACTGCAAGTCCAGTAGTCAACTCCATTTCCATGCTCGCTCCCCAGTCTAATTTTTTATATTTTCCTTATTTCTCTCGCGTCCCATTTCTTACGCTGAGAGCGGGCAACCAACAGCTCAGACCGGCCCTCTCGTCGCTGTTGCCTTCTCCTCGACCACTCTAAATCTTCTTCTGCTTCTTCCTCTCCTTCAACGTTTGGTCTCCGCTATTCGATCAATCAGCTTCTTTGATCAAGTCTCAAGTCTCCGTCGCAGCGAAAATGGTGAGAGTTTTCCCCTCAATTCAATCTGATAGTAGATCTGATGTCCCACACGCTGTACATTACTCTCCTTCTGCTTATTCTTCGCATATCCGGCTTGTTTGCATGTCGAGAAACTGAGGGAAAACTTGTTCGTCGAGCTGTGATTTCCGATTTCTGTGCTGCGATTTGAAACTATTGCTTTTGGCGCCTGAGTGAACTTGATTGTGCGGTGCAATATCAGAAATGGATAGCAAATCTCGAGATCGTGATGTGGAAGGATTTGCTATTGATTATGGATTCGATTGTTTCTAGTCTTAGTCGCAATGCTGCTTGGTTGAATTTAGATCAACTAGGAGTTTTGGAGTTGCTTTCAGTTCAGTTCTTAACAGCGAGCTAATGCGTTTCTTCTTCTTCTTCTTCTTCTTCTTTTTCTTCTTCTTGATTTCGCAATTGCAGCCTCCGAGACTTGATATCAAGGTAATTTGTTTTCTGAATTTAAGGAATTCTCTATTATCTTTGTTTGTGCGCCATGCTTAATTTGTACTTATTGGTAATGGATCAACAGAGAATGTTCGTGCAAAGGAGTGAGAGGGTCAAGTCTGTAGATCTGCACCCCAGCGAGCCATGGTAATTATAATCTTTTAACTCCCCTGGTTTTCACTTATGCACGACATTGTTGGATCCTCGATGCTGCATCTTTTTCTGCCTAGCTGTAATTGGTTTGGTGTTGTGGCAGGATTCATGGCGGTCTTTATTCTGGGACTGATTACATATGGAATTACCAGACACAGGTTAGGGGCACTATGAAATTGATCTTGCTATTAATGTTTTACCTTCTCTTCGTTTATGTTGCAAACTTGCAATGTATATTATGGGGTGGTTTTGATGGCTAGATCACATGGTTGGTTTGTTCAACCAACTTCTTTTTTCTACTTAATGTTTGTAAGTTTTTATTCAAACGATCAACACTTGTAGGCCAATAACGTGATTTTAATAGCTTAGTCAGTTTTACCAAAAATGATGAATAGCAGAAAAAGAAGGGGAAAATAGGTATATTCGAGAGGTAAAAATTACATATGGTTATTAGCAAATCTAGCTTGGCTCTTGTTAAGTTTATCAACCAGGGTTACGACCACTGATCTTAGGTTACACATCACCATGTTGATACTGGAGTATATTATGTTTGTTCTTTTTCTTCAATACTTGAAAGAAAAGCCAACTCCTCTATTTCTCTGAAAAAAATTTAGACCATGTTGAAGTCATTCGAGGTCACAAATTTACCAGGTGTGTGGGGTTTTCCTAGACATTTCCTTAGTCTAATTCCCGTGTTGTGAATACAAGTACCATTTGACATTTAAATAATGTGGTATTGCAGTGCGGTCGTCAAAATTTATCGCACGCAAACAATGGGTTGTTGCCGGAGCCGATGACATGCATATTCGTGTGTATAAGTATAACACAATGGACAAGATTAAGGAATTTGAAGCTCATACAGATTATATCAGAAGTCTTGCTGTCCATCCAACGCTACCATATGTTTTGTCTGCATCCGATGACATGCTTATTAAACTTGGACTGGGAAAGGGGTTGGATGTGCACTCAGATATTTGAAGGCCATTCACATTATGTTATGCAAGTAACATTTAATCCCAAAGATACCAATACTTTTGCCAGTGCATCGCTTGATCACACCATAAAGGTTGGACGGAAAAGGCAGTTATCTTATGTGTTTTTTCGGAGATTGGTGAAGCTATGCAGCGATGTTAGCATTGATATGAAAATATTTTTCGGAGATTTGTGCAGACGCTTGAGGGGCACACCCACAATATTTATGCAGTGTGCTTCCATCCTGAGCTTCCCATTATATTCACTGCTTCCGAGGATGGGACGGTGAGAATATGGCAAGCCACCACTTACAGGTACTTTCATGTTTTGACCAGTAACTTAATTATAAAAAGACAAACAAGAGTTGTGGTTGTTGGAAGTGTTATTTATGTGCATTTTGTGGTATACCTGAATTGAATCAGGGCTATTGAATTCCATGTTCTTGTCTGTGAGTTACATGATTCTTGAGCTGAAAGTTGGATGGTGAAGTGACTTATTTATGTTCTTCCTTGGACCTGTGTATGCTTCGCATGTCTTTTCCCCAAGAAATTTAATCATATTCATTCATTTCCAGGCTTGAAACTACTCTGAATTATGGACTCGAAAGAGCTTGGGCCATTGGGTATATGAAAGGGTTGCGCAGGTAAAGATCTTGACTTTCTTTTTCAAGTTCCATTTGCTTGTTGAATCTTGTTGGCTCCTGCAAAGCATATTTTTTTACAATCGTTACTATGGTTCTTCATTTTCATGAGTTATAATGCTTAAATTTTCATTTTTGTTACATAAGAGTGTCACTATTCACTTCTTGTCATTATATGAAACTTTGTGCTGGATGCGCGTACCTATTTATGCATTGCCATTTAGAACTTATGATTGTTAATGGTCTTTGTTCCTCGTCTTTCTTTATTCTTGCAGGATTGTGATTGGTTATGATGAAGGATCTGTCATGATCAAGATTGGTAGAGAAGTACCAGTGGCCAGCATGTTTAGTAGTGGAAAAGTTATTTGGGCCAAGCATAATGAAATACTTACAGTGAATATAGAAGTGTTTGAACAGAAAATGAGGTTTTTTATATTCTTTCCTCAAATTTGAGATCAGCTGAACTCTAAAGAGCTCTCTTAATAGGCTATACCTAAATCTTTGTACCTCTGACTCGCTATGACACAACTCCTAACAATGGCCAAGTGTAACCAATGAAAGAGACTGCAGTATAGTGGCTCAAGTAATAAATATCGAATCCACGGGTCTCTAGAGTTACTACTATTCAGCTTCAGTTCATTATCTAGCAAACTAGATTAAGATGGAAGAACTAAAACTACTCTAACAAACTACATTTAAAGTTAATCTAATTACAGGTTGGGAACTCACTTAGGTATGATTCCCCCTAGCCACAAGCCAGATTAATGATTGATGATTTCTAACTTGTTTCACTTTCATTGACAATGCGGAGAATCCTTGACTAGACCTTCAATCTCGACTAAAGAATCAAGGCCCTCTTGAGTCGATTGCCTAGAGGGACGTATCCTTCTCTAGAACAACCGATCAAGGCATTCTGAACTAGACTCCCTCTATCTAATGAGGTTCTCAATCGACACAAAGCAGTGAATCGACCCTCAACTAAAGCAATCGATCCAATACCATCAATCTATGGTGCTCTATTGACCTAATTAGGTATTCGCTCTCATAGGATCAAAGCAGAATCAATAATCTCGACTAAAGCATAATTGAATCATGAAAACGTGCATAGATTGAATATGAACTCAAGATTATCAAGTAGGAGTACTCATACAATCATCCAATCAAACAAACATAGCTAGGGTTCCTCAAAACCTAAGTGAAGGGAAGTTACTCCATTGAGAAGAGAGAGACTGCTATAAGAATATTCAGATGATCAGTATTCAAGTCCGGGCTTGTTCCTCGAGCTTCCAAGGTGAAGAAATCCTCCAATTCCACTCCAAGAATGCCCTCAAATCGCCCTCTCTCTCTCTGTGGTTCGTCCCTTGCGTGTTTGGCATCCAAAACCCAGCTCTCTCCCTCCAAAAACGCACAAAACATGCTTTTAACAGCCTGCGTTCGCGACCCGGTCGGGTATTTTGGGTACCTGGCCGGGTATTTTTGGTTCAGGACTGGGGGGCTTTCTGATACTGTCATAAATACCCTACCAGATGGTCAAAATACTCGGTAGGGTATTTTGTAGTTCCGAGTCCCCTATTTTTGATTCTTCGTTTCTCCCTCGTTCGGACTCCAAATCATGTGTCATTTGATCCCAGATGCTCGTAGTCTCGTCCTCTTTCTTCTAATGACAAGATTATATGATTTTATGGTCACAAACTGAGGTATAAATCCATTGTTATTCAATTCATACCCGAGTTTCTTCCCCCGAGTCGCCAATTGATCTCCAATTGACTTGAAACTTGCGCCTATGCTTCACTTTATGTGCTAGGACCTGAAATGTGACAAAGGAACAAAACCAAGCGTAAAATAGGTCAAAGAAGCGATAATGCAAGCTTAAACGATCAAGAAACAAAGGGTAAAACATGTGCAAATATCAAGTCATCAAATCCCCCCACACTTAACCGTTTGTCTGTCCCCAAGCAAACCTAACTCAAACCAATGCAGCTCTCCAGACCTCTATAGCAACATGCACCCTCGATCGTTGATAGTGGATTTTCTAGATCATTTAGCAACTTACGAGGTCAATCGACACACAAGTCATCTCATAGCTTCTTCGGCGAGAACGCTAGTCAGTCTCGAGTCAGCATCATGGCAAATAGTGATCAGAGGACAAATGAATCGTGGACAAATGGACTCTCGAAAACAAAAGATCATGGGCTCGCATTTTTAAGGTGCTCTATTTTCTTTCATGAAGATGGTTGGAACCACTTTTCTTTCTTTTTTTTTCTTGTTTTTTTGTTTTTTCTTTTTCTTTTTCTTTTCAAGGGTTCCAACCTGTTTTTCAGAAAATGGGGGATCCCACCTAGCAGAGGTTTTGCGGGAGCCCAGCTCTTATCGGCCATGCCAGGAGCGGATGTCTCGAGCCTCGTGCGGGGGAAAGAAATGTAAAGGGGTTCGAGGTAGTAGGTGGAAATTGGGAACGGATTCCCGTCTCCCCTTACACACTTTCGCCCTATTCGCACGGGAGACGTTATTTTAAAGCACATTTTCGAGCACCTTTTATTTCAAAACATGATACAGGAGTCCATGAGAGGCAGAGAGTCCACAACACCACACAATTCAAGGGTCCTAAGATCACTAATTCACACAATCAACCAACACAATATGAAGAAGAAAGAAGACTTCTTAAATGCATCAACATCCTCCATAGTGCTACATTACCTCCCTAGGTTGCACATTACTATAGAGACTGTGAATTCAAAGCATACTGAGCAGGCAATTGCAAGGAACACGTACTTGGATCCCTCAAATCCAAATTTGGACAGTGGACTAGGCTCGAAGCACACACATATAGCCAAACATTCACACGCATACATAATTGAACATCCCCCCACACTTAAAGCATATTTTTAGCACCTTTTATTTCAAAACATGATACAGGAGTCCATAACAGGTAGAGAGTCCACAACACCACACAATTCAAGGGTCCTCATATCACTAATTCAAACAATCAACCAACACAATATGAAGAAGAAAGGAGACTTCTTAAATGCATCAACATCCTCCATAGTGCTACATTACCTCCCTAGGTTGCACATTACTATAGAGACTGTCAATTCAAAGCATACTGAGCAGACAATTACAAGGAACACGTACTTGGAGCCCTCAAATCGAAATTTGGACAGTGGACTATGCTCCAAGCACACACATACAACCAAACATTCACACGCATACATAATAGAACATACCCTCACACTTAAGCACGACATTGTCCTCAATGGAGGAAAGATAAAGAGGGTAGAACGAAGTTACCAGATCAAGGGTGAATGATGGTGGATGGGGCAGGCGGTGCATTCTAGGAGGAGAGAGTATTCGGAACACAAACACCACACAAAATCTCACAAAGAACAAAACTGACTCAACCGAGGAGAAATAGAGAAAGAAATGCAAACCGATTGGTTGGGTTGCCTCTGAACAAGCGCTTCTTTCACTTCGTGAGCCGGACGATGGCTCCTAAGTTTCGGTCCACCCCAGAAACTCTTTGAAGTTGAGGTTCTCGTCGATGAGGTGGAGTCTCAAGTCACGAACATGTGGTATGACAGGTGATGGAAGCTCGTGCACTTGATGCAAATGAAGTCTCCACCCTCAAGACCTCTTCTTCTCTTCTCTCGTCTCATTGCCCCAAACCAGATATGACAACATCGATTGACAACCATCGCGTCCACCAAGAGGGACCGATGTCGATGTGGCCTTGGTCTGGCAAAGAGACACTGCAAAGGGGTCCTTGCTAAGCAATTCCTCGAAGTTTAGTGGGGATATTACTTGCAACATAAGGCCGGTGCAAGCCTCTTCCGCCTCAACTATGTCCCAATCCTGGACGCCAATTTCTTCTTCAACCCCCCTTCCTTCTTTAGAATTTAATTCCTCCTTTCGGAAAAGATCAAGAACTTCCTCTAATTCACTTCCGTCATCCTCCACAACTTCTTTCCTCATCCTTTCTCGCTCTTCTTCTTCTATCACGGATTGGAGAGCAAGTTGCCAAGCAATTTCTTTCATGAGATCATCTTGCATCTCCTTGCTCATGCCCACCTCTTCAAAGCTCAGTGTGGGATGTGGGAAGGTGTGTTCGGCTACAACAGGACATTCTTGATCATGATCTTCACGGGAGCTATCTGTGACAACTTCTGTTTGCTCCACAATGTCCTTGTAGCCTTCGTCTTCGTCCTCCTCTTCTAGTATGGTAGATGAAGGGTGATCTTGAGCAAGTTGTGCACAAACTTGCTCAACCCGCTCTGTTTGCTTTGCTGAGTGCGGAACAGTTTCCTCCGATTCATGAAGGGATGAAGAGTTAGGAGGAGCAAAAGATGGGAAAAAGGAGGTCAATCTTGCGATTGCGTCTCTCGGTATCCCGAGCAAACTGCTCCACGAGAAGCCTCAATTCATAGTTTGGATCTGGTCTTGGAGTGTAGCATGGCTCTGCAGAATGGCCCGTGAAGGCCGCCATGGCTAACTCCAGCTCCGATGGCCCTTCTGGTTGTGGGAGGAATTCTTCTTCATAAAGATATTATTCTTGAAATGTCCAAGGGTCCGGTTGTTCTCCATAGTAAGGGGGTTGGTATTGGAACTCGAATCCATAGTCTTCTCCTCCTTGATTGCTCCAGGAAGTCTCGGGGTAATACCACTCGGACGGTGGTGGATACCCCCAATGGTTGTAGAAGCCATGAGCATCCATGATTCATATCTGCACCAACAAAAACACCCAAGTGAAAAGCAAGGGTGGAAAAGAAAAGAAAAAAGCTAAAGTAACAAACTTCTGTCTTTCCTAATAATCTAGAAAGTACCCGGCAACGGCGCCAAAAACTTGTCTCGCTATGACACAACTCCTAACAATGGCCAAGTGTAACCAATGAAAGGGACTACAGTATAGTGGCTCAAGTAATAAATATCAAATCCACGGGTCTCTAGAGTTACTATTACCCAGCTTCAGTTCATTATCTAGCAAACCAGATTAAGACAGAAGAACTAAAACTACTCTAAAAAACTACAGTTAAAGTTAATCTAATTACAGGTTGGGAACTCACTTAGGTATGATTCCCCCTAGCCACTAGCCAGATTAATGATTTCTAACATGTTTCACTTTCATACACTATGCGGAAAATCCTTGACTAGACCTTGAATCTCGACTAAAGGATCAAGGCCCTCTTGAGTCGATTGCCTAGAGGGACGTATCCTTCTCTGGAACAACCGATCAAGGCATTCTGAACTAGACTCCCTCTATCGAATGAGGTTCTCAATTGATACAAAGCAATTAATCGACCCTCGACTAAAGCAATCGATCCAATACCATCAATCTATGGTGCTCTATTGACCTAATCAGGTATTCGCTCTCATAGGATCAAAACAGAATCAATAATCTCGACTAAAGCATAATTGAATCATGAAAACGGGCATAGATTGAATATGAACTCAAGATTATCAAGTAGGAGTACTCATACAATCATCCAATCAAACAAACATAGCTAGGGTTCCTCAAAACCTAAGTGAAGGGAAGTTACTCCATTGAGAAAGAGAGACTGCAATAAGAATATTCAGATGATCAGTCTTCAAGTCAGGGCTTGTTCCTCGAGCTTCCAAGGCGAAGAAATCCTCCAATTCCACTCCATGAATGCCCTCAAATCGCCCTCTCTCTCTCTCTTGTTCGTCCCTTGGGTGTTTGGGATCCATAACCCAGCTCTCTCCCGCCAAAAACGCACAAAACATGCTTTTAACAACCTGCGTTCGCGATCCGGTCGGGTATTTTTGGTTCACGACCGGGCAGTGGCGTAGCCAGGATTTCACTTAAGGTGGGTCCGACATAAAAATAAAATTATATAAAATGAATGAAATGACCTATAACGCGTTTTATAGTATGTCGACATATTTTCGTTGGAAGGTGGAAATTCGATACTAAATTAAAATTAGTAAATTTATAATACATAATTAGGGTCACAGTTTTATATAAAGTCAAGAGTTATTTATATAATATACAAGGTTCATGTGTACCACAAAGTTTTCTACAATTTATTTGTAGATAAGTAAAACCAGTAAACATGAGGTGATAGGTTCTAGAGTTATTGATAATATGCAAGGTTCATGTGTACTAAAAAAATTCAATAGTATGATATTTATGTTGAAACCATGGTTTAATCGTGATTCAACCGTTTAATACTACTAAAAAACCGTCTACAATTTAAAATCCAATGGAAGGTTTTCTCGATCAAACCACCTATACAATATGATTTTACAAACACTATAATCTTCAGCCAAGGTGGGTCCCGGGACCCACCTTGTTATGAGCTGGCTCCGGCACTGCGACCGGGGGGCCTTCTGATTCTGTCAAAAATACCCTATCAGATGGTCAAAATACCCGGTCGGGTATTTTGGTCGGGTATTTTGCAGTTCTGGGTCCCCTATCTTTGATTCTTCGTTTCTCCCTCGTTCGGACTCCAAATTAGGTGTCGTTAGATCCCAGATGCTCGTAGTCTCGTTCTTTTTCTTCTCATGACAAGCTTACATGATTCTATTGTTACAAACGGATGTATAAACCCATTCTTCGTCAATTCATACCCGAGTTTCTTCCCCTGAGTCGCCAATTGATCTCCAAATGACTTGAAACTTGCGCCTACGCTTCACTTTGTGTGCTAGGACCTGAAATGTGACAAAGGAACAAAACCTAGCATAAAATAAGCCAAAGAAGCGATAATGCAAGCTTAAACGATTAAGAAACAAAGGGGAAAACATGTTCAAATATCAAGTCATCAACCTCAGGTTGCTGATGAAGAGAAGTTGCCTTTGGCAGTGAAGGAGTTGGGAGTCTGTGAAATCTATCCTCAGGTAGGACTTGTGTTGTTTGGGAGATATACAAAAAAAAATATTTTGCCATTTATTTGAAGGATAATCCAATTTTCTATTTGTTAGGCCTATTGAGATGCGAAGTATTACTTTCTAGTCTTCCCTCATTACTGGAATTAGACTTTCTTTGAACCAAAAACATAGAATGAACGTATCAAAATTTGATAGCTTACATGTACATCTATCTTGCTATTTCCTGCTAAATTTTTCTAGGGTATTGGTGTAAGTACGTCCTACAAATCTACTTCAGTTGTTCTCACAGAACTAAAGATTATCATTCATTACTATACTATAATAATAGTTGAAGAGTTTCAGGCTCCAATGAAAATTAGATCTTGTATCAGGAGTAAAAGCATCAAATTTGGGCCTCCTCTTAGTTCTACCCGAGCTTCATTAATGCTCTAGGCTGCATAGCAGGAACAACTTCTAAATTATTATGAGCCCAAAGCATTAATGGATGGATTAGCACATTTTTGTTATTTGATTTCAGATCTGACGTCATTATCATAATCCACATTTTCTGACACGATGGATCTGTATTGTCCACGCATCATCATGATATAAGTAAAAGTAGTTATTCGTGCAAATTGTCAGTGTACCATCTTGCGGAATAATTCATTCTCTGATGGAATCTATTTCGGTGTTTGCTTGATTCCAGAGCTTGAATCATAACCCAAATGGAAGATTTGTGTTTGTTTGTGGCGATGGCGAGTATATTATATATACAGCTCTGGTCTGGAGGAATAGGTCATTTGGTTCTGCATTGGAATTTGTTTGGTCTCCGGATGGAGAATTTGCTGTCAGAGAAGGATCTACGAAGATTAAGCTCTTCAGTAAAACATTCTAGGTGCTTATTCTTCTACCCTTAACAGCTCTTTAGTGATACAAGAGACGCATAAATCATAAAATATGGTCTTACAGAAAAATTAATGTTTTCCTTATTCGGAAAGTTCTTAGTATGGTTTATGCATTTTACAGATAACATATTTTTTCCTAGCTCAGGAAATGGCCTACGTGAATTGCTTGTATAAAGCAAATGCATAGTTCTACTTACGAAAATCTATGGTAGAAGGAAAGCATATAGCCGAAGCCATAAATTTGGGTTGTTCAAAGACCAAGCCAGAAAGCAATAGGTTTTATGCATAGTTTCGTAGACAAATGCATAGTTCTACTTACGAAAATCTATGGTAGAAATTGGAAAGCATAAGCAGTTGACAATCTAGTGTTTATTGGACATGTGAGTTTTATTTAGTGAAATTGTGAATGTAATGTGTATTAGTAACACATAAGTTTGAGTTAGAATGATAAATTACAAAACGAAAATTTTGGGGAATGATATATTGAGGGATAAAAAGGAAAATGTAGAAATTAAACTCATCAAGTAAATCACTTATTCTGGATAGATTACAGAAGTATATGACAGCAGGAGGAGAATTCTTTGTTACTACTGGTTATTGATCAAATGACAGGCTGCAGAGTAGTGCTTATGATGGATGATAAGCTGAAAATTTTCGTAAAATTTGTACCCCAAACATATTCTCCTCCTTCCAACACTAAAATGAAAATATTTACTTTTTAAAATATATAAAATAAATATAAGCGATTAATAGTAAAATAGCAGACAACAAATTACAAATTATCCCAGAGTTATTCATCCAAAAAAATACCACTAAGACTTGTCTCCCAATTATTCAGCAATCAGCACCCCATTTCTCCTTCCCAATTTCATCAGTCTAGTGGGTCTATCCTAGTCCAACTTCTCATTTTAGTGTAATTAAAATAGGAAGTTAAGAACAGGAGAAATAGCTCTACTACTCTAATACTATGAAAAAATCAATTAAATTAGTTACTCCGCCTCTTCGTTACTACACTATTAAAAAATGTTGCTAGATTTGGCTCATAGAAAAAACATTATCGCCATTTTCGTCAAATAATGGAAGAGCCCGCTATATTGCATAACACCCAAATGGAGATACAGATATTCCAATAGGTTGTCAACCCGCGGGTTGACCCGGACCCGGTCGAGCTAGTGGGTCAAGGGTTAATGGATCAATCGTTTTAGCCCCGTTTGGCCCGGAAATGTGGAAAAAGTCATTATATTGTACTTATCCTCATAAATTATATAAAATCTTATCTAACATATGAGTTATAACATATAATATTACACCAAAATAACATATCGTACTTAGATCCAACATATAATGAAAATTCACACACACTTATATAACATAAATATTCAAATGTTCAACTTAGGATTCCAAAGATTGAGTTGGGCGAAAAGAAAAATCAGAAAATAGGCGCATTTCGCAAATCAAAGGAAAAAATGACACAATTTGACCTCTAGCCCGGTACCTTATAGCGGTCGGCCCGGCGGGTGCGTACGACCCGTTTTTCTCATCGGGTCAGGGTCAAACTGGGTCGACACCCGCGGGTCGACAACCTAATTCCATCCATCTAGCATATGTGATACTATCTTGAAGAACACGTGGCATTGTCACATTGGCTGGATATGACACCTCACAATATTTCCACTAGATTTTTGCAACCCCTAAATCCTAATGTATCTTAGCCCCATAGGTGACCAACTCGTCCAAAAGAAAATCAAGCCTCCAAAAATCCCCAGCCAATAAGACTTGGATAAACAGATCTTCTTAGATAAGGACCCATTCCCCAAAGCCCATATAAATATGGACCCATAATTGTAGCCCAAAAATCCAAACCAACACAGACAAATCTTTCCTTTTCTTCATCTGCAAGCAACAGACACAGAGCAACAACACTCTTCCCTCTTCACAACAACAATGTCTGCTGCAGCCATGGCCCTCTCCTCCCCTTCCTTCGTCGGCAAGGCGGTGAAGCTCTCCCCCTCGCTGCCCTCGGAGCTCATGTGCGACGGCCGCGTCACAATGAGGAAAGTCGCCGCCAAGCGCAAGCCCGCTTCATCCGGAAGCCCATGGTACGGCCCGGACCGCGTCAAGTACCTGGGCCCGTTCTCTGGGGAGGCCCCATCGTACCTGACCGGCGAGTTCCCCGGCGACTACGGCTGGGGCACGGTTGGGCTCTCCGCGGACCCCGAGACATTCGCCAAGAACAGGGAGCTCGAAGTGATCCACTGCAGGTGGGCCATGCTCGGAGCCCTGGGCTGCGTCTTCCCCGAGCTCCTGGCCCGCAACGGGGTGAAGTTCGGAGAGGCCGTTTGGTTCAACGCCGGGGCCCAAAATCTTCAGCGAAGGTGGGCTTGACTACTTGGGCAACCCGAGCTTGGTCCACGCACAGAGCATCCTGGCCATTTGGGCCTGCCGGGTTATTCTCATGGGCGCGGTCGAGGGATACCGGGTTGCGGGTGGGCCGCTCGGTGAGGTGGTCGACCCGCTCTACCCGGGTGGCAGTTTCGACCCGTTGGGCCTAGCCGATGACCCGGAGGCGTTTGCCGAGTTGAAGGTGAAGGAGATCAAGAATGGGCGGCTGGCTATGTTCTCCATGTTTGGGTTCTTTGTTCAGGCCATTGTCACCGGAAAGGGACCGCTGGAGAATTTGGCCGACCACATTGCCGATCCGGTCAGCAACAATGCGTGGGCTTTTGCCACCAACTTCGTCCCCGGAAAGTGACGTGGGTTCGAATTTGGGTGATTGGTGCTGATTTGTAAATGTGTTGAGCTTGGAATTTGTAAATTTGGGGGTTTGTCCTCTTTGTCTAATTGCTTCACCCCCACGCTTTCTATGGAAATTGTGAGATTTGTCTGGAAAATTTGGTGCCACCAATCCTTCCGGAATTTCAGTTCATAAACAAGTCAATTTCCATTTTCAGTATGAAATTAAATTATCGTAATTTTAGAGTCCGCAAAAATAAAATTAATAGATAGCAACAAAATTTATATTTTGATCAGACAAAGCACATAAATAATGTAATAACTCTTACAAACACACGGTTGGAACTTGGAAAAAACTCCACGACAGATAGATCATAAATGGTACATGCTACTATAGTGGACTAGCGGCAAGGAGGAGGATGAGAAAGCCATCTTGCGATTCGAACTTAAGATGAAGACCAACAATAAATACTTATAGAACAAATTTTTGTTCGTTATTCGATTGATAAAATAAATTGATAAATACAAAGAAAAGGATGTGATTTAACAATAATGTTGTATGTAACAATGTATTTTTCGTAGTCAATGAGTGCGGATGAGACCTAATAAAGCTTAATTATGAAATCCAAAGTAAGATTTGATTACTCAACCGATGTACCACATGAACTTTAACCCATCAAAAGTAAACCAAGTAAGAACACTATTACGAAATCTATCGTTTTCAACAATGAGTTGTAACATCCAAAAACTACTATAATTGTTCCAAATTGTAAAATGGGTAAATCATATTCACTATCTACAACCAAATAAGGTTAGTTTTAAGAAAATGGCACAATCCCCCGTCGCAATCTTACCTCCAAACCACCTCTATGGTCATGATCGAGGATCCATATGTTATCTATTCCTTTCCCATTTCACCTTTGCTTTCATTGGCCTTCAGTTTTACCTAAGCTATATTCATAGTTTTAATTTCCCCACCATGCCTTTAGCTATCAGTTTAAGTTAGAATGGGTCCCAGAAAGCTGGAGGACTGTCTAAAATGGAATCCCACTTTGTGGTTGGCTCCATTAGGAGGAGGAGCTTTCCTAACAAACGCGTTCACTGGAATCGAATCTTTGTCATTTAGAGAGGCTTATCTTTTTGGTTTGGAGGTTGTACAAACAAATTCTTGATGGTAACTTTCTCCCTTTTCCAAATGAAATTTTGGTTCTGAATTCTGATCACTTGGGCGCCATAGTTGAGAGAGGATGGAGGTGGTTGACGCATAGAATCTTCAATAGCATGTTTTAGGGTTGGAGATGATGCTTCTTCGAAATGGGTTAGTGGAGAAATTAAGATGAGAAGAAAGAGAGAGAGAGAGAAAGTGGGTTAGGTTCAAACAGTGACGGACCCAGGAATTTTTTATAGGGGTGTCCTCTTTTAAAAAATAAATTTAGTAAAAATAAAAATAAAATAATTAATAAAAATAAAATTGTAAATTAGTAAATACCTTACTCGTACAGGTTAAAAAAGTTCATTATGTGTTTTCATATTCTGAAATAATTGTAGAATACACTTGGTGTCTAGAGTGTTTAAAAAATTGTCTCTATATACTCTACTAGACAATCATTCACGAACTTATCGCATATTCAATTTGTAAACTTGTTCTTGATGTAACCCAAAACTGAAAAAATCTTTCAACACTTGTCGTACAACCATAAAATCAATAAAAATTAAGGGTAGGTTGAAATTAGTTTAATTGCTATGTTTTGAAAATAATTAGAAATAGGGAATGACATTTTACTATGATACAGTGTTCAAAATCAAACAACAAATGAGTTGTAGTTTAATGGAAATTAAATTTGTTAATAATAATAGTGCTCTAGGTTTGAATTACCCAATCTATCACTAATATTCTCATACACAAATTTAAAAAAATTGACATTTATAATCATTTTTTCAAATTTCAGGGGGGTCCCTCACTACCAATTCTAATTTTTTTTACCCATACGTAAATTACTACCGTGGGTTGAATAATCGCTTCCCCAAAATTTAGGGGTGTCCCCTAAACCTCCGTGCGTCCGCCCCTGGGTTCAAAGGTTAGCTATATGGTTTCAGGTTCAGTGGGAACTCTATAATGTAGCTGTTACTCTGTTAGTACTGTATTATGAACAACTCCAACTACCATATACCCACATCATAATTTATGGCACTTCATATAAATATTGGTCTCAATTGACATTGGTTATGAGTCTTTGTTGGTATGCATATCCATAGTGAGGTGGAAGTTGGTGTTATCAGGTGTGGAGGAAAAGGAATAGTTTAATTTTATAGCACTAATTAATGGAAAGATTTAATATATAGCCTGAAAGGAAGAGGGGATTAGGGTTTTGTATGGAGATAGTTACAACTCGAAGTTATTATCAGTGAGATGTATTTCTGTTCAGGTATCGTTAGATTACAAGTTTGTTGATGTTATATATAGTAAAGAAGATTATATGTCGGGTACCTATCAGGTTGTGTGTCTGTTAGCTATCATTATACTTGAGGGGACATTCATTATGCTCGGGTTTGCTTTAACAACAACTACTATACCCTAGTTGTACAACAAGATATAGAAATGGATTCTATTGAAATTGCTCTGGAATATATTTAGAGGTCAATTTCACACAACGACAAGTTTAAGTTTCAAATCTCATTGTTATCCTGAATTAAAGATATCACATAAGAGGGATATTGCTCAAGTTGTTGTGCCCTTGAATCATCTATCTTTATAGTTGTGTTATATATAGTCACGGTGACCGAGAACTACCTTAGATATGACAAATAATACTCATCGTAAACAAATCGAACTCATTTAGTCAACAACCCCTCAACCAAATGATTAAAGTGATGGACTCGCTTAAAGGAGATTTCAAATTCGAATCCGTTATTTCACCATTCTCAAAAACAAAACGAAACAAAGAAAGAAAGCTAAAGCTTGGGTATAATCAACGACTTGTTGGATTATGATGTGATGTATAAATAATAGAAAACATAAATCAAATGTTAAATTCGTCACCAAATCGAAGTAAAGCAACCCCTAATTAGAAAGCAAAGAACCTTTCTTTTTCTTTTCTTTTACGGCGTAATGTAAATGTCGTGGCACATGTCTCACTTCTACTTCTCCATCAAGAAATGAACATGCCAGTTTACAACTTCATGTCTGGTAATGAATTCGCCTAAAAAACAAAGAGAGATGTGGAAAACAATACATTCTACCACTATAAAGGATACAACATATGTGCTGTTTTGCTTGTTATATTGCATCAACATGGCAAAATGCAGCATTTCTCTGTCTGATCATACTTTGATTGAGTTGGGTATACTAAATGAGCCATTCGGTCATCCCATTTGCCAAATGCAAAAAGGTTGCTCCTATTATGACCCCAACAGTCCCAACTGCTGCATTTCAGTAGAACCCACTTCTTGTTTCCATAATAATCCGGTCTTTTGGGCTTTGATTTCAATCCATTACCTAGAAATGGGTGGAAATTCATGGGTTGGAAGTGTACGTGGGCACTAGGCGAGCACGTGCACTAAATAAATGGGCCAGCCCGACACGAGCACGAATAATTTATGGACCGTGCCGGGTCTAAACTTCATGGGCACGAGCACGGGCACAGCACGGTATATAAGTGGGCCGTGTTGGGCCCAATATTTTCGAGACTTTATTGAGTATAAGAACGAATATGACACGAAAATAATATTTATTTGATGGAAAATAAATATAAAAGAATTATAGGTTCAAATATTACAAAACACAAGTAGAAAAATAATTATTTGTTGTTGTTAGAATTGTCATAAAGATATATACGTGATTACTAACATAAGTAAAAATGGATAAAGAAGTAAACAAAGCCAAATCACACTCGCTATACTTCCAATTTTCTTTTCCCCCTTATTTGTTACTTTTCTCAAACATTATCGGTTAATACTATCTTCCCCCGTCCAATTTTCACCTTCTTTTTCATTCTCTCTTTTGTTTTCGTCCTTTTCATTAAACATGAATACGAACATGGCACGAGCACGAATAGGCACGACACGATTCGAACCGTGCCCGCGCCTGGGCCGGGCCTAGCAAAGTTAACAAATGGGCTTGCATGGCACGGCACGAAAACTGACGGGCCGTGCCAAGCACGACACGAAATAAATGGGCCCAAAGCGTGCCCGTACCGTGCCGGCCCAAGCACGGCCCAGCGCCATGTACAGTTGGAAGTCCTTGGAATTTGGGGTATTTTGTTAGCTTAGATGGGAGAGTGAAACTCTGTATGATTGATGTAGTCACGAATATGAGTTAAGGATATTTTAGAAAATTTAGTCAAATAGGTCCACTAAGATTTTGTCTCGGAGTCTAATATTTTGTTCGAGTATTTCATTGAGATTATCAATAAACAATTTATCAAAGTATTGTCAGATTATTTCAATTTTCCTCTCCAACCCCTAATTTCTATTATGGTCAAGACAAGCCAATTGACAATAACTTGCTAATTGTACATGTTTTCTAGATGATCTTGATTATCTACCAACATATTAATCGACAATAAAATTTAGTGATGATTTCTTTATAAATATTGTAATATACGAGACTCTCGGTTAGTTAAATGTTTCGAACAAGAGTTAAAATCTTTTTCATTAGTCAATATTAATGACAAATAAAAAATGCCATCCAAGGGCCGAATTAGCTAGTCTAGCTTGGAAACATTCCATCCATTTGTCAGAAAATGAAAGCACGACCATATTAACGAGGTCATAATGTAGTGTTCTCTAGTGAATGATCTGGCATATATAAGTCAAAAGTTTGTTGGATTTCCCCTTATCTTTGACGTACAAAGTTTTAATAAAAAAGAAGAGGAACAACCACATGGCAAAAAATAAGGTTGCACAGGTTAGGTTGGGTTAGGGTCCAATAACAGTGATAAACATAAAAGAAAAGGAACGTTAAAGAACAAAGTACACAACAAGGTTAAAAGTAAAACCTGTTTTCACTTTACAGAAGAACCACTCAGACTTCACTCTCCACTGACAATTCACAATTCATCATCGTCCAAACACTGCCCTAAAGTGTATTTGTAACCCATGTTTCCAAATCATGGCCCAAGCCCCAAAGAATGCCCTAGAAAATTAGTGATTGTTTTCTTATATACAAATTCAGAGTAATACATTCAAGACAAGGTTCTCAAAATGGGCAGAACAAAAGGAATGTACAGCGAAAGAAAATTAAAAGTATATCATTGATTTGTTAAAGCACAAGCAACAGATTCAAAAATAGTTTAGTAATATGGTTCAAGGTCGGCGGTCTTGAAGAGTTTCCATAGGCATTCGACATAAAAAAATTGCCTTTATGTAGCTGAATCAATGAAAAATCATTCTACAAGTGTCTGAATGATGCGTTCACGGAATGTCGTATGCTTTTCCAAACATCGTTGAACGTTCGAGAATTAAATTCTTCCCAAAGTCTAAAAAAAGTAGCATGGAGAAGGCATGAGAGAGTATACCAAAAATTAGCAGACACATAAGATTTTTAATTCAAAATTGAATAATATTATAAAAATAATCACAATAAATAAATTAAAATTAATAAAATAATCTCATGTCCCTCTCCATTTCTGTTCGATCAGAATCCGACCAAAGGCCAATCGTTTGCACCATTTCTTATGTGAGAAATCTCTCTAGCGAGGAGAGGACATCTTGGACTTGCAGCTGGATTGTCAAGCCTCTTCCCCCAATTTTTCGCGGACACTCCGTTCCTACCAATCGAACTTCAATAAGTGGTGTGTCTTATCCAATTCACACACAGTCGTTGTCGTTCCAAACAACTCTTCGAGTTCTTACTTTATTTTTCTGAGTTTTGTTGATTTTATGATAGTTCAAGGTTGTGACAGCCAGCAGGTGGGCGGCAAGGGTTACGGCGGGCCAACGAAGAGGGTTGCCGCGCCGACGTTGGATTAGTGGGACGAGAAGTAAAAAGGGAAGAAATTTTGGTTATCATTTTTTATTTCTTATGTAAAAATAATTCACTTTAGTTGACGCATCAGCAGTCAACTCGTTGACCACTAACATTCAACGTTGTTAAAGTTAATGGAGACGAAAATTCGTGCTACGATTTTCATATTGAATACTTGTAGACAGAAATGACATTTTTTGGATAATTGAAGTTTTGTAGTGGTATTAGCTCAAAAATATTTAAGAACGAAACGGAGAAAGGAGACAACAACCAACTGTGAACATGCTTGTTCTCGAGATAGTAAGTCATTAAATTAGTAAGTACTCTCCTCTTCCTCTTATTTTTTCTTTGCAAACCCGAAACTAGTATTCAAGGGATCAGTGAACTTTCTATTTCCCTCCAAATTTTAGTGGTGTTACGAGACACCCACAAAATTTCATGTTTTTGTCCTTGATTATAACATACAAGTTTTGTTTTTCAAGATAATTATTAGCATGAAAATTCAAACTAGAATGGAATGGATACTCATGAATGCATGTGGCCTTTTTTTGTTCCATAAAAGGGTTTTGGGTCTTTTATATAATAGAGTAGTTGCCCCCTTCAATAATCAGCTTTCAGCTGGTAGGATGAAATTACGGAAACTAACGATGAAACGACGATGCATCTTATAGTAGTTCGTTGGTTGGATCCTGCCTGGCTGTATGAGTACGACCTTTCACTAATTGGCGGCGGTACATGGAATTTTATATGCGAATAATAGATAACAATCGTCAATGACGACCTTAAAGCCTATTGTAAGTTGCATAATAACGTCTTTTCTTCTGGTAATCGATAATTAATAATAATATACGGTGGTTAAGCCTATAACTATAGCAAAATCGATGGGCACAGCTGTAAACCGGGACACCTCTCCTTTTCGCCACCGGAAAACAAACCCAATTATGCTAGTATGCTACCAACGGGAGCAGATCAGGTGAGTAACCTTGTGGTGAGTAACCATGAGTAACCCGTCCACGTCAGCATGACATCAGCATCCTCTCTCTCCTGGAAAGCCTTTAATTTTCCCCTCTTTAATCTTTGACGAATGATTTCTCACTCATTTTAAGTCGAAATTTAATTTTTTTGCACAGTTAGATCAGATTAATTGTGCTCTTCAAAATGATATCTACTTTAATATATTTTTCGAACAAAAAAAATTTAGTCATTTTTTACCAGTCTATACCATATGGTATTGACTGGTATTGAAATAAAAGCATACATATGGTTTGAAAAAAGTATCATGGTAGTATGAACAAACCAAGACTGTAGGATGGTTGAATACATGATAGTAGAAATATATTAATTGTCATTTACGACATTTAACATTGTATACCACAAGATACCACCCCGTACCAGGGTGGTATTGTATGGTATTGTGTGGTATTTTTTGGTCCTATAATTTGTTCACCCATAAATTTGTAGATCCAATAGATCATGATGAACTCGTCCCTTCTGTGCAAACGTTTTCAAAAACGAATTAAAAACGAAGAAGATACCATACAATACCACCCCGTACCAGGGTGGTATTGTATGGTATTGCGTGGTATTTTTTGATCCTGTAATTTGTTCACCCAGAAATTTGTAGATCTAATAGATCATGATGAACTCGTCCTTTCTGTGCAAACGTTTTCAAAAACGAATTAAAAATAAAGAAAATACCATATGGTATGCAGTTGGTACCGAGAGGCCATAATTTTTTGTTCTAAAAAAATATTTAAAATTGATCTCATTTTGTAGAGCACGATGAACTCGTTCCACCTGTGCAAAAAAAATTAAAATCCGAGTTAAAACGAAAAAGATATGAGCCGATTAAGAAAGCTAGAGAAAATAAAAATGATCTTTAATTCTCCATTCTTAGATCTGGATTTTCTAAATGAAGGGTTCAGATTTGGTTATTGATGGATGCATAACCCATGGTTATGCACCCTATCTTGAGCCGCTACCAACACCCCATAAAATATAAATATTTTGTGGACGTTAAACCCTAAATACACGAAGAAAAAGAAGAAGAAAAAAAAAACACAAAGTAGGACACTATAATATTGACAACCAATAAATAACAATTGTTGCGATTTGTTAACACCTAAAATTAATTTGGCCGAACTTAAATGCCGCATTAATTAGTCTCGGCATTTAAGTTGATACCGCGGGTAAAAACGGTGTCGTTGGGAGTCGAGCGGTGTCGCGGAGAACTAAAACGGTACCGCAAGGAATCTCAACGGTACCGCGATACTGGAACAACACCGCTTACCGGGAAAAAGGGTCGCGCGTGGGTATTGGAGAAGGAGGTTTCTCTAATTAATTATTATTTTTATTCCTTGTTGGATGGGAAGAAGCGGCACCGCGGATTTAAAAACGATGCCGCAACAGTTAAAACGACATTGCTAAAATTAAAACAGTGTCGCGAAGCTCAAAAGTTCAACGACATCGCGAGACAAGGAAACGATGTTGTTTAACTGAGAACGACGCCGAGGGGTGAGAGTTTGACGGCGAGTTAACAATGAGGGCTGGTTTAATTAATTAGTATTTTATTATTATTTTAGACGGTGTCGTTTAATGAAAAGCGATGCCGCAGAAAAGTAAAACGGCATCGTTACATGGACAAGGTTGTAGGTCGTTTCCCCGAGTTTCTGCAAAGCAAGAGCGGTTCGAGGGCACGTGATTATCACGCAACAAGGAGGAAGTAACCTGCACGGTTGACAGGAGTGAAGACGTGGGAGACAAAGGCGCGAAGGCAGTTACTACGATGAGGAGAAGCGCGAAGTATAAAGATTGAGAAGAGAGAGAAGTTCGAGACGGCAAAATCAAATCACAACTGCACCATCGCAGAATCTATCTTTTTCTCTCTAGTTCGTAGGACTTCTCTGTCAAAGACCTCCTTTGCAGAGTCGTAGTAGTTGTAGATCGTAGTTGTAGTTGCGGAGCTCTCTAGAGGAATCTCCATAGGAGTAGAGGTAACGTAACTTAGAACACTCCTGGTTCGATTTTCTGGTTATTCGCCGAACACCCTCGTTCGAACGTAGTTTGGAGAGGTGCTGAACCGAATAACGGTTGTTTGATTAGAAGTCAAAGGTGTATCGATCAAATCAACATCGCCGACGCCGCGGTGGATATTTGACGGTCTTTTTGGTTTCTGTTTTAATCGATCAAATCAACGGCGCCGACTTCGGCGACGGATATTTGACGGTTGTGTTGACCTTGTGTTTGTGTTTTACTTGAAAACAGTGCGCATCGAACACGTGAGTTTCGCCAACGAAACAAATTGGCACACCCGGGTGGGACACGTGTGTTCGAATGGCTCCGCGACGGAGGAATCACGAGGGCGAGCTTCCACCAACTTCAGTGGAGGAAGAGCCAATGGTCAATGTAGAGACTGACCAGAGTGGCGGTTCAAACGGCGGTTCGAGCAATGACGCCGGAGGGGAAGTGCCAGCAGTGGTGCAAACTGCCGACCAGGGTGAGATAACGCGCATGCTTCGCCAAGTCATGGCTGATAACCAACATGTAAAACTTCACTTAGCATCTTTGGATGGACGTCTTGATGGTCTTAGCTCTCGGATTGATAGACGTGTTAGCCAACTGGTTGAAGTCGTAGATAAAAACAGAATGGATTTTGAAAGTAACAGACGTGATTCCAACGATTTTAGGGAGTTTTTGAATAGGCCAGTGCCGCAGACAAGGGCTTTGCCGTTAAGCGGCGAGAATCCGTTACACAATGACACTGGCACCAATAGCTTTCCGGTTAATGGTGGCCGAGATACTCAGCCGAGACAGGGTATTTCGCCGACACCGGTGTTGAACCCAACAAGTCCGTCGAGAGTAAATCTTGGCGAGACCAGTACTGCGGCTAACACAATGTGAGTCCACAAAATATCCCGGAGGCTAGACCCTACGTGGCTCCGATAAGCGGTACTGTTGGTGGAGGAACGATCAACAATGATCATGTTTCGCCACGCGGTTACCCACAAAACGTGCCTCCTACTCCTCCAAACGGGCTTGGCATGGATCCTGGGGGATTCGTACCACAAGGGGGGCAACTCGGGGGGAAGACATTAATGTGATTCGAGATCAAGTAGCACAGATGCTGGCGGATCAGTTTGGTTTAGGGATTAGACCAGCGATGTCGCCGGTATATCGAAAACCATATCCGGATGGGTTGACATATACTACCCCTTTCCACGTGGTTTTCGCGTGCCTGATTTCATCACCTTCAGCGGGACTGGGGATCAGTCCACCGTCGAGCACGTTGGACGATTTACGGTTCAGTGTGGTGATGTAAGTGATTTCTTGAAGTTGCGTTTGTTTGGCAACTCGTTGACCGGTCCCGCATTCGCGTGGTACGTCAACTTACCATCGAATTCGGTTCAAACTTGGCAGCAAATGGAGCAAACGTTCCATGCCCAGTTCTACCGTTCTGAGCCAGAAGTAACAATGGCAGACTTGGCACGAATGCGCCAACAGCCAGGAGAAACAGTGGAACACTTTTTAACAAACTTTAAAAATGCAAGGAATCGCTATTTTGTGAACTTGACAGAACGCGAGTTTGTTAAACTGGCCCAGGGTGGATTGAATTTTGAACTTCGTAAAAAGTTTCAAGATAGGGAGTTTTCTGATTTGTTTCAATTGATGTCCTGCGCTGTTAGATATGAATCTCTTCTCCATGAAGAAGAACATAAGAGAAGTGGCTCTCGTGGACAATATTTCCCTAATTTTGAAAAGTATGGTGTGAATAACGTCGGTAGCGATGTTGACGAGGTTGAAGTTGATTTGGCCGAGATTGTGCAGGGGAAGCCATATGTGTGTGCTTCTCTAGCCAAGGCCGAGGGGGAACCACAAGGTGAAAAGCCCAATCGTGCTCTGATTCAAACTAGAAAATATTCCTTTGATGTTTCAAAATCAGAACTGATTTTCGACCAGCTTTACAAAGATGGTCAAATTAAGTTGACTGGGGGGCATACTATTCCGCCAGCTGAAAAATTAAAAGGGAAACGATACTGTAAATGGCACAACAGTGCATCTCATTCAACTAACATGTGTGTTGTGTTTCGCAACGTTGTGCAGGATGCAATTGAGAAAGGTCGGTTCAAGTTCCCAGAGCCGAGGAAGGAGGCCATGATTGTCGACACAGACCCTTTCCCAAACGTTGTCGGCGTCAACATGGTCAATCCCGATTTCTCTAACATCAACCTGCCACGCTTCAAGTTGGTGGTGGATACAACGCCACCGCCGAGTGGTAGTTCTGATGTGGCCCAGGGTGCTTCAGCCTCCCAAGTGCAGGAGGGGCCACGCTTGGACCCAGTTGAGGAAGAGAAGCTGTGTGCCCAGGGTCATGGAAAGCTAAACATTGGGGGAGCGGGACCGAGCCAGTCGGTCCACCAGAGATTGTGACCACGACAGTTCAAACTGAGGTACCCCACGTATGAACGTAATGTTGAAAGAGTACGTGCACCTGCATGGGGAAGAGGACAACACAGGCAGTGGGTTGCTCAAAGTGCCCCACCTTTCAAAAGTCTACCTTTAGGACTTGCCCAACCGGTGAGGGGTTCCCCACCCGTCAGGAGAACCTTCAGGATGCCAAATGTGCCACGGGATGGTTGGCACACCTACGACGTCCGTCGTCAGCAGCCATCGCGGTTGACGGGATGACAAGGACGCAGTATCGAAGGTACCTCCGCAAGAATGCTCAAGGAAGGAGGATTGCAAACTTGCAAGCAAATGTGAACGTAGACAACTCTGCCACGGGTCTGAGAGTGACTGTGGCCGGTGCTGGAAAAGCTGTCGAGGGCAACCTGGACGGGAACAATCAGGGAGTCCCGAGAGAGGCTGAGTACGATGCTGAGTTGGATGACTCCCTCATCGAAGAAGAGATGCTGGAATTGGAGGATCCGAAGTCGAAATTCGATCGAAAAAACAAGGATGACGATGAGGACAACCAAGGTGCACCCATGACGATCCAGTTTGGAAGTCTACCACCGGTGGTGGTGAACAATTACATCTTGCCTTTGATTTTCCACATTGATTTGGAAAGTCAGGGAGAGGATGGCGAGGTCGTGATGGAGGTTGAAGAGCTGGACGAGGCTGCTCAAGAGGTCAACGTCGCTCAGCTGGTGAGCGGTTTTGCTCAACTGACTTTAGAGGAGGAGAATGAGGAGCCAGCGGCGGCAGAGCTGGTTGGCGAGTCTGCGGATCTGCCAATCGAGGCTGAGCCGTGGAGTGCAATGATGGCTCGCATGAATTGTCGAATTGACTTGGCAGTAGAGTCAGCCAAGCAAAACAAGAGTTCGCAGCGGATCCTGAAAGAGCTGTACGAAGCAGGCCACAAAGATGTTGGGCTACTGGGCGAAGATGAGGGAAGATACTTTTTACGTGTTATACCAAGGCCCGAAAGAGTCAACAAGTGTGCCGGTGGAGAACATCACATGGGGATCAGACTTTGACGACTTGGAGAAATCTATCCGGGCTGCAGAAGCGAAGGGGAAGGCCGTGGACGAAGGAACCACGGGTGAAGAATCGAACAAGGTCTTTGTTTTCAACGAGCCCGAGCCGAAGATGATGCGTCATTTGAGGCCTCTCTACATCAAGGCCACACTTGATGACGTACCAATGTCGAGAGTCTTAGTTGACAATGGCGCCGCAGTAAATGTGATGCCCACAAGGATGCTGAAGAAGTTGGGCAAGAGCACTAATGACTTGATCCCAACGGAAGTGTTTGTGACAAGCTTCAATGGCGGGTCCACTTCTGCTAGGGAAATCCTCCCAGTTGTTGTGGGAGTTGGATCACAGAAGCGGATGAGTGCTTTCTTCGTGGTGGATGGAATGATAAGCTACAACGCACTACTTGGCCGGGATTGGATCCACGCCAACAAGTGCGTTCCTTCATCGCTGCATCAGTGTATGATGTTCTGGAATGTAGACGGTGTTGTTGAGGTGGTACAGGCTGACACAAAGCCTTTTTCCGTTGGGGCCAACGTGGCTGAAGCTTATTTGTACCATGGATATTTTGGGCCACTCGAAATCAGGAGCGGGGATGGAGGAACGACCAACGTCATAGTGTCAAGTGCACAATTGCTGAGTAAGGCGTGCTTGGATCCATTGTCCGAAATCGTGAGACCATCGATGATCACATTGGATGGTCCACTGAAATCTGATGAGCCAGTCGATGATGAGTGAACCACCTCGAGAGAAGGTGGTGGAGGCCGAAATCATGGCCTTGCGGGAGAAGTTGGCCGTCTATCAGTGTGAACAGAGGCTTGTCTGCATAGAGCCTGTCTTGATGGCCGACTGCGTTCCCGACGATGATGACTTGCCGACTAACGGCAAGGGTGTGTGTGACGAAGTGGAGAAGAAAAGCAACCTTGCTGCATGTGACATTTTGGAGGAGATCAACCTCGGCACGGAGGAGGATCCACGCCCAACCTTCATCAGTGCCGGTTTGCCAGAGTCTGACAGGTACAAATTAATTGAATTTCTTAAAGAGTTTAAAGACTGTTTTGCATGGGATTATCATGAAATGCCTGGTCTCGATAGGAAGTTAGTTGAACATAGACTTCCAATTAAAGAAGGTTATAAGCCATATAGACAACCACCTAGACGTTTTTTGCATGATATCTTGCCTGAAGTGAAAAAGGAAATTGAACGTTTAATGAAGGCTAAGTTTATCAGGACTGCTAGATATGTGTTGTGGTTGTCGAATATTGTGCCTGTTAGAAAGAAAAATGGAAAAATACGCGTTTGTGTGGATTTTAGAAATTTGAACAATGCTACACCGAAAGATCTATATCCCATGCCGGTGGCTGACATGTTAATCAATGCCGTAACCAGGCATGTCAGGTTTTCTTTCATGGACTGTTACTCGGGCTATAACCAGATATACATAGCCGAGGAGGATGTACACAAAACGGCGTTCCGGTGTCCGGGATCCATTGGCTGTTTCGAGTGGATCATGATGCCATTTGGATTGGCCAATGCCGGGGCAACTTACCAACGAGCCATGAATG
The DNA here is from genome assembly GCA_946122785.1 of Linum tenue. Classification (NCBI taxonomy): domain Eukaryota; kingdom Viridiplantae; phylum Streptophyta; class Magnoliopsida; order Malpighiales; family Linaceae; genus Linum; species Linum tenue. The sequence continues at coordinate 7,769,164 of CAMGYJ010000003.1, forward strand.
CAATATTTCATGACTTGATTGGTGAGTTTGTCGAAGTGTACGTGGACGACATCGTCGTCAAATCAAAGGTGACAAACCACCACCTTGCTCATTTGCGCAAAGCATTTCTGCGTATGCGTGTTCATAAGTTGAAATTGAATCCGCTCAAATGTGCATTTGGTGTGAGTGCAGGAAATTTTCTTGGTTTTCTAGTAAACCAACGTGGAATTGAGGTAGATGGCAATAAAACAAAAGCCATCATCAATGCCGCACCACCATCCAGTAAAAAAGAGTTGCAACGTTTCCTCGGCCAGGTAAACTATATTCGAAGATTTATCTCGAATTGTGCAGGCCGGACCCAAGTGTTTTCCTCACTGCTGAAGTTGAAGAAGGAAGACAAGTTTGTATGGAGGGAAGAACATCAACGAGCGTTTGATGATATCAAGAGATACCTGGCGACTCCGCCGGTGATGAACTCTCCCAAAGCAGGAGTGCCGCTGAAGTTGTACTTGTCGGCCACGGACACTTCTGTGGCATGTTTGTTGGCTCAAGACAACGAAGCAGGCAATGAAGAAGCCATTTATTATCTAAGTAGGGTTTTGAACGAGGGCGAGAGAAAGTATTCCAGCATAGAGAAGTTATGTTTAGCGTTGTACTTTTCTTGTACAAAGCTACGCTGCTACCTAGTCCCTGTCCAGGTACAACTCATTTGCCAAACAGACTTGATTAAATACATGCTATCTCGGCCAATTATTCATGGCCGAATTGGCAAATGGACCTTGGCTCTGTCTGAGTTTAATTTAGAATATGTACCTCAACGAGCCATAAAAGGGTAAGCATTGGCGGACTTCTTGGCAGATCACCCCTGCATTGAGGTGCCAATCGATCCCGAAGAAGTTTGCGAGATTGGCATAACGCCATGGATCCTGTATTTTGACGGATCCAAAATTCGTGGCGGTGCCGGGGCTGGCGTGATGTTGAAAGCACCATCAGGCCGGGCCATGCATTTTGCATTCTCGTTGGATTTTCCTTGCACCAACAACTAAGCTGAATATGAAGCTTTGGTAGTCGGGCTGGAAATGCTCATTGAGCTTGGAGTCCGCTACGTGGATGTTAAGGGAGATTCACAGTTGGTGGTTCATCAAGTTCGCGGGGATTTTCGCTATATCAATAGTGTTCTAGAAACATATCTGGACTATGTGTTGTCGTTGACTTCCCACTTCGACAGTATGGCGATCAACTTTATTCCTCGAATGGACAATAGCGAAGCTAACTATCTTGCACAAATGGCTTCGGGATTTAAAGAGTTTGCGAAAAGCAATGCAGTAGAGCAAATAGTGGTGCAAACACTTAAGCCCTTACGGGAGCGGTTGAGAGTTGAGCAAGTTTGCGTAATAGAGAAAGACGCCGATGACTGGCGTGCACCACTGTTGTCTTACTTGCAAGATCCGAACAAGGTTGTTGACCATGCCGTCAAGTTTAGAGCAAGGAGCTACGTAGTTTTGGATGGGACCTGTATAAACGCAGACCTGATGGGTTATTGCTGAAATGCTTGGGGGGCAAGGAGGCATTGCAAGCCATGGCAGAGGTGCATGAAGGGATATGAGAAGCTCACCAAGCCGGTCCTTCCATGCGATGGATTCTACATCGCTATGGATTCTACTGGCCCACCATCGGGCCAGATTGTGCCGCATATGCCAAGGGCTGCGAAGCTTGTCAACGTCATGGTCCTGTTCAAAGGGTGTCGGCGGTTGACCTGAAGTCAATAATCAAACCGAGGCCGTTTTATGGTTGGGTCATGGATTTGATTGGTATGATTTATCCCCCATCATCAAAGAAACATGTTTTCATAATCTTGGCCACTGACTACTTCACTAAGTGGGTGGAGGCCAAACCGTTGAAGGTGGCGAACCAAGAGGAAGTGATTTCTTTCATACAAGAACATATTATTCACCGATTTGGTTTGCCGGCAACAATAACGGCGGACCAAGGAACTGTGTTCACTGGGGGGCAAGTTACGGAGTTCGCGGCGGAACGGGGAATAAAGATTATCCATTCCACGCCGTATTACGCACAAGCTAAAGGGCAAGCGGAAGCATCCAACAAAGTCGTGAAAAATATTTTGACGAAGATGATTGAGGATAATCCGCGGCGTTGGCATGAAATTTTATCAGAAGCGTTGTGGGCATACAAGATGTCCCCGCGGAGCAGTACGAGAGTGAGCCCATTCTCGTTAACTTACGGTCATGAAGCCTTCCTTCCCGTGGAGGTGACCGTCTGTAACATCCCGTTCCGGCAAAATCCATATTTCGATTGCTAGAAAGTTCGCGATTTAAAATCGAGCATTTGGATAGTATTTCGACGAAAATCGAATTATCGATCGATCGGATAAAATACGTTTTAATTATATATATATATAATTAATAAAAATAAACAAAAGCAAGCGGTTGGGACCGCACATATATTCTTGTCCATTTCTTTTCCCTCACCCACCATTTCCATTTTTCATTTTCCCGGACCGAGAGTTCAGAACGAGCAGAGCAGTTCAGGGGAGGGCCGAGGAAAATTTCTGAAGCTCAAATCTTGAGCTCTAGTGATCCAAAAATCCTGTAGGTAATGCCTAATTCATCTATACATCATGATTTATCGATTTAGAGATTTAAAACGAGTTTTTGGCTCAGTAATTTCTTGAATTCCCGATAAGCCAAATTAGGGTTTCGGAGTATCCGGAAGCCGGATTGAGCCCAAATTTCATATATGAGCTTCCTTCAGCGAGGGGATATTAGGACGCTCTCGGATTTTGATTCCGAGTTTGTTTGAGAAAAGTGAAGTTTGGTTCGGGAGGCTAGAACCGGTGTTTGAACTACCATAACTGATCATCATCATCAGCAGCAGTAGATAGGTGTATAGGTGGGAGCTGAGCAAGAGTTGAAAGAAAGATGAGGTATGGTCTTCAACTATTATGTGCTTGGACTACTACTCGGGATTTTGGCCAGTGATCCACACCTTTTTGTAAAAATGTTTTGAGAACGTTTTCCATGTGCATACTAGCTTCTGATGTAGTGTGAGATATCCACAGGTGTGGAAAGTTGATGATATATGTATATTTGTGTAATTATGTAAGTTGTGACGATTATGGTATGTATCAGTATAGTATGCAGTTGTGTAGTATGAAACTGTGACTATGACTATGAAAAGCCAATGCATATGGTTGTGAGTATATATGTTTGTGATGAATTATTTTGCAGGTTTTAGTTACAAGAACTGTTAGCCCATTACGCAAGTAATTCATGTTGAAATTTTATTTGGGTAGATTTTGTAATTAATGTAACACCCGAGATTATTTCCGCTGCAATTGTATGAACAATATGATTAGGTAATACGTATAGGGTAGGGTGTTACAGTTTGGTATCAGAGCCTGGTTTGTTTTCTGCATTATGGGTATGTTACTTTCACTCTTGAGGACTGATCACCCTCAAAAGGGCAGGAAGTACTCCATACCTGTATTTGCACTAAACTTGCCAGGAATTGAGACCAAAGGTGATGATGTGTTGCATAGTCAGTTGCATTTGTTCGAAAATGATTTTGAGCATTGGAAAGAATCTTGAGAAGGTTATGGTTTAAAAGATTTTGAAAATTATGTGGAGTTTTAATCTTGTTTTACAAGTTATTATTTTGGAGGAAGTTTTAAATGGTGTGTGGATCAAACTAAGGCCAATGTTTCCTTGTAGTTGCACAGAAGTACTTTTAGTGTTCCTACTAACCGATCGAGAAGCATGGTGCCTAGCTATGCAATGCAGTTGATCTTCGACTATGCTAACATGACGAGTTGTTGTGGTAGATATTTGAAGAGAGATATGAATCTTGATGTTGTTCTAGTAACCATTTTATAGGTTGATATAACCTTGTGTTAGTTGCAACCTACTTTGCATGTTAATAACTTGGTTTAATGAATTATGTTTTTGAACTTGTTGATGTGCTTATGTTGTGATAACCCAGTATAGGTTTTTGAAACCTTAGATTGGGAACTTGAGGTGTTATATGTTTATTTATGTACTTCAGATCGCCTAACCTAAGAGTTAGGTAATGACTTTATGTATGATAGACCATGTTAAGAGTAAGTAAGAGGAGTTAGAGTACGACTCAAGGTTAGATTTCGGGGACGAAATCTTTTAAGGAGGGGAGAATTGTAACATCCCGTTCCGGCAAAATCCATATTTCGATTGCTAGAAAGTTCGCGATTTAAAATCGAGCGTTTGGATAGTATTTCGACGAAAATCGGATTATCGATCGATCGGATAAATATACGTTTTAATTTTATATATATATATATATAATTAATAAAAATAAACAAAAGCAAGCGGTTGGGACCGCACATATATTCCCGTCCATTTCTTTTCCCTCATCCACCATTTCCATTTTTCATTTTCCCGGACCGAGAGTTCAGAACGAGCAGAGCAGTTCAGGGGAGGGCCGAGGAAAATTTCTGAAGCTCAAATCTTGAGCTCTAGTGATCCAAAAATCCTGTAGGTAATGCCTAATTCATCTATACATCATGATTTATCGATTTAGAGATTTAAAACGAGTTTTTGGCTCAGTAATTTCTTGAATTCCTGATAAGCCAAATTAGGGTTTCGGAGTATCCGGAAGCCGGATTGAGCCCAAATTTCATATATGAGCTTCCTGCAGCGAGGGGATATTAGGACGCTCTAGGATTTTGATTCCGAGTTTGTTTGAGAAAAGTGAAGTTTGGTTCGGGAGGCTAGAACCGGTGTTTGAACTACCATAACTGATCATCATCATCAGCATCAGTAGATAGGTGTATAGGTGGGAGCTGAGCAAGAGTTGAAAGCAAGATGAGGTATGGTCTTCAACTATTATGTGCTTGGACTACTACTCGGGATTTTGGCCAGTGATCCACACCTTTTTGTAAAAATGTTTGAGAACGTTTTCCATGTGCATACTAGCTTCTGATGTAGTGTGAGATATCCACAGGTGTGGAAAGTTGATGATATGTGTATATTTGTGTAATTATGTAAGTTGTGACGATTATGGTATGTATCAGTATAGTATGCAGTTGTGTAGTATGAAACTGTGACTATGACTATGAAAACCAATGCATATGGTTGTGAGTATATATGTTTGTGATGAATTATTTTGCAGGTTTTAGTTACAAGAACTGTTAGCCCATTACGCAAGTAATTCATGTCGAAATTTTATTTGGGTAGATTTTGTAACTAATGTAACACCCGAGATTATTTCCGCTGCAATTGTATGAACAATATGATTAGGTAATACGTATAGGGTAGGGTGTTACACCGTCAACTCACTCCGGTATATGAAGCAGCATGAGTTAACACCTCAGGAGTATCATGAATCGATGATGCTCGAGCTCTGCGATCTTGATGAACTCCAACTCCGCGCCCTCGATAACGTTCAAGTACATAAAGCAAGAGTGGCAAGGGCGTATAACAAGAAGGTTCAGCACAAATCATTCGAAGAGGGCGAACTGGTTTGGAAAGCTCACTTTCCAATTGGGGAAAAAGATCCCAAATTTGGAAAATGGTCGCCAAATTGGCGTGGACCATTTGTGGTACATTCGGTGCGTCCTAATGGAGCCTACTTGCTGAAAGACTTGGATGGAGTGATGCATGAGCGTTTGATAAATGGCAAGTATTTAAAGCCATATGTGTCGTCCCTATGGGACACAGCTGGTCATTAATCTGGGCAATAACGATCAACCATGTGCTAAAAGGAAGTGGCCTAGTCGCCTACCAAACTTGCACAATATGGTTGAATAGTATGCGATTGGCGAAGTATGCAACAAATACATTAATTTGCCAACTCCGTTACTAATAACGAAAATTTTTAATGCCTTTAAGGCCAGCGGCAGGGTTCACTCGAGTCCAGCCGGTGCGGTACCGCTGGTCGGTACCAAAATGTTCCAATCCTATCAAATGAAGTCGTTTTGCCACGAGTAGTAGGCATGGTTAACAGTATTGTTGTTGGGCATAGATGATTTGGTACTTGGCATAAGAAAAATTAAGAAAGCTATCGTGGCTAGAACTAGCCATTCAGCCATGCTCAAACACGGCCGTCGAGGTTAGGGCGGCGCTACGAATTAAAGAAAAAAAGAGCAATCGTTTGCCAAAATTCGATAAACAATAATGAGCAAACAAAGTTGTTCATATGTCGAGTTAACATGGCAAATAAGAGTATGTAATCCGAGAAACGATGCTAAAACAAAAATCCAAGGTAAATTCAGATATGCAGAAAAGAAGTTCTCTAGGAGTCGGACGACTCATAATCGGCGAGCTGCTGGGCAATGCGGATAGAGTGGTGCGGACCTGAGTGAAAAAGCTTTGCACTGCTTGCAGCTCCTGTGCTTCTATCTCCGCATGAGTGGGGTCAGTGGCGATCCGGACCGCGTCCTCACGTCGCATTTGTTCAACCCCTTTGGCGAGAGTCGGCATTGTACTTGCTCTAGCCACCTGCCGAGCTGGTGCCACGGCTTTTCCGCGTTCCACTAGGTCTTTACCCACTGTGCGGAGGAACGCCATGTCAGCAGCACTAAGTGGTGGGATGTTAATACTCAAAGTCTCCAAAGTTTTGCAAGCAGAGCCGGGCCATACTATGGTTTGGTCACTTATGGAAGTCACCAGAGGAATGCTAAGAAATTGATCCATCATCCTCAATGCTTCTCTGACTCGGCGTCGAAGTTCATTCATGGGCGAAGACGACACGGGAAGGGAGCTAGATGATTCCATCGCAGTATGGAAGTCGTACCCGGTATCAAAATCGTCGGTGCCCTGTTGCAAAAGGAAGCAAGGGTGTGAGTAGGAGGTTAGCCAAAAGATGGTTAGGTATTATGAGAAAGCATGAGTAAAGCTAACCTCGACGACGGGAGTGGTGCGAAGAGATGGAGGGGGGCGAGTAAGTGGATGATGACTCTCCACAACTGCAATAATTAAGGTTTCAAGAGGGCGGCGAACACTTACATGAGTAATGCGGGAGTTAAAATATGAATGTCACAGCAAGCATAAAGAGGAGTGCGAGGACGAGGATCGTACTTGCTCGCCGTTTCAAGTGAGTATTGAATGCTGACGTAGTTGAACCACCATCGTGGTCAGTAGCAAGTCGGGCGAGGATATCAGATAATGGCTTGCCGAAAATGCGGGATGATAGTGAAATCCATGCATCCTTGAACTGGGGCGAGACTTTATTCACCACATTTTTATGAGGAGGAAAGTATTGTGCAGATGCTTGGTAACCTCGTACCTCCATAATTTGTCCAGCGGTAAGCTCCGAAGAGCGGATGTGGAATTTTGGAAAATTCAAGGACGAGGAAGGTAACATAGGCCATGCTTGAACGAGGTTGAATTGTCGAGTTGCAAGTTGAGGGTTGTAAGTCTCAATACTGAGTACTTCTGAGCCGGTAGGAGCAAAGAGGAGGTCCCGAGCTGTTAGGTAACATTTGCGCTCCTCGATGAACTCATGGTAAGCGGCGGCAGCGGGATCACCTCGCGGTGGTGGCTCGTCAAAAACGAGTTTGAACGAAGCGGGGCCGAATATCGGTTCCACAAAAGGAGTGAAGCTGGGGATCTCTCTAACCCCATAAAAGAAGGTGAAATAATTAGCAAAATCCCCTTTAAGCGAAGCTGCTTTAGCCAAACAATGGCCATATGTGAGCATGGTGGTATCTTGAACTGCCGTTTGAAGAGCTGGTAGAGGGTCGCGAGTCGTCGGGCAATAAGCATGCAACCAAAGTTGTAGCAGCCATAAAGGGCCAGCACTGAGGATGCCACCTTCGCTTGGAGCCTCCTTGACACGGTTCACGATGGTATACAGACCGCGATAGAGGTGGCAGAGCACAATTTCATCAAGATTGACACATTTTCCAGTGAAGATTGCAGCGGTCGTATGCGCATCCGTGTTGGGTTGTTGGGTGCAAAGCACGAATCGGCCAAACCAGTAATGGAGAAAGGCCACCCGCTCGTTGTTGGATACAGGTTCGCCAGGGGTGAGAGGTGCATTGCTGTTGTAGAGTGATTTGTAAGAGCGGCCGAAGACCATCAATGAAGTTGGATCCAAGGCTCTATTCGATTGCACACGCGGCTTTGATATGCCGGTCAGGGCTGCTATGTCGAGCAGAGTGATCGTCATCGAGCCCAATGCGAGCATGAAACAGTTCGATTCCATTGACCAGAAGCAAATATCGGCTTTGAGCAACTCGGGATCAGGGCTCGGCAGCTCTGAACATAGAGAGAGAAAGCGGTCGAGGCCTAATGCCTACCATTGAGATACAGTTATGGCATCATGGGCCAACCGACCATGCCAACGTTTGAAGTCGGGATCCGGGAGGGCCAACGGGAGGGCTCGGGTCTTCCATTTAAAGAGAGGACTGATGACGGGAAGACGAAACAGAAGCTGGGAATCGTGAATTGGAAAGGCGTCCAATAGCTCCATAATGGCAGTAGACCGATCGCGAATGAGTGGACCAAGCCAGCCCTCCTCATTGTCGTCTTTCGATATTATCTCGAGGGTGAAATTAGCATTGGCCATGTTTTCCAGAAAGTCTCGTCGTTCCCCCGGAGATAACGGGAGGAGAAACGTGACGAGGCTGCAGTCTGAAAGAGATTAGTTGGGTTAGTGATGGCCATACATCCAGTGGTAGCTATTCGCCAGACAAAAAAACAGGCGCATAGACGGTTGGAGATAACAACGTTGAGGGGAGTGACAAGGCTTCAATGTTAATGTGAAGTCAAGATTGCAGGACTTACTCGGCGATCGAGGGAAACCCTTGCAGAGACATGATCGAGACTTCACCGGCGTCGGAATCAAGGTACGGTCCTAGACTGGGTGAACCGCCGTTAAATGAAGTTTGGTGCAGGTTTAGGGTTTTTTATTTAACGGGGTTATATATAATACGGGAGAGCGCTGCGGCGCAGAGAGGAGGAGATAGTGTCCTCTTAGGTTCGGGTTTATGTCGTTGGCAGGGAGAAGGAAAAGAAATATATATGCACGGCTGGACATTGCTAGAAGTGGACTGCCGTAACAAGCCTGTTTCGAAAAAAGAAAAATAAGATATAATGATAATATATATCCATATATAAAACGCAAAACGCGGTGCCTTTTGGTCTAAACGGGATTGCCAGGCAATTATGGCGAGAGGGGGGAAGAGAATTACTATGGTTGTTATGGATAGGAAACTGGGTGTAGGCCGTCCTGGTGCGGCCGGATTGTGCGGATTATGGAACAAATAGTAATGATAGGAATATCATTGTTTTGCTGGTAGCAATGCTGTTGAGGTTAAGCGAAGATGTTAGCTGAAACATAGTTGCAACCGCTAAGACTAAGGACACTGAGGTCAAAATTTAACGAACTAGGTGGCCGAGAGGAAAAACGACGATGTTCAGCGTGAGGGTCGTGGTTTACGGGATTGTTTCAAGTCGCAAGAAGGGACAAACTACTTGGCAAAACGACTAGGGAAGAAAGGAAAAAAAATTTGGCAGGCAGAGCTGCGGCTGTTGCTAGCAGCGCTGATGAAAAAAAAAAAGTCTCAGCGCTGCGGGTTGTGGCCGAAATTTAACAGCCCTAATATAATAAAATAAAAATATAAAATAGACACGGTGCGGCCAAACAGTCCTGGCAAAAGAAGAAAAAAAACAAAACGGTAGTGGTTACGGCAAAACGGTGGTGTTGCCGCACTCTCGGGAGAAATTAGTTTGGCCCAAAGATAATGACTAATGTCGCTGACTGCTTTGCTTGGTGTTTAAAAAAATAAATAAAAAATTATCTCGGCGAAGTCATGTTGCGGCCTGTTGTGGCCAAACAGCTCTGGCGAAAGAGTAGCTGCGGGCAAAACAGCTATGACATAAAAAAAAAAAATTTCAGCTCTGCCACTGTTTCCAAAAAGCTCTGGCGGAAAAGATAAAAAAAAATTTCAGCTCTGTCGCTGTTTCCAAAGAGCTTTGGCGGAAAAGATAAAAAAAAACTTCTTTTTTTCCACCTCTGCCGCTGTTTCCAAACAGCTCTGCCGGAAAATATAAAAAAAAAAATTTAGCTAGACCCGATCGGTTTGGGCTAAACAGGGTCGCTGCGTAGCTGTTGCAACTTGCAACGAGACTGTTTCTTTGGCCTAAATAGCGTTGTTGAGCTAGCATTGCGGATTAATAATATGGTGAAATGCCATTGTTAGGAACTTCAAAGCAGTGTTGCGTTGTTAAGTTCGGCCAGAACAGTGGTGGTTACTGAAATATCAGTGCGGGTAGAGAAAATTTTTCGGCATCGATGATGAACTAAAATAGAAAAATTCCGATTGTTCAAGAGAGCGAACCGAGTGCAAAAGAAACATTAGCGGCCGCACGAGCATGCCAAAACAAAATAAATTCAGTTCGAAATAAATAGAGACTGAAAGTAAATGTAACGAGATACTAAAGATACTAGCCGTTGAGATGCTTGGCAATATAGGCTAGTTCCGCCCGCAAAGTGTCAAGACCGGTCCTTGCTGTTTGCCGAAGTTGAACGGCCTGTGCCTGCTTGATCTCGAGCTTATCATCAACCAAGGTTGTTTCCTGCGCCGCTAGTGTCTGAGTTTCAACAGTGAGAGCTGTAATAGAGGCCTGAATTGTTGCGCGTTGGGAGACATCTTCGGCCAGTTCTTTTTTCTTGGCATGCACGTCCGCCTCGAGTCTGCTCAATTCGGCCTTCATCGCAGCAATTTTAAGTTCATCTGAGGAAATTTCTTGCTCACGAGTTGCGCACTGCTGAGATCGAGCATCGATTTGAGAGGATAGATCCTTGAAGCGCGTGGTGTTAGCAACGAGATGCTCCCTAATGGATTGGAGGGCCGATCCTCTTTCGGCACTGTTCTTTTCCAGCTCGAGAGCGTCGTGAGCACACTGTAGGTAGTTTTGCGCAAGTTGTTGAGCTCGCTTGGCCGTAGTCGTCTCTTCTAGGCCAAGTCAAGGCAGGATTTCGGAAGCACCCAGTCCTCCCAATACAGAAAAAGCTGATTCAAGCTCGCTTGGTTGTGGAGGGTTAACCGCTTCTTCTAAAGGTAGAGAGAGAAACTGGGTAATCTTGATGATAGCGTCTTTTATGGATTGGGTTCGTGGATCAAGGTGGACTTCCGTAGAGAGTGGAGGTCGAGCTTTAGCCAAGGAGGCGAAGAACTGACCTGCAGTCTCCAGGTCTGGCGACGCCTACAAAACCAGAGAAAGAATGGTCAAAAATACCGCAGCGAAGAAAGAATCACTATAAAGAAGTATGAGTGGTTAGGGTTACCTTCATTGCCGTGTTCGGTGAAGTAACACCGACAGTAGATGGAGCGGATCGGGAAATGTCGGCGAATGGAGACGGTCGAGCTGCCAAGGATGTGAAAGATGGAAGGGTTGCGCCAACTGAGGGGGTGTGTGTGGGGGTCAAAACGAAGCTAGCGGGTCTGGTGGTGTTTCTTGTGCCTGAAGAAGGAAGGGCAAGGCTAACAGGGGGGGCCAGCGGTGTCCGAGCTTGAATGGAGGGAGCAGGGGTGCCTTCGCGCTCGGCCGTCAGTAGCGGGCCAGAGCTCTTGTTCAACGGAGAATCGGACTCTGAATGGCTAGCCTGTCCCGCAGGGCTGTTGCTGTCACGATCAGGAGTCGAATCTGTTAAGGTGTCCCCATCATCGTCGGAGTCAGCCTCGGATTCAATGCTCATGCTATCGGAGGTAGAGCCGTTTTCGTCATCGGACTCCTCATCCCCTTGATCCTACAAAGAAAGAGTTTTGCTTAAAAGGGGAAAAGCTGAAGCATGACAAGTATAACTACAAGGTGATGACAAAACGAAGGCAATGCTAATGGTTTCTCAAGGGAAGCCGTGAAGAGGGAGTTACCTCAAGAGGGGTGATCGGACGACTCTGTTTGGCAGGGCGAGTATCACCAGGAAGTTTCCCACAAGCTGCGCGGGAAAGATAGCCGTGTAAATTGGCTAAAGAAGAGGCCCGCAGAGAGAGAGAAAAAATATATATAAAAAATAATATAATAGCCGAGATAAGTGGTAGGTACATACATGCTCGGCGTTTGGCTGAATCCGGGTGGGGAGATACATCGTCATCGTTATCGTCAGTTCCATCGAGCCCGCACTAGGTAATGCGATTGATGACATTGGCCGTCGGTTCTTTGAAGTAACGAAACTCTTTAGAATTCCAGGCCAACCTATACGGCGATGTCACGGCACCCTCGGTTGCATTGAAGTGCTTGAATGCGTTGGGAAGCAAATAGTCCCGACACGCTTCCACGTCCGCGATGCCCTGCGCAGGGAGTGATGCTATCCGAGTATACAGCCGTGGGTAATTCTTCGAGAAAGCAAGCGCAAGAGGCCATTGTTGCACCAATCCGAACTGGCGGGAAGAAAAGTGTGGGTTGTAGACCTCGATGCTGAGATCGGCCGAAGTTCTAGGGGCAAAAAGCATGTCTCTAGCCACTATCCAACGAGCCCATTCTTCCATGTACCAGTTGTAATCGTCAAGTGAGCCATCCTCTCCTGTTGGTTTTTGGCTAAAAACGAGTTTGAAAGAGGGAGGTCCAAAGAACCGAGCTTCAAAAGGGGTGAAATTCTCTACACTTCTGGCCTTGTAGAAAATCGGGAAGTATATGGAAAATTCCTTCTTTAGTGGAGCAGCTTTGGCATAATAATGGCCGTAGGATAGGATCCCGACATCGGAGACCATGTTGACGGGCGCTGGCAACGAACTTCGCACGGCGGGGAAGTAAGCATATAACCACAGCTGCACTAGCCAAAGGGGGCCAGCGCCGGTGACTTCCCTCTTCGCAGTGGCTCTTTTTATTTGTTTGACGGTCAAATACATGCCCCGGTAGAGATGGCACAGTATGATCTACGCAAGGTTGATGCATCTTCCAGCAGAAATCTCAGAGGAAGTCTCGGTGTTTGCACGAGTTTGCTGCCGCCTCGATAAAGAATGAACTTATTTAGCCAGTAGTGAATCAAGTAGGCTCGCTCATTTTCCGTGACCGGTGCCGCGGGGTCGGCCGGGGAATTAGTGTTGTAAATAGAGCGATAGGAGCGATCAAAGTGACCGGGGTTGTTGGGGATGAAAGGAGTTCTAGCAACGGCTGGAGGTCGGCATCTCGAGACACCGGTTAGTGCGACAAGATCCAGGAAGGTGATGGTCATGGTCCCCAGTGGAAATACAAAGCTGTTGGATTCGGTGGACCAGAAGCATATGGCAGCCTTGAATAGATCTATATCTGGTTGGGGGAGATTGGCGCAGAGAGACAAGAAGCGATCTATGCCTGCGTCCCTCCATTGAGCAGCAGTGGTTTCATCAGCGAGCAGGCGAGAATACCATCTCACAAAGTCCTTGTCGAAGAGAACCCATGAAGATAGAGGTCGTTTCGGCTTCTGTTGGGTGAAGTGTGGATTGTCGGTGGGTGAACAACGAAGGAGTAGCCGAGCGTGAGTAGTGGGGTAAATGTTCAGCTTGGCCATGGTTGGATCGCCGGGGTTGATGATAGTAGGACCGTGCTATCCCTCTCCTTTGTCTGTTAGTGAAAGAGTGTCAAGTTCTATGGCGTGAGAGCTATCCAGGTTCCTCCATCTTTCCTGTGGATCGTCAATACTGCATATGTGAGCCGCGAGGTCAACTGGAGGGGGCCTGTCTAGAGAAGAGGCCAACAAGTAAAAGTTAAAAGGCGGGGGAGTAATTCGATTTAAAGAAAGACAGGGCAGTTGGGTACATGGCGGTTCACGTATGGAGCATGCATGGAATAATCAAGGAAAGCAGCAAAGATAGAGGCATGCCACACAGGAAGTAAAGCACAAACATCAGCTGGCGGGAATGAAAAGGTACAAGTAATTTACATTGGTTTATGCCAAGTTGCATAACATATACAAGGGCGCCGAAAATAATAATAATGTTAACAAAAAAAGGGGCGCCGAAAAAAAAAAGAAAGAGAAAGAGTTTGGCGTGAAAAATTAAGCATCGGATTTGAGGAGGTACTCGACCGCCAGGAGCCATGTTGGGACCTTGATGTGTGTTGAAAAGGTTGGAGTTGCGTGCTCGAGGAAGAGTCGATGGCGGGGTGGAGAGCTTTGCCGAAATTCAACGGTGATGAATGGGAATTATGAGGGTGGCAAGACTGTTTATTTATAGAGAATGAGAGTAAATGCCCAAACCGGTATGGAAAAGGATACCTAAAGTCTTTCCACCGCAAGGAAGGTCTAGAGATTTGTTTGATTTCCTTTATGAGAAAGGAACGGAAAAAAAGGTAAATTCTCATGCATGGCGGCAGCACTGGTAGCGAAAAAATATATATATATACTAATCATGCAGCGCTGCCCGCTGTTTCCACAGCCGTGAAAAAAAAAATTAATGCAGCACTGCCGCTGTTTCCAAACAGCTCTGGCGGAATATAAAAAAAAATTAATAATAAATAAAAAGAGGGCCGCTAACAGCCCTGATTGAAAGAAAGAAAAAAAAGAAAGGAGACTCCCAACCCTGCGGCTGTTCCCAACAGCCCTGAAAAAAAAATAGAGAAAAAAAGGGTGGCTCATGCAGGTCTGCTAAAGAGTTAGGCCAAAAGATTTCCACAAATTTTGGTGGATTGGTAATATAATTTAAAATCATATTAGGTGTTGTGGATTATGTCAACAATTTGGTTCATAATTCTTATAAACCAAATTGTGGGGGGCATTTGTTAACACCTAAAATTAATTTGGCCGAACTTAAATGCCGCATTAATTAGTCTCGGCATTTAAGTCGATACCGCGGGTAAAAACGGTGTCGTTGGGAGTCGAGCGGTGTCGCGGAGAACTAAAATGGTACCGCAAGGAATCTCAACGGTACCGCGGTACTGGAACGACACTGCTTATCGGGAAAAAGGGCCGCGCGTGGGTATTGGAGAAGGAGGTTTCTCTAATTAATTATTATTTTTATTCCTTGTTGGATGGGAAGAAGCGGCACCGCGGAGAGTTAAAACGGTGCCGCGGATTTAAAAACAATGCCGCAACAGTTAAAACGACATTGCTAAAATTAAAACAGTGTCGCGAAGCTCAAAAGTTCAACGACATCGCGAGACAAGGAAACGATGTTGTTTAACTAAGAACGACGCCGAGGGGTGAGAGTTTGACGACGAGTTAACAATGAGGGCTGGTTCAATTAATTAGTATTTTATTATTATTTTAGACGGTGTCGTTTAATGAAAAGCGATGCCGCGGAAAAGTAAAACGGCATCGTCACATGAAAAAACGCATTGTCTTATGTATAATATTTATATATTATCCTACCGTTCGCCTATTACAAAATATTACAGTAATAAAACAAATATTACATATGGTCATATAGATCCTCTAATTTATTCTATATCCTATATTACAACAGTCCCTCAAGCTGGAGTATGTATATACAGACATCCCAACTGGGAAGTGAGACCTACAAATACAACCGAAGATAAAAAAATTGTTAATAAATCTGCAATATGATCTTTAGTAGATATATGGTAAAATTTTTGTTTACCAAAAACCGATACACTTTTTTTTGGTAGCAAATGGAGCGCAAAGGGGCGCCCCAACCCTTAATTAATAACCGAACGAGGGGTTTGAACCCCGATAGTGTCGTAGTACAGCCAATAACCCAGGCTCGGGTCAGGAATATCAATCACATGTAAACCGTCAGGTAGTGAATGACCCCGGGAAGCCAGAAAATCGGCTACAAAGTTGCCTTCCCGAAAAACATGATCGATAGTGACCTCCTACTCTAGAGACAGGAACCGTCGAATGGACTTCACAAGCATACGAAGGGGATGGCTCGAAGGGTCTTCATGAATCAACAAGATAGCCGTCGCCGAGTCAGTCTGAACCGCAAGCTTCCTAATCCCCATCTCCCAGGCGAGACGCAGACCCTGCTCGATGCCTGCAAGTTCTGCGTGGGTGATCTCACACATGTCATCTATATAGAGGTGATGCATTTTTTCATATCTAATAGACATTAGACGATCATTTTATTAGGTAAATTATTTTCTTACACTATATAATAGTTCATTTCTCTTTTCTTTCCCACATGATTAGAAATCAAAGAAAGGTCATTATCAAGTGGGATGGAAGTTTAGTATCAATGTTTGAGATATATGAATATCGTAATGAATTTATTGATAATTACTATTACTAAATACATGTATTATTTTATGGGATTAAGATTGAAATTCAATTTTGAGCCTTATTTCGTATTAGAGATAATGAGATTGAGATTGATATTTACTGAAATACAGTGAATGCTCTCCTTCCTTCCAGCTCGGCTCCCTCATTCATTGCTAGTAGACCCTCAACTGCCAAAATGACAATTTAATTATACATAACCCATTCTTTCATGGTTTGACAGCCCAGCTCAAGCTTACTGCATTACTTTTATTATGTTTATGGGCTGCTTAGTCGTCCTCTGTTTCAATTTGTTGCTTTAGTTTGTTAATGTGCTTTTTAGACCATATTTCTCTAGTTTTTTATAATTATACTTGAGAATTTTCTGTTTGATTTGCATGATTGTCAACACCATTGTTTGTTTTTCTATATTTTTAAAATGGTTTGTGGAGATGCTAACATAGTAGAAGTATTTGCTTTTATATATTTGATTGGTAATTTTGAAGTAAATTAATTTGGTATTTGGTGTATAGCAATACCGATTACCGAACAAAATATTAGGCATTGAGATACCGAATTTATTTTGGTATTAATATTGAATTTGAGACGCTAGTAGATATTAATTATTTTAGTATTTGGTATCAAAATACCATACCAATCTCAATCTTTTGCAAGTCCATTGAATCCTTGCTTTCACCACTTGTCTATATACTCCATACTTCATGCTTCAGCGAGAGATATTTCAAGATTAATTTTAACTCTAACAAACAAACAAAATTTCAATATATAAACATAGTAAGTTATATCATATAACATATATAACAATTCATGTTCAGAGAAAAACATATATAACCATTCAAAATATAACATTTATGTCAAACATGCAAGTATAATTAAGTTATATAACTTCAAGGGATTGATCTATAATAATAGTGCACGAGGATAAAAATTCACCACACATTGAGTTTGAACTTTAGAACCAACAATCATTAAAATTTCAATTATAACAAATGTATAGTATATATATATATATATATATATAACTTGTTATAAATACATTTATACTTGTATCTATGCACTTTTTAGACACTGTTAGCCCACATCATGATCATTCAACTTCATTCTTAGTAGCTCTGCAATATAGAAGAAACATGTATCTTAACCTGGTGAGATGCAACATGATATGTTTTCGTGGAAGTTGCAAAGTATATCATCACGGAGCCGACACAGCCGCAAAGAACGTGCAGACCTATTGGTCTCTGTTTGTCATCAACCAAGTGTGAATAGCTATAAGAGTTGAAGGAAATGGCAGCAGCATTCAAGAATAAGGTGGTCGTCTACGTGAATAGCTTGATTGAGCTCGACAGAGACGACCCTCAAAGTTGGAGCGACACTAACTATAGTGTCCATCGTGTACTACTGCAAGCCCGTGTATGAAGATTTTGGCATCTTTTCAATGTGTGGTGTCATGAAAGCCGTGGTCGCTCTGAATTCTCTGTCTGTAATGTAATCATTACTCCAATTAGGGCGGAAAGTTTGGTACTGGTATTTGGGATATACTGAATACCGTACCGAATTTATCACTATTTGGTATTATCGAATATCGGCTTATTTTTTAGGGATTGAGTTTGGGATTCATTTTGGAGTGCTATTCGGTATTCGGGATTACGGGATTGGAATCGGTATATACCGTAATACCGATAAATACCGAAAAATTAAAAATTAATGAAATATAGCACACAACCTTTAGTCATTCCTCACTCTTTCACAACTTAGAATCTCCCATCAAACTCAATTTTGACTTTCTATTTTAAGTCACTCTCGTCTCTCACCTAATATCTTGTTATTTTCATAACACCAAAAATAAAACACTAGTATTAGTCGTCTCTCAACCTCCAATTCATCAAATTAAAGATTACCAATGAAAAGAACTCGAGATGTCACCTCTCCTCCATTTTTTTATCCATATTCTAACTCTAGGCAAACTCAAGACTATTTGCTTAGTCTCTTTGCCCTAAATTAAACAATCATATCTAATGTATATATTTTATTATTAATTGCAAAAGTAATTAATTTCGCATTCGATAATACCGATTGGATACCGAAGTACCGATTGGGATATCGAAATATTTAGGGATTGAGATTGGGATACCGAAATATTTAGGGATTGAGATTGAGATACCCCTAATTACATATAACAACCAAAACCATATGAAGCAACTACAACTAAAGCAATAAAAAATAACATATATGACAATATAACATATATAACAACTAAAACCATATGAAGCAACTACAACTAAAGCAATAAAAAATAACATATATGACAATATAACAACCAAAACCATATTATGTTATATAACCATTTAAATTATACAATCAATGGGTAGGTTTGGATAGCTGGATTTGTATTTGTATTTTGGATTTGAATTTTAAAATCTCAAATATTAGTGTTTGGCAGCCCAACGGGTTTTGTATTTGGATTTCGGCCAAATTCAGGGTGGATTTCGGCCCATGTAAAAATAAGAATTTCAAATACAGCCTGAACAGTACCGATTCGGAAATCCAACGCGGAGGCAAAGCCACAATCATCGTCTTCATCGCCGCTTTCGTCCTTTCA
This sequence comes from Linum tenue, assembly GCA_946122785.1. Classification (NCBI taxonomy): domain Eukaryota; kingdom Viridiplantae; phylum Streptophyta; class Magnoliopsida; order Malpighiales; family Linaceae; genus Linum; species Linum tenue. Next base: position 7,787,894 of record CAMGYJ010000003.1, read on the forward strand.
AAACTCCATCTCCATAACCTAACTTGATCCATCCTGGCCTCCATGGAAAAGGATTAGCTTCCATCTCTTATTCCTCGGTACTGCCCACTTCCCTCCATCTACAACCCTCGCCTGCCCTCCATCGAAAACCAATGCGAAGGTCACAACCATCATCTTGTTCGCCGCATCTTGCCTTCCATATCGAAATTCTATCTCCTTAACCTAACTCGATTCGGCCTCCATGGACAACGATTAATCTCCTCCTTATCCACCGTCGCTGCCCACTGCACTCCATCCACAACCATCAACTCGTCTGCTCTCCACCGATAACCATTTGCTCGTTTCCCCTCTTCGTGTTCTTCAAATCTCAAAGGTAAGCCATACTTTGGAGTTGTTTGCTACTCGTTTGATACAACTTCTGAGTACTGATATTTCATTACCCAAACCCTTATGTGCAGATTTGACCGTCAACTTTTTATCTTACCCATCGGGTCACTGCCCTCCATCGACGACCACTAGCTTGCCTGACTATTTTGATTTGTTTGCTACTCCAGGTAAAATATTGTTGAATGTTTCAATTTTCTTGGTACTCTAGATTGAATTTGGTTTTGCTTCTGCAAACAAAGTTTCCATTGTCCCAGCCCATTCGTGTTCTCACCTTGGGCTTCAATTTGCAAGCTGAAAGTTTGTTGTTTTGTTATAGCCGATTTTGCTGCTTGCTCATACTACTATTTTTTATAACTTTGATGGGTTTATGAGTTTTGGTTGTTTGGGTAGTGGATTTGTGTTATTGGGTTCCTTGTTGTGGTGAATTTTTCCCATGTGAGTTACTTACCAAGTCAACAGAATATGCCCCCTGTAGCTTTTCTTCTTTACCTCTTTGTTGATTTGCTATAGCTAGGTCTCAAGTCAAGACTACGCTAGAGAAACCCCAGAGTTGATGTGTTTGGCTCTGCAGCAAACATATACCTCTGCCAAATGTAGTAGTACTCAAACATATACCCCCTGCCAATGTATTCTGATCACTACTTTCTTGCCAGATTGTATGTGTATCTGTATATATTGTTTTTCTTGTTCTTCTTTTTTAGTTACAGTTTCACCTGTTTTCTTTTTTCTTTCTACAGTAAATTATCATTGCGCCTAAAACTGAACCCTTATGCAATCTTTATGTGTGGATTTGCAGAACTAAAACAAACCTCATATGGATCATATATTACAAAGTATGGATGAAACTAAGAGAGAGATAGTTAGGTATAAACGTAAGAGAGATGACAAAGAGGAAGAAGAGGAGTTGATTGTGTTGGTAATTGTATTTCTGGTCGTTTTAATTTGTTCACTCTTTACGCCTGCAAAAAATGAGTCGTATGCTAAACTTTTTGAGCGTAGATTTTTTCGTAGAAGAGATCATTTAGATAATTTACTTTCTCAACCAATAAATGTTGAGCAATTACGCATCAAACCACAAGCTTTTGAGAAATTGTGTCGCATCTTGCAAAATAAGGGTGGTTTAGTGGCTTCAAGATATGTGTCTATTTCAGAAATGGTTGCGTTCTTTTTGCAAACCTTAGCGCATTGCATGCGAAATAGAACAATTAAAGCTACTTTCCTCCGTTCGGGGGAAACTATTAGTAGACATTTTCACGAGGTGCTACGAGCAGTTTTACATATCGGCAGTGATTATATCAAAGAAAGCACACAATTTCTTAGCTCTGGAGATGCTAAAAAATGGAAATGGTTGCAGGGAGTTAACTTATGTCTATTCAACTTTGGTTCTTACCTTTTACTCTAAAAAGCTCAATGTAAGATATATTGTAGGGTACTGTTGGAGCACTTCACGTGATCTTTCTTCCTTTAACTGTACCCTTTGAAGACGAGTCTAGATATCGAAGTAGAAAAGGCAAGATTAGTACAAATGATTTGGCTGTTTGTGATGCTAATATGAGGTTCACTTATGTTATTCCCGGTTGGGAGGGATCACCTTCAGATTCTCGAGTGTTGTGTGATGCTCTATCACGAGAAAATGGTCTTAAAGTTCCTAAAAGTAGGCTTCCGTGAACTCTTTCTAATGTTCTTTGGGTATTATCTATTAAAGATTACTTAATGATTCTTTTTTTTTCTTATTGATTTTGTAGATAAGTACTATCTTGTGGATGGGCGATATGCCAACGGGCCTGGTTTCTTAGCTCCTTACAGGGTGACTCGATATCGTTTAAAACTTTGGCGAGGGAACACTCCTAAGAACTATAAGGAGTTATTTAACCATAGATATTCCTTAGCTAGAAGTTACGTTGAAAGGCATTTGGATTGTTGAAGAAAAGATGGGGCATTTTGCGTGCCTCTGGCTTTTATGACATGAAGACTCAAGTAAGAATTATCAATGCTTGTTGTATCCTTCACAATTTCATTCGTGATGAGTGTCCACATGATGCACTATTGGATGAAGTAGATTAAGAGTTGGAAGATGCTTTAGATAATGATTCATATGATTCTAATGAAGAATAAATCACAGCAGTGAGGGCAACCGATGAGTGGACTTTATTTAGAGATAATTTAGCTAAGGAAATGTTTGAACAATATAAAGCAATTCTAGCTCGTAGAGCTCGGAGTTAGTTCTGTATTTTCTGTTAGATCTGCTCTTGTAACTGGAACCAGCATTGCTCTTAGTTATTGTTTGTCTCAGTAACGAAATCAACATTGCTCGTACTTATTTATTCTCTTGTGCTGCAACTTTGGTTGAATTTTCTTGTGTTAGATTCTTGTTTCCTGGTCCTTTTAAGAACCTTCACAATTGATGTTGTATGGTTTGGTACCCTGCTGGTTTACTCAGTTTGTAGCCTTAATCAAGTGCTGTAAATTCTGCAGCAGACAGTTCTGCAAATTCTGTAGTAGACAGTTAGTTTTGTATGACATTTGTTGTCTCTATTTTTATACTGCTGGTGTATGCTTGCTTGTACTTATGTTTTTCCCCTTATTCTAGCAATAGATACTAATGATGTGTTACTCATAGCCGCATACTGGTAAGGTTTTAGAAACACTGATGTTAGTAACATGTGACCCTTACAATGGTCAACTCAATGTTATATGAAGTTTGTTGAACACTGATAAGGTATAAAGTGATTGAAACTCTTCTTGGTTGTTGTCACTGCTGGATTTCATAGTTAGGGTATTTATTGCGTTGCTCTATTTGGAGAGTTTGACCAAGTGTAGTAGCTGTTTATGTTTCAGGGTTCATTTGTTTGAGTGGCCTGCTGAAGTGATCTGCCTGTTTGTTCTTATTGTTGTAGGAATGAAGCGACAGGGAAGTATTTTACCCGGTAAATCTCGTGTTTATTGCCAATGGGATTCACAGATGGACAAGATTTTAAGTCGGGTGTTACTGGATCAAATAGTTCAAGGAAATAAGGGCGATGGAGACTGGAAGACGCAAGCATACCAAGCAGTTGTGGATCAACTTCGCACTGACTTGGAAATCAATGTGACTAGAGATAATATCCAGAATCGACTTCGAGCATGGAAGAAACGCTATGCAGTGATAGCTGATGTTCAAAAGCGAAGCGAATTGAACTTGTGGGATGAAGATAAGAAGATGATCGTAGTTACAGCTGGTAATATGAGGATTGGCTATCTTACTGCAATGTAAGATTCTTTTCCTCTTATGCTCTATTGTGATTTGTGACACGACTTCATATATAGTGATGGGAGTTGGATAGCTGAAGCGTAGGTTTCTTTCAATGGTTAGATTTAAGTAGAAGGAGAAGGAAATGGTACAAGGCGGGCAGGGTGTATTTTAGCTCTTTAAGATGAGAGCCCCAGCCTGAAAGTTTATTTATGAAGGTTCCTCCAGAATTTGTGTCCTGTATAGTGGTGTAGGTGGTTGGTAGTTTCCTTATGGTTGATTTGCTTCTTTTAATCCATGAGGTCTATTTGTCCTTGGACGGCAATTTCAGATGTGTTTATAAGAAGAGTATTAAAGGACGAACTAAACTAGTACTAGTTAAAAATAATGTCTTTGCGGGGTGGTAATAAAGGGTACCATTTGGAGGGAAATTTTAATGGTTTGTGTGGGGTTAAAAATAATGTCTTTGAGGTTGCTTTTGTTTTTGTAGGATCACCGTGATGCACATTCTTATGCGAACACATATCGAGAATTGAGATGATTTAGTCTTGTTGTGTCCAAAAGATAGAGCTGTGGGAGATGGGGCAGAGCATTATTCAGAAGCTAATGCATCCATGGGTGATGAAGATGACATGGAGGACGCCGGATCATCATCTACTTTTGCCAACTCGAGTGCACATGACTCAAAATCTCAAGGGAAGAAGCCTATTGGTGAAGTCAGTTCTGAATTGCGAAAGAGAGCTAAGAAGGACAGTCAAGTTGGGATGCATTGTATATGGTAGCTAACTCATTAACTAGCTACTTAAAAAGTAAGAAGAAGGAATAAGAACCAAAGTATACTCGGAAAGAGATCTATGATGTGATATGCCAGATACCGGGGTTGACGCATATGTAGGTTGCTAAAGCTGTGATGAAGTATCGATGTGGTGATCCTAAGTAGTTTATGTTGCTGCTGGAAATTCCAAAGGAAGATAGAAGAATCTTTGTTGAGTGTTTTCTTGGTGAGCCTTAGTTGGGTTTGCTTTGTAAAGCCTGAAACTTTGAAGACCCACCTTTTTGCTAGATGAATCATTGACATTTCTAGATCCATCTATTAATCACAGGCTATGTTCTGGATTATATGTAGCCAAGCTTTACTTTCTCAATAGTATCTCTAGTAGTCTTTTTTTTTTGTTTCATTGGCCATGTTTCATATGGAATTTTTCATTAAGCAGTAGTCATTGGTGCCATTTTCCTCTGGTTCTCTCGTATGTGTAGTGTGACCAAAAGTGAACAGAATGAGTAGGTATGGGATTGCAAGGGGATAGTTGTCTTTCTATATATATAGTGAAGTGATTAAGGAGATCACTGCACGCATTAGTGCTATTGAAAAGCAAAATAAAAAATAATTAGTTGAAATACCTAAAAGTTGCAACTATATATCCAAACGGTAGAATTTACATCTTTGGTATTTGAAATCATGTATTTGAAATACACATCTATCCAAACAATGAATTTTAAATCCTACGTATTTGAAATACATACATTTCAAATATTTGTAATTCAAATCGATATCTCTTGGTTGACTCAAATTTGCATTAATGTAGATGTTGTTCGGGGGTAACCGTTTGACTTCGAGAGCAAGTTTGTCAATGTTCGTCTAGTCAAATCGATATCTCTTGGTTGACTCAAATTTGCATTGAAAATTAGAGATAAGAAGCGTTTGTGGAAAAGATAAAGAGGAACGGTTTAGTTGACCCAGTTTACTTAACTAAATAGTTAAAACTTACAGATTCGAACGTGTTTGACCATATTCAATTTAAATATAGGCACAAGAACCCCCTTAGGAGGACCAGTTACGAGTTAGGTTTCGAGGTCGCTCGACCAATGATTATTATTGTTATTATAATTAATTATTATTTGAGCATTATTATAAAATAATTATTTTTATTAAAATATATTCATTATTATTATATATTGATTTTATTTTTATTATTTTATGATAATACTTTATAAATGTAATAAATCTATATTATATTAATATAATTACTAACTTTTTAGTCTATTTGCACTCCCTACTTTTTCATCCAAACAACAATTTACCCCTCCACTTACACCCCCACCAAGTTGCACCCCCAACCTTTTACCCCTCAACTTGCACCCCACTCGAACTTGCACCCCCCTTGTTGCTAAAGAGAGCATTCCTATGTATAACCTTATGGTGAGTAACCATGCATAACCCAATCACAATCCGCCACATCAGCGCCTTTTCTCTCTCTTAGATAGCCTTTAAATTTTTCCCTTTAATTTTTAACGGATGATTTCTCACTCGTTTTAAGTGAGAATTTAAATTTTTTTACACAATTAGATCATATTAATTGTGCTCTTCAACATGATATCTACTTTGATATATTTTTTAAACAAAAAAATTGAGCCATTTTTACCGGTATATACCATATGGTATTGACTTGTATTAAATAAGAGCATATCATAAGGTATGAAAAAGCTTACCATGGTATATGAACACACCAAGAGTGTAGGATGATTGAATACATGATAGTAGGAGTATACTAGTTGTCATTTACGACTTTCAACATTGTGTACCACAAGATACCACCCGTACCAGGGTGGTATTGGGTGGTACTTTTTGGTCCTGTATTTTTTTCACCCAAAAATTTGTAGATCCAATAGATCATGATGAACTCGTTCCTTCTGTGCAAAAATTTTCAAAAACAACTTAAAAACGAAGAAGGTACCATATGATATGCAGTTGGTAACGAGAGGCAATAAACTTTTTTTTCTAAAAAAATATTGAAAATGGATCTTATTTTGTAGAGCACAACGAACTCGTTCTATCTGTGCAAAAAAAAAAAATTAATCCAAGTAAAACAAAGAAGATATGAGTCGATTAAGAAAACAAGGAAAAATAAAAATGTTTTTAATTTTCCACCTTTAAATCTGGATTTTCTAGGCCCACTTAAATCTGATTGCAAAGATTTAGTTACTCATAGTGAGTAACCATGGGGTTACTGACGGGAACTTGAGTCATCCTAAAAAGAGTTATTTCTTGTCTTGGCGATTAAAACGAATAAGATATGAGCCGATTAAGAAAACAAGAAAAAATAAAATGTCTTTAATTTTTCGCCCTTAAATCTGAATTTCCAGGGTTCACTTAAATTTGATTGCGGAGATTTAGTTACTCATAGTGAGTAACCATGGGTTTACTAACGGGAACTTGAGCCATTCTGAAAAGAGTTATTTCTTGTCTTGACGAGGAAGATGAGACGAGGTGGAGATTAAAAATAATTATTTTACTTATTTTAATTTTTAATCAAAACTTGGCTAGCTTGAGGTACAAAATGAGATTGTTGACTATCACATAGGGAGTTTAACAAAACCATTTAAAGTGGTAACCGACAGTGAAACTCAAAACTAATGCACTAAAATCGTTGCAGTGAAGGATCTTTTGCAAGGCGTTACCGATATCCCCTCTCATGTTTGTGTGAAGGATCTTTTACATCTCGAGCAAAGAACCTTAGTTTATGCAACCCCAACGAAACCACAGCCTGATTTCATTTATGCAATACAAATTAGCTAGTCCTACAATTCAAAGACATAACATTACATATAGAAAGATGTCAAACTAGAAACTTTCTACATTACACTCAAAACTATGGTATACAGAGATGGGGAATATAATCTCCATCCCTAGCTAGCTAGCTAAAAACACGTAGACAAACACAACGCATACACAAAATCCAGCTAGACCTGTAGAGGTTTTTCTTGCATTTCTCGCCTCAACGAGTAGGCACCGTCAATGGCGTCCTCGATGCTCAAGAAGAAGAAGCCCTTTCCGACCTTCTCCACGAACTTTGACTTCAGCATCTTCTCCATAACCCCCAGCCTAGGGTTCACAAATGCCATCTGAGAAAAAGGGCAAAAGAAATGAGCAAACCATGCACATGCATGAGAGTTCCACCATATGCATTTGGTTGCGAATCGATATCATTAAACACGTGCTTACCCCTATTTTTCTCGATTGTAACATCCTTCTAGTCTCTAACAATGTCTCGAGTCCTGTCATGTCGATCGACGTGACGCCTACAAATAGAATATCATATTGTTAACTATAATTTATATCGAGCATAACCTAATTTCTCCAGTTACGAATATGAATAAAACGTAAAAACATATATCGTCGTAAATGTTGTCGCGTTCTCACCCGACAGTTCCAGTATAACGAACTCGACAGTATCCCCTTTATTATCAGGGTTCTCGTCCTCATCTTGAATCCACCTCAGAACCCTGCAAAGAATATAATTCAAGGATAGGAACATGAATATACAAGTTTTTCAAATTTGTTTCGAACTAAGGGGAAAATGGAATTAAACTATTGATTAATTGTTATGACCTTTCTCTAATGTAGTTTGCATTAGCATAGTAAATGGGCGAACCAAGTTGCAAGGCGAGCAACCCTGGCGCTCTGGTGCCATCTGGATACTGCTCCATGTCACGGTACAACGTGGTTCCAGGCATCTTCCCTAGCTTGCAAGTTGCTGGTCTTGCCACGTACAGAAGCGCTCTCAACAATGCCAGCCCAATCTAAAGGGAGAGAAAAACAAAGTTTTGTTAGTGTCATTGAACTCGAGCTGTTGTGAAACGTTCATTTTTTTTTTTAGGTACCGATAGCATGAGGCCGTAGTCCATGGAGAGGAAGGTGACGCCGAGGAAGCCAGCCATACAGATTAGGAAGTCGAATTTGTCGACCTTGAAGAGGTGGTGCATTTCTTCGTAATCGATGAGGCCGAGCATCGCGGACATGATGATGGCGGCTAGGGCAACCAGAGGTGTGTACTTGAAGACGGGAGCGAGGAAGAGGAGGGTGAACATCATGCATATCGCCATTACAATGTTGGACAGTGCACTCTTGCACCCGGCGTTGAAGTTCACCGCAGTCTTTGAGAACGGGCCTTTAGAAAGAGAGTGAAATCTAGTTAAGTTCGGGTATTGTTTTGTAATAAAATTCGGTGAGGGTCCAGGGATGTGCAACGGTTTGATTTGGTGCGGACCAGATGGCATGTCTAAACCAGATCACTAGTTCGATTATAATGCAGAACGGTCATTGATCGCATGAATTCTATAATTGTTGAAGAAAAATGGACTAAATTGATATTTAGGTCGGGCTAAAACAGACCGATATGCAATCATAACTTAGTGAGGAGAGTGCAACGGTTTGATCCGTACGCCTAAACCAGATCATATCGAACTGAATATAATGCGACTTGATCATTGATCTCATGAATTTATAAATATTGAAGAAAAATAGACCAAATTGACATTTCGACTGGACCAAACCCAACCAATTGCAATGATGATCTGTTCCTTAGTTCTAAGATTTCTTTTAATATTGGATCATGGTTCTCGTGATTTCATCCGGTCCATACCAGACCATTGCACACTCCTAACTGGAAAAAGTACAATTTCAATCCTCGATTTTCATTTAAACCCCCCAACTTAATATCATAGTGCCGAACAAACTAGAGCCACGCATATTTAGGTTTGGATGTTCAGGTTCGGTTCAACGGGTTAATAAAAACCCAATTTGTCGGTTAATGGGTATTCGATAGTTAAAATGGAACGAATAAAATGGTCTCGGTTGTGGATTTAGGCTATCTTTCGGGTTTCAGAGTAACCGCAAACCAAACCAAATTTGGAAATAATCAAATATCCAACTCTACCATGTGATTCCAACTCCAAGGTCCAACCAAATTATGGACCAACCCCAATGGGTTATTAGGTTCAATGTGGGTAACCGAAGTATAACCGAAAACCGAAACACTCGGAGACTAATCCGAAACAATTTTAAGTTTGGGGGCTCAATTGGAGGAAAGTTAAAGTTTACGTACCAGTGGTCAAGTAGCATGAGAAGAAAGATCCAATGATGTTCATGAGGCCAAAAGCCACCATCTCCTTGTTGCCGTCGATTTGGTCGTTCTTCAATATGGCAAAGCTTCTTCCTATTGCTATTCCTTCCTGCAATTTTTTTGTTTTTTAATTTTTAGACATATCCAAAGAAATATGGATGATTACGTCGGGCCATCGACATCATACGCTCTATTGAAATAGATTTCGTGGAAAACCAGCTAAGGGATTCATAAAGAAAAATGGATGATCAAAATGGAAATTGTGCTAGAAGAGAGGTTCTTTGTTCTTACAGTCATAGCAATCGCGCCAGCAATGAGACCTGCTTTAATGGTGGCAGATAGGTACTTTGAGTTGAAGTTCAGGTGATGGATGGAGATGGGGTTTAATCCCTTTTTGAGCTCTCCCACCTGGCACGATACAAAACGTGTTTATGTCGTTGGATTGAATTAGTATATTTTTTACGCTTCACGTTAATATTGTAGTGCAATTGATCAGGTTGTTGATTAAACTCGATTTACTGATAGAGCTAATTAATTTGAATGATGATATGATTGCATCAATTTTTATTGGTGGATTTAGATTGCGGTGACTTACAATTTGGATGCCATGCTTTTCAGCATCCAGAAAATAGGCAAAAATGCAGCCTATGATAACCACCAACATAGGAGCAATGGCCGATACCCAAAACAGCTTTGGCTTCTTTTTCCTCTGCATGCAAGCGAAGTGATTAATTAATTATGATTCCAGAGGCATGGATAAAATTGGAGAGTAGTTTGATAATAATGAGACTAATCTTAAGTAGTAATACAAAAAGAGTACTTTAATTACAAACTTAGACTAATAATGAGGATCAATAATCATATATTAGGATAGTGAAACCGTATATCTTACAATGAAACGAGTGAGTTGCAAGAAAGCAAGGAAAACCACGCCCACTACTATGCTTTGCCATCTCATCTGCACCCAAAATTCATTAGAACAATGAGATAAAAAAAAATTATATCCGAAAAGCTAGCTAATTAAAATTCCTATGCAATCGCCGCTACAATATTATTTTAAATTGTTACAAAGTAATACAGGATGATTACTACAAAGACTCAAACATACAACCTCCTAAATCTAAATTAAGCTTTTACCAATTCCACCTACTGGCGGTGGTAAAAAAAATTAATTTCATTACTTTTGGGTTATGAATAATCTATTTTCCTTTCTTTTCTCACACTAGAAAGTCCATTGAATCATAATCATTCTTCCACCACTAGCTTGCCCATAGCTTCATACTCTTGGGAGAGATTTTCCAAGATCCACTCAATTATAACAGAATTTTCTCAAAGATTTATCAGTTTCATCTTTTTCCTATATATAGGGAAACTCCAACTACTATATATGCCAAAAGGGTATTTTTACCTGCCAATACTTTCCCTTAAAAATCTTGTCATTAATTAATTACGACCCAATATTACTTTTTTTTACAAAAAAAAAAAAAGGTTCATCGACAAAATGGCTTTAGTCAGTTTCCTTTCTTGTTCATACGAATAGGTGCATGAAAAGCGATAATTAACTTATATATCCCCTTTCTTTATTGGAATATTCATTCATTATCTCAATTTTCCGATACCGGTAAGGAATTCCTATAAATCAGCGGTAGTTTGAACGAAGATCACGGGAAGATAGCTTTAGATGTAAATTTTCGGTCGCTAAAAACTGTGTATTATTATTATACCTCGCTTCTGTTTTTGAAAATGGCTTTGAAAACATGCACGACGTCGGTGTGGGTCGTGAAATGCTTCAGCCCGAAGATCGACTTCAGCTGTTGCAGGCAAATGATCGTGGCCGTCCCCGACATGAACCCGGTGATCGTCGAATGCGACAGAAAATCCACCAGAATCCCCAGCCTGTGTCGTCATTAAAACACCACCACTATTAGCGACGATAAAATAAACAGAAAGGCATAAAAAGTTTTACTAACGGGAACACAATTGGTCGTTAATTAATTAATTAATTACCTTAGAACGCCTAACAGGAACTGAAACACTCCGGTGAGGAAGCAGGCCGTGAAAACCAAATGAAGGTACAGCGTCGGGTTCTCCGTCGCCGACACCTCCGCCCCGATCGTGTTCGCCATTATCATCGACGCCGATGCCACCGTCCCCACCGCCAGATGCTTCGAGCTCCCGAACACCGCGTACACTAGCGGCGGCACAAAGCTGGTGTCTGCACCAAAATCAATTGACACCATTATTTTCGTCGTAACAAAAAAATGACTTCTCAACAAGTCATCCATCTCAGTATTACTATACGACGTTTGAATCACACACACTAGCATTGTTACGATCCCACACTCAATTTTTGTCATAAAAAACATGATATCTTAATTTCCAATCCCATTGTCTAATTATTTTCATCATCAAGACATTTCCAACAGGTCATCTAGCTATCTTAGTTGGGATAAAAATAGAATTTGACACATTATGATCTGACACACATTTTTACACCAAAATTTACCAATCGATATTGCAAAATTTCGAATTCTCTGATGAAGAAATGAATTTTTACGTAGGAACATCTACCGCGCTCTAGATTGAGGACTAACGAAAAAAATTCGATTTACGTACAGAGGCCGACGATGGGAGGGATGTTGGCGAGCTTGGCGTAGCTGATGCCCTGAGGGATGGCGAGGCTGGTGATGGTGATTCCGGCGAGGATGTCGTATTGGAGCAGCCGGATGTCGTATTTGGGGAGCCACTCGAAGATTGGGACGAAGTAATCGAGCGTGGCCTTGAGCCGGGCCACGGGCGTGTGCCGGTTCCGGATTGTGCGGAACGGGTCGTCGGGAAAGAGTGTCTCCTTGCAGTGGGATCCGAATTTGAACCCGAAACTCCTCGGGTCGGCGTAGCTCACCTCATGACCCGTACCCATATTTTTTTTTAGTTTCTACGAGACAGAAAGAAGAGAGTGAGAAGCTAAAAGGGTTTTGTTTTCTCTGCTGCTGAAGAGGGGGAATGAGAAGGAGAAGAAATGGAAGAGTGTTTATATAGAGGAGGAAGAAGAAGAAAGTGGATAAAAGGCTAAAAAACCGACCTTTAAAACCCACTAGCTGCACCACTTTTTGTTTGTTTTAACTTTTTGGGATTTTGGATTTGACAATGGATGATTTAGAGGTTGGAGCAAAAATTTGGAGTTGTTTTTGTGGTTAATTAGGATGAGATTAAGGGGAAAGGAAAGACTAAAAGATAAGGATGGATTTACTTTAGTTAATAGTAATATATGGGTCTAATTGGATTCTACTGATTTGCTTACTTGATTATGATGCTTTTTGTACTATTAACAGGGAGATAATTACTGTGTGGCTTGTCCGAGTCAGTAGAGCTTTCTACCCCACTAATTTTTTTTACCACATGGATTACTCTCACTGTGTTTACTCGGTAAAAGTTTCTTTTTTCTTCGACTTTTTGTTTTCTGTTTTGGTTCTTTGTGACTAAAACCTTTTGTAAGTAAATGATTCACCTACTGAACAATGCATGTATAGAAAAGTTAATTAGTACCACGATTTAATGAAATTAATTAAGAAATTGTTTGATAATTATCAATACTTACTTTTCGATATTATATTTTTCAATATGTCATAAGTGGTGCCAATATTCAAGAAGTGTAGTTAAAATATTTGAGCCATTTCATTCCCACTCTTAAAATAAATCACCTACTAAACATGTATAAAAGTCAGTACATAATTTAATGAAAATTAAATACTTTACTGTATGATAATTATTAATATTTACCTTTGTATAGATAGTTTTCAATATGTCATAAGTGTTGCCAGAATTAAAAAACGGTAATGATGATAATATCGTATCAATAAGGGTTATAGGTATAATATGTCCTTCTACTATGACGTTTTATCAAACATGTCCCTATACTATTTTTTACATCAAGCATGCCCCTGTACTTTGTAAAAAAGATCAAACATGTCCTTTTGTTAAAATTTTCGTCCAAAAACCATTAACCAAGGCCGAATTTTGGTTTGGGCGACACAAATGTCTACAATATCCCTAATAATTTCACTTTATAATTTATTTTGGTTCTTTTGTATAGCCAAATAACTCAAATAATTTAACTTTGAAGAGATATAGAGGAATAAAACGGGGGACAAAACTATCATTTTCCCTCCCATTTGCTGATGTTGGGTCGTCAAAATATCGGTTCAACTATGATTGACGATTTTTTCAATCAAAATTTTAACAGAAGGACATGTTTGATAATTTTTTTGAAGTATAGGGGCATGTTTGATGTAAAAAACAGTAGAGGGTCATATTTGATAAAACGTCATAATAGAGGGGCATATTATACCTATAACTATAACCATATCAATAAAACAACTTTGTTGCAGAAGCTCCAAAGTATTATATGTTCTATTCTTAAGATTTTTTTTTTTTTTTTTTGGGTTTTCTCACAAGCCCTTATTGTAAAAATTTCTGGCTCGACTTATATTTTTGGAATATAATTTCGTTTGATAAAAATTGAGAGCACCGGTTTAAATAAAATCACACTTGTTGTTTTGGTTTGAAGTCAGATTATCTGTTGTCAACTGAAAGTTAATCCCTCTGTAATTTGTATCTGATCATGCATAATGGAACTGATATCTCATATCCCTGTATCTGCTAACATAAACCATATTATTGAACCACATAAATTTGTGTTACATTTACTTTCTTGCATTGTCAATTACCTTAATTGTTATAGCACCTCTGAATCTTTTGTAACCCTTTTAAAATCTGACCTTGGCTGCTCGCTTGTGTTGCCCCTAACTACCTTGAGAGGCCAAGTTTAATCAGCTAAGAAATTGTTAATCACAAAAGCTCAGTTCAAAACAAACAATAGACAAGCTCCTAAAATGGCAAAAAGGGCAATACGATCAGTTGATCCCTTTGCATCTATCTCTCTCCGAATCGGGTCGGTCCCGCGCACCTCAACGGCCCGACTGGTTAATTTATGCAACACTTATTTGAAAGTGGAGACGAAGTTAGGTGGCGATATTGGGCAGCTTTTCTTCCCCAAAAACGGATAAAAGGGAGAGCTCGAAATGATGAGTGGAGGAGACGACTGAAAACGTGGTTTTCTTCCCACTTCGCCATATAACGCCTTCCCCAGAGGTAAGCAAACGAATGTGATTTTACTTCATCTTTCTAGCTAGCCAACTAGCACACTTCCATCATGGATGAGTTTGAAACGCAAGTTCTCTTTCGGTAGGCTAGCTAGCTTGGTATAACTACCTAGGTCCTTCCTAATTAACACTCAGTACATTCAAGAACGGAGCCAGAAATTTGAATAAGCTAGTCAGAAAATGTAAATTTAAAAGAGGAGTTAAAACATTACCGATCGCTCTATTTTTTTGAATTTGTTACAAGTTTTACATGCGTTTTAATGTATAACATTCACTTACCTTCAACTTAACTCCGCTACTATCTATACCCGAATCATAGATTTAGACTTTGTTCGCATGATCATTTGAATTTTTGTTTATTTGGCTTTGGATTGAAAGTCACGGGAATCGCACTAGGATCCAATTTACGTGTGGGCTTTTACACCTATGTTTTCTATTAAAGGTATGTTTTAACCTTTTTTTGGGTATGTATATGTAAAAAAACCTTCTTACCCTTTTATAATACACACTATTTTCAATATAGTGAAACCCGTTTCTCCTGTTCGTCGACTAGGCAAGACATATGCATTAATGAACCAAATATGTATATTGATTTACTTCTTCCTTTGTCAATTTTCTGCTCCGTTGCCACATGGTTACTCTTTTGTGTGATTCTGACACTCAAGAGTGAAGTTGGGATTTCATTTGCTTGTGGAATTTAGGTGATGCATTTGTCACTCAAATACAAAGCATTATGTATTTGATAAAAAAAAATTGTTTGTTGAGGTATACAAATATGTGGGTTTCACAGATTTGAACCTAATTTTTAGCGCCAAATTCGTGGACTCAATGTATTTACAAATACCACATTTCATTTAGTATTTGATCATGGAAGGCAATGATTTGAGACCCATGGTACAAAAATCTTTAAATCCAAGATCAAAATCAAATAAACAAACAATATTATCTTTCAAATACAAAATGAAACAAATTCATCATAAATCCAACAGTTTTTAAAACTAAAAACCTTTATTTTCAAATCCAACAAGCAAACGAGCACTTGAGTGTTTTATACTGTGGTAATATTATGAATATTATGACGGGTGAAAATGAATTTTCTCGTAGTTTGATGAGACCTAATATCTTGCCACCTTCTCATTTTCTCGTATATTTTCAAAATATACGAATAGAAATAATAATTTTAGAAAAAATATTTCTCACTAAACTACACGATACCTCTAAAATTCTAACCAATGCTAGACAAGCGTTCACTCGAACTCACCAATGGTGAGCGCTCAATGGTTTCTTTTGTGTGCTGGTTCTTTGTCACTTCCCACGAGCGTGATTATTGGAAAGTTTAAATGAATAATGACATTAATTAACCGATGCATCAATAACGAGTTTCCCTACCTCCTTCCTATTTTCTGAATTATTAACTCAATAATTCCCTCGAGTTAATGATGTTCGATTGGGCCAAACGAAAAAGTTTGCAATAATTTCTCCTTAATTAAGTCAGGAAAAGCCAAAGAGAGGCTAATGTAGTCATGTGTATTGTGTAATAACTAATAAGTTAATGGTAGTGCGCAATTATTCCCTCCCGCGAAATATTGTTGACTTCTATAACTCATTTCATGAACTCGGGGGTGGATTGCAAAACTGGATTTGGAGCAATGCAGTCAAAATCGCGCTCTAAAACTTAAAAGTTTACGTTTTTACCTTTTTGGGTCACCACAACGTTTCTACGTAGAATCATGATTTTCCCTTACAAATGTGGTCAAAATCTACGTTTTAAAACTTAAAAGCTTACGATTTTACGCTTCTAGCTCACCCAACCGCTTCTAGGTAGAATCGCGTTTTTGACTGCATTGATTTGGAGTATGGATTTATAAAATTCTTATATTTAGCCGAATTAAATTTATCTTTTTCTGTTTTCACTTTTTTATTCTAGATTTTAGGTTTAGAAAATTACATCTATAAAATATGATAATATCAAATTTTTCATACATAAAATTGTATAGAGGATTTTTTTCAGCTTTATCTCCCTCTCTTTTTTATTTATTTATTATCTTGCCAAAGTTAAGGATAAACGTTATAGTTGGTACAAAGTTAGATTCTATATTTTTCATTAAATGTTTCCAACAATCACAATTATCAAACATATAATCTCTTTTCAACAATTTGGAAAGTTATAATTTTCAATTTTTAAGAGTTTGTTATTCGTCGCCCTAATTTAAAACGTATTTTTCGGATGATGAAATAGAAAGGACAAAAATACAAATTTATTTTAAATTATGGCAAGTAAAAAGGGATACCGTATTCATAAAAAACGGGATACCGTGACAATGTAACATTTTATCATTATTTTAATTTTTTTGCATAGAGAAGAGGAGCATGAAATTTGATGCATTGATTGCTTATAAGGATTAATTTTTTTAATCTTTTACTTAAATTCATGAATTCACGTTTCCCCTTGAAAAAATAGATAAAACATTGCAAAATTAATTTGTTTCTAGTTCAACATTATATGAATTTACGGTACAAATTCAATTAAAGATACCGTTCTCGCTGCTGAACTCACATTATTCTCCACACCAGTTCCCCTTCCATTTCCTTTTGCCAAACGAGTAATGCTAGTTGGCGTTCATAGTATCGAAATCTTTGCAACAAATGAAAGATACGGGGCCAAAAAATTAAGCGAGTTATGGAAATAAAATAAAAGTTCCTTTTAAAATAATTTGGTTATATAAAATGTCACCTTTTTTAAAAAAAAAATTGGTTCTATAAAATGTCAAATGAATTTTACATGTGTTTTGAAGTGTAGTTGAAATGATTGCTGACTGTCGATAAATAGAAGTCAAACTTCTAAGTCTAACAAAAGCTAGCGTACATTTCTCCTTTTAACAAAGAGGACATATTGAACTTGGAACCCTAGCTAGCCTGTTGAATGAAATGCATTTGATCAGATCAGGATTTATAAGAAATTAATTTGTCATTTGCAATCGGAAACACGTGTCCTCCACAAATTCCCCTCTTTTTTGACGGCCTTGTCCTCCAAAAATCCTTGGATAGCACATAATCTTTGATTCTCTGATCACCATTTCCATAATTAACCAGTTAACCACCCACTAACTTTGTATTGTTCATGCATCAACCCTGGAGCCGACCTTGAATTGAACTTGATCGCACTTACTTAGAAGGCGCGGGAAGCCGGCGGGGCTGGTAATGGATTGGAAATGCTAGTGGGGGAAGATGGTTTTGTGGGTTTTCTCTGCTTTTAATTGTTGGTCTAACGGAGAAGTTTCCGGTTAATGGGATTGGGGTGAAGGGATCAACTTTCAGAGCACTAATTTTCTGTTTGTGGTGGTCGCTCAGGTTAGTAACAAGGTGGCAAATGCATTGGATTCATGAGATTTGATTAAATGAATTTAATTGGTTATGTTGTATAAGATTTGTTGATGCCACAATACTCCCTCTCCACGTGGCTCCACCACAGCTTCACGCCGAGCGCTTGGACCCTGCGGGACGGGCGCCTAGTGGGCTAGACCCGTCCGTTAGCACTCCAACGATCAAGTCAGGAACAATTCTAGAGAGAGAAGTGAAGAAAGAAGTTTAGTGTGAGAAAGACCGACCTGCTTAAATGCTACCTACCGAGTGCTATTTATACTACCCGAGCTCCTCAACCACCTTCCGACCAACTCCTGCCACAAAGCCTTACGTCATTCCCTCATTAAATGCCTGGTCTGGTCTAACTCCTACGCGCCTACACGTGGCGCGCTGTCCATCTTCCACGTCGGGGCGCATAGGGGGACCACTTGCCTCGTGGCGCCCTTCTGACTCCGCTCGTCCGTACTTCCTTGTCTGCGAGTCTATTTTGTCGCTATGCGCCCTTCTTCCCTTGAGACTGCCTAGGTCATGCCCTAGGGAGGCCATGAATGGGCTTCAAGCCCAACAGGCTTTTTGACTCTCATGGGCTCTTCTCTGCTACCCCAAATAGCCATAAATGGGCTTCGGGCCCAACAGGCTTTTTAGCTTTTATGGGTTCTTCCTTACTAACCCAACAATTGCCCCCCAGTTAGGCGCTCACAGGTGGGCGCCTAACTATGAACCCATATGTGCACGCGTCCTCCGGAAGTGCGGGACAATCCGCAGACACACCCATGACCCTTCGACCTGTGGGGCGTCTGAGTACAACTTGCCCCCCATTCCACACGTAACAATTTTCGCCTTTTCATATCGACTTCATCAGAAAATACCCTTCGGCTTTGGGGGGCGCCTGAATTCCCTTCATTCATTGCCCTTGCGCCTTACTTGACTCTGATGCGTCTGTTACAGCTTGCGCGTCCACCCCTCGCGCCCCTTATGCGATCGTTGTATTTCCCCCTCTTAGACACGTCCATTGTAGTTCATGCGCCCCATTCTTGCTCTAAACGTCTCCTCGTTTCCTAGGCGCGCGTCCGTACTTGCCGCCCCCACTCGGCATCCGTTCAAAATTTGAATTTCAAATTTCAAATTTAAAAAAAAAAATTCAAATTTCAAACGGAGGGCGAGAATCTGCCGTTAAACGCACGCATATCTCGAGGCGACCTTTCGTCTCCCCGCCCTTCTCTTATAAATATACACCATCTTCTCCTCCCCTCTTCATTCGACCTCCCATTGTTTCTCTCTCTAGCTCTTATTTCCTCTTATTGCTCTCCCTTCTCTCTAGCCCACGCGCCCCCCTCACTCTTATCTGTGCGCTCGTCTCACTTTTACCATCATGTCTCTTCCAAAATCTGGTGCCGCCACTACACCCGCGGAAAAGGGCGGACACTCGGCGCCCAGTATGCTCGACGTGCTCGAGCAGCACCTGTCGCCCGACCCTCTTCGAAACCAAGATCAGCGGGCGCCTCGACCCCATAAGGAAGCGCCTAAGAAGCCGACGTCCACCTCTTCTCCTGCGCCCCAACACGCGGAGGCGCCTAAGAAGCCGACCTCCACCACTTCTCCTGCGCCCCTGGACGAGGAGGCGCCCGATACAGCAACGGCCTCGGATGCGCCCACCTCTACCACGCAGGCGCCTGAATCGACCAAACAGAGTAATGTCCCCCTTTTCCTCTGCTTTTTAAATTTCCCATTCGTTTCGAACCTTTGCTAGGCGCCCCCGATAGGTATTGGGTCCCTAGTATTGACCAAAGGCGCTTGGATCACTTTTAGGCTCCGCGCCTACCTCATCAGAGTCGAGCGATGCGGCTGCCTCTCCGGTCTCCATTGATTCAGGCGCCCCCGAAGATGGGTCATTCAAGATAGTTGCTTGGGAAAATACATGGCCACAAGGGGAGGCGCCCGGTAACACCAGCAAACTATCCGTGAGGCGTGCCGGGCCAAAGCACACTTCCACCATCAAGATAACCGAAATGCACCGATTGATTACCTCCTGCAATCTGCCTCGCACATGGTCCTACGCGCCTGCATCTCCGATTGCCAGGGTGGGAGCAATCGGTCCACGGTGGCTCGGCATATATAGGGAGTATTTCAAGTTTGGGCTACGCTTCCCATTAGATTCGATTTTGGAGGGACTTCTCACCACATGCGCCTGCTCCATTGGGCGCCTATCTCCTTCGATCTTTTTGATTCATGTCTTATTCAAGCTTAAGTGTCGGCAGCACAACATTGCCCCGACGTTTAAGCTCTTCCGGTACTTCTTCACTATGACCAGTAGTGACAATTGCCTGTCTCTACAGAGGCGCCTAGATATCCCAGGTCACTTTGTAGAAGATTGCCCCAAGTTAGGGAGGAAGTGGTATAGGGGTTTCTTTTTCATCAAGGCACGAGCAGAAACGTTTTATGAGAGCGGCGAGCGCTTCATACGTGATTGGGCAATAGGCAGTACCACACGCTTCAACGTGGAGGTAGAGTTATCCGATATCGAGAAAGAGCATGCGCGCCTATTATGCATGCATCCGGTGAACCTTAGTTCCACAGCTGCTAGGACTCCTGTCTTACACGAGTACTACGCCGACGGTAGGTGGGCGCCTAGTAGCGTATGCGTGTCATTAAAAAGTGTGTTTACGTTCATGCTGATTTACTTACGCATAACGATCATTCTGCCTTTACTTACTCGTTTGTACTTTGCTGCAGGTGTGGATTTCACCACCATTGCCTCTTTTATGAGGACTCAACTGGAGGGCATGGGTCTGGATTACAAGGCGCCCGACTTCGGCGATAAAAGGAAGGGCGCTTCGAAGAAAGGGAAGGGCAAGTCTTCCTCTTCCGGAGTTAAGGCCAATGCGCCTGCTGCACCCAAGCAAGGGCAGAAGCGCTCAACCCCGCGGCGCATCAAACCACAGAAGGTGTCGAGCGCCCCCGCAGCAGAGGAAGAGGAGGCGCCCACCAACGTGCAAATCGTCGAGGAGGCGCATACGGCCATCATCCCTTCTGATCCCGAGTTGGACATTGACGACGTCCCTCTTGTGGCTAAATTGAAGAGGAAGCAGGTGGAGGGGGAAGCTTCGGCGCCTAGCAAGAAGCGGCGCACCAGCGCGGAGGAACGAGTCCCAGCCTTTGTTGAAAAATGGCTACAACCACCAAAGCATAAGGTCAACATCGAATGCTCGGACAGATCTGCTTTGGAGAGAGGCTCCGCGCTTGGGTTTGCCTTTCATGCGTCCGAGGTGCTGAGGGCGCCCAGCGATGTTGATGGTCGGAACTTATGGGGAGAGGTCGCACGAATGGGCGCCCAGGTAGGTTGATCGTGTCTTCTTTTCGCATGCACTACACATATACATTTCTTATTCACTTGCTATATTTTTACTTTGTTAGATGTTGTTTCTTGCCAAGAACGGCGCATTGGCTAACGAGGCGCTACGCCTTGGAGAAGCTGAAGCGCTCAACTCCCTAAGCGCCATGAAGGATGACCTAGAAACGGCGCAGAGGCGCCAGGCAGAGCTAGCGGAGGCGTGCGAGACTGCCAACCTGGAGGCTGCAAAAGCGGCTTCACTCGTCCAAAAATCCATCGATGATGAGAAGCAGAAAATGAAGTTGGAATATGAGGCCCAGTTCGAGACTGCGAGGAGGGCGCATCATGAGGAGGTTGCCAAGCTTAGGAAGGAAAAAGATGATCTGGAAAAGGAGACAGGCTCCCAAAGGAGCGAGATTGACCTTCTCATCGAGGAGAAGAAGGCATTGCAAAAGGAGAAGAAGATCTTAGCTCAGGAGAACAAGAGGCGCCAAGAGGAGCTGGAGGCGCTTAAAGCGAAGGGAAGTGGCTCCGAGGCGCCTACATCAGATCTGGCACTGAAGGCGCAGGCGTCCCTTAACAGTATCCTAATTCTGAAGAGGAAGCTCGAAGCTGATCATCCTACCATCAACTGGGACGTGAAGGAGATGGCCAACTACGTGATTGACTTCATGTCTAGTGGGCGCCCTATCGTTGACGTTGCGCCTGCGCCTCCCGAGGGATTCGCGGGTGAAGAGAGTTCGGATTCGGGCTCGGAGTCCAGTGATGATTCGGAGGGAGAGGAGTAGATGGACTATTTTCCTTAGTGTTTGCCATTTAGCCTTTGCGCCTCCATTTTGTAGAACTCTTGGGCGTCTGTTACTTTGCACGATGTGTTGCCAGCATGTTGCACTTCTTTTATTTTGCTTTCCTAACTTTTCTAGACTTTTTCATAATATGCACATCTAGACTTTATTGATACCCTACTCCCATGCCTCCATTACATTCTGCTATTTATTGCCTTATGGCGTGCTGATAAGGGCGCTATTTCCGGGCGCATTCTTTTCATTTATGATTGAGGGCACAAGTGTTGGGTGCGAGGGCGCATTACGTGTTAGGCGCATTCTTTTCATTTCTGATTGAGGGCACAAGTGTTGGGTGCGAGGGCGCATTGCATGTTGGGCGCATTCAGGGCACCAAGCATGGGTGCAAGAGACGAGTTAAAAGAGTATCAATGTATATGTATATATTCCGATTTCAAAAAGAAGACTTTGGGGCGCTAATTCGGGCGCTTTAAGTATCCCGGGCGCTTAAAGGGCGCTTTACATAAACCTTAAAGGGCGCTATATACGGGCGCTTGCAATACTATAGGCGCACGTATGCGCTGCTTCCTACTCTTACTAAAAAACTCCCCAAAGCTTGGTGTCTTCTTCCTCCCCCATCACTCACTATGCGCCCCTTCTAGGGCTCTATCCTCCTCCTCTGCCATATTTGCTTCCGTAAGCCCATACCTTCGCAAATTCTGCGCATTCCAAGTTCTTTTGACTTTCTTCCCCGACAAGTGCTCCAGCTTGAACGTGCCCGGTCCGACTACTTCGTGCACGCGGTACGGCCCTTTCCACTTTGGTGCCAATTTCCCTTCGGTGGCTTTTGGGCGAAAGTCACGCTTCAGCACCAAGCTCCCGGCCACTATGTCATGCGGGCGCATCTTCTTGTTGTAGTACCTGGCGACCTGTGCTTTCATCGCTTCTAGGCGCAGGGCGGCTTTTTCGCGGCGTTCATCGAGGAGATCCAATTCAGTGATCCGCTCTTGCTCCTCCATCGACTCCACCCTATGTTGATGCCACAATACTCCCTCTCCACGTGGCTCCACCACAGCTTCACGCCGAGCGCTTGGACCCTGCGGGACGGGCGCCTAGTGGGCTAGACCCGTCCGTTAGCACTCCAACGATCAAGTCAGGAACAATTCTAGAGAGAGAAGTGAAGAAAGAAGTTTAGTGTGAGAAAGACCGACCTGCTTAAATGCTACCTACCGAGTGCTATTTATACTACCCGAGCTCCTCAACCACCTTCCGACCAACTCCTGCCACAAAGCCTTACGTCATTCCCTCATTAAATGCCTGGTCTGGTCTAACGCCTACGCGCCTACACGTGGCGCGCTGTCCATCTTCCACGTCGGGGCGCATAGGGGGACCACTTGCCTCGTGGCGCCCTTCTGACTCCGCTCGTCCGTACTTCCTTGTCTGCGAGTCTATTTTGTCGCTATGCGCCCTTCTTCCCTTGAGACTGCCTAGGTCATGCCCTAGGGAGGCCATGAATGGGCTTCAAGCCCAACAGGCTTTTTGACTCTCATGGGCTCTTCTCTGCTACCCCAAATAGCCATAAATGGGCTTCGGGCCCAACAGGCTTTTTAGCTTTTATGGGTTCTTCCTTACTACCCCAACAAGATTGGTTATTGAACATCTCCCAATCATTCGAGTTATTGAGATCAACTGATTTTTGACATGATATCAGAGCCTGCAGTGATCGAGAGGTCTTGGTAAGCGCGTATGGTGTTTGATGAGTGAATGTGCAAACTTCAACCCTACATATGATTGACTTTGGTTAATGGATACTAGTGACATCTAAATCTTGAATCATTTTGAAAAGTTTAGATACTAAAATATCATCATATAAAAATTTATATACCAAAGTGTTATTTTAATGAAATTTTTATAAAATATTAAACAAAGGTATCAAATTATATAAAAAATATTTTTTGAAAAATATTAAACAAAGCTGATTTTGACATGATATCAGAGTCGCGGACTACGTCGCTTTCTTTAAAACGTTCTTGGCACTGCCTTTGTTGCTCACGGAAGACTATCAACCGGTCGTCTCCATGATAAAACAGCTCCTCTTGTGCTCGGCGGTTTTGTGTGAAAACCGGAGCTCTATGAACACACACTCTCTCTCGTGTTTCTATTAGATTGTGGTGTGTTTAGAGGGGTTGGGGAGATGACTATTTGTAGTAGCCGAGACCCCTACAACCATTTCAGAAATGTCTTCTCTTGCACCCTACAACATCAATCGAAAGGCAAATTTTCTATCTTGAGGGGCCAAAATAACGTTATTGAAAAAAGTTTTTGTCTTGCATACCAATGTACCATGTGTTTAGGTTGAGAGGTTGTGCATCAGTTATCCATTGCATTAAAAGATTAATGAGCAATCATTTTTTTAGTTGGGATTGGAATATGGTGGGATACTATGAAAGCCCTAGGTTGGAGGTACCACTTGGGGTAAGTGATGTATCTCCAGGTGACACTTCAACCGCAATGGATTTTCGAACATGTATTATAAAAATTGGAGTAATTGGATGGAAAGGGCTTCTAAACGACTTCAGAAATTTTCTCATATTTTGGATTATTTTTTCACCACTATATCATGTATCGTATCAACATTTGGAGTCATTGTCAGGGACATTTTAGTTGTACGAAAGAAGCAATACAGTTAGTGTTCACTATCATTCTAATTTTCTATTATCACTCATCTTGCTCTTCACTGGTATTTCTTGTCTAAATTTTCAAGAATCCATTATCATGGGCGATTAGAGACTAACATTGTGCGACTTCAGTCATTCCACTAAAAGGGCACGCCCAGAAATTGTTGAATTCATCCATTAGGAACCTTACCAATTTTTTAATGTTAGCAAACTCTATTTGATTAGATTCATTATTAATGTTACGCCACTATGCATAGAGGTGGCAATTGGATCGGATTCGTGGATTCGTGGATTGGATTGGTGGATCCATGGATCAAATGGATTGGATCCAATGGATTGGTGGATTCATGGATTGGATCAAATGGATCGGTGGATTGATCCATGAATCCAAATGACATCCAAGGCTTGGACCAAAATGTAAATTTTGAAAAGTTTAGGTACTAAAATGTCATAATGAAAAACTTTAGGTACCAAAATGTAATTTTCCAATGATTTTTTTAGTATAAAATATAAATTTTAGGTACCAAAATGTAAAATCTAAAAAATGTAGGTACCAAATCGTAATTTGCCATTTGGATCCATGGATTGATCCATGAATCCACCAATCCAATTGGATTTGGATCAAATGAATTGGATTTAAATGGATTGGATTAAGTGGATAATTTGGTGGATGGATTGGATTGGATTCATGGATTTGGATCCTATTTGCCACCTCTAACTATGCATATTTAAGAAATTAGCTCTAGGTAGTGTAGGGACAATGGGTGAGATTGGATGAGTTTCCATTACAAATTGACACACCCGATTACTAATATGTTGGTACAATTTCAACCCTCCACTATGTTAAATTCAGAACAACAAGGAACATGATTACCGAATTTTGAGCCGAGTCGCGGACTACGTCGCTTTCTTTAAAACGTTCATGGCACTGCCTTTTTTGCGCACGGAAGACTATCAACCGGTCGTCTCCATGATAAAACAGCTCCTTTGTGCTCGGCGGTTTTGTGCGAAAACCGGAGCTCTATGAACACACACACTCTCTCTCGTGTTTCTGTTCGATTGTGGTGTGTTTAGAGAGGTTGGGTAGATGGCTATTTGTAGTAGCCGAGACCCCTAGGAATATACCCTCTTACTTGGGGAATAAGTCGGATAAATTAGAAAGATAATTACTTCCTTAATTAAAACGCGTCTGTAAGATAATTCCTCGACATAATTATATCTCGAATATTCCTTTGAGTGACTATCTTCGCATCTGTTAAGGATACAAGATAATCAAGTCATAATTGATTTTTAAATAAATAAATTCGGAATTTCTATGAAAAATATTCGGTCGGACGGCGTGCGCGTGTGTATGTGGTGGTTCGTTAGGTCCTCCCTCTCCCACAAAAGTGGGTCACCCCAAGGGGCATGCCCCTAAGAGAGAGGCAGTTATCTTTATACACACTTCATAGGCGTAAAACAATCAATTTGGTAGTTTTTCTCATTGAGACTTATAGTTTTCAAAAGCTATTCATTTCCAACAATCCCCCACTTGAATAGTTTTGAAACTATTTCTGAGCATCAACAGTTCCATAAGATCGAGCGCAAACTAAGGAATCGCGAAGATTTGAACCTTAGCGTAGTGGTTAAATCTGCAGAAAATGGATTTTAAAGGGCAGCAACTAGGGAGCTTAGTAGACCATTTTGGAGACTAGTTTTAGAGAGA
Organism: Linum tenue; assembly: GCA_946122785.1. NCBI lineage: Eukaryota > Viridiplantae > Streptophyta > Magnoliopsida > Malpighiales > Linaceae > Linum > Linum tenue. The sequence continues at coordinate 7,814,413 of CAMGYJ010000003.1, forward strand.
AAAATCAAAGGAGAGAGCTCACTTTGGCACACTTTGGAGTTGAGCATTTTGAAGAAAGGAAGACTCTTGTAAGATGGGGTTTAACTTCAACACTTAGTACTTTCTCTACTTCTTTGTTTTGGTAATTAATTATGATGTTGAATATTACCATGTTTATGTTCTTTCTTTTCACCATGAACTAATCCCCCAATTTTTGGGGGAAATTTATGGATTTCATTATATAGCATCGATGTTTTAATCACGACTATTTTCTCCTCCATTTTCTATCGTGTGAAATTGTTTACCGCTTTGTGTTGATTGGCCACCTTCACAGTGATTTGTAGTTTTCTAGGTTAATAACGATAGTGAAAACCTAGTAACCGAACAAATTTCACACGACATAATTGCCTAATGAAGAGATAGTGGATTAAATAGGGAATTATGCAGTCATTTTAGGGATATCGTTTTTAAGGCTAATTAATTAATTCAGTTAACTACGATAGTAAAATTTTGCTTAATTAGTTAGTACGTGACAATTCTCGATAGTGATAGCTATCAATTTAGAGGTATCCCGACTGAAGAAGGTAAAATAGTAAAATCTTGTGTTTCCCCCCGGAACTCTCCAATATCAATTTCTCAAAAATAGTTGATTTATCGAGTTACTTAATTTATGCGATCTTTGCGAATCATCACTTGATTACAACCTTTGCAATTCCTATAATTTTTTGAACTAAATTTTTTAATTATTAAATTTCACCAATCCCCTAGAGAACGATAATTTTACTTACACTTTATTACTTGTACGACACTGTGCACTTGCAGTTTTGTCGCCACCAAGTTTTTGGCGCCGTTGCCGGGGATCGAACTCGGGTCACCCGCGTGACAGGCGGGAATACTTACCACTATACTACAACGACAAATACATTCTCGTCGTTGTCGATTATGTATCAAAGTGGGTGGAGGCAGCCGCATTGCCAACCAATGAATCAAACACGGTGGTGAACTTCATGAGAAAGAACTTGTTCACCCATTTTGGAGTACCAAGGGTTGTCATAAGTGATGAAGGAACACATTTCACAAGCCGCGAGATGAATACACTTTTGACCAAATATGGAGTCAAACATCGCATTGCCACACCATACCATCCACAAACCAGCGGGCAAGTTGAAGTATCCAACCGCGAATTGAAGCACATCTTAGAGACCACCGTTAACTCCTCTCAGAAGGATTGGTTGAGGAAGTTGGATGATGCTCTGTGGGCCTATAAAACTGCCTATAAAACTCCATTAGGCATGTCTCCATACCGGCTAGTGTTTGGCAAAGCATGCCACTTACCGGTGGAGCTCAAACACAAGGCGTATTGGGCCATCAAGAGGTTGAATTATGATATGAAACAAGCCGGAGAAAAGAGACTCCTTCAATTGAATGAGCTAGACGAGATCCGCCTCAACGCCTATGAGAATGCCCGAATCTATAAGGAGAAGACGAAGAGGTGGCATGATCAACACATTGTAAGGCGAGAATTCAATGTAGGTGACAAGGTATTACTCTTCAACTCTCGTCTCCGCCTCTTTCCGGGCAAGTTGAAATCAAGGTGGTCCGGACCGTTCACGATGACCAAAGTCTTCCCTTATGGTGCCATCGAGATTCTTGGTGACAATGGAGTGTTCACGATGACCAAAGTCGACCTAATGACGTTAAACAAGCACTTCTTGAGAGACAACCCGAGGTTTGTTTTTCTAGCAAATTTTTTTTCCATAATTTCACTTAGTAGGACGTTTGAAGGATCTCCAAAAAAATTTGAGCTCAAAATTCGTTGAGGAAGGTATTTTTCCAATTTTATAGGTGCATTGGCAGAATGCTTTGGTGAAAATGTGCAGCGGAGAAATGCTTTTTGCAGTGGAGAAATGCAGTGTGGGGTGGAAGGCAATACTGATGGACTTGAAGTGCTAAAACACAATGAAAAAGAAAGGAGGGACCATGAAGCACTTTTCTTTTGTTTTTTTCTTATTAAAAAAATAAAAAAAGAAAGAAAACAAAGGGGTGTGCACGGCTGCACAACCCAAACAAAAAAATAAACAAACAAACAAAAAACAAAATTAAAAAAAAAAGAGAAAGAGAGAAGAAGTGGCGAGAGATTGGAGTCTCGGCCGCATGAGAAAAAAATGAATGCTAAAAGAAACACAAAAAAAAAAGAGAGAACAGAAACAATGAAAAAGCGGAACCCATAAAAAGAAGAAGAAAAACCTCTCAGTTTCTCTCTTCTTAATCCCCTCCCACGTTTTTTTTGGATTGCTAATCATCGCCCTTATCGCCATAGCCTAAAAATCTAAATTCCTCTATTACCCTTACTCTTTTATATTGTTAAAAATATAATGGGGTTTTACAAACGTATTTCATTCAACAACAAAAAAGCTTACTTCGCCATTTGTGTGAGAGAGTAGTTGAAGCAGGGATGTCAGGAACTTCGTCCGCCACCATGCCTTTATTAATCATGATAATTTAGGTCTTTCTCACACTTAAAAAGAAATGAGACCGAAGAGTAGTTAAAAGGGTTATATTATGATATACAAAATTTGTGTGAAATTTGGAATGGACGGAAATGTTGATGCGTGATGATGGTGTTGTTGTCGCTATCACTGCGCGATTCTGTCTAACTGCCGCTGTTCGTGTGGCTCGCAGCACCGCCGAGGACAAAGAAAAAATGAGCCTTTGGGATGAAGTAATCTCTTGGGGGACTCGCGCCTTCGTCTACCAGGCTGTTTGGAGAGCTCTCCGTCGGCGCTGGAGGGACGCCTGCACTGCAAATATTTGGCGGCGCAAGTGATTTGGAGGGCGACGCTAGTTGGAAGAAGATAAATGATAAGGAATTTTAGGGCCTTTTTTGTTTATTTTTATTTGGTTCGTTTGGGTTAATTTAGTACTTTTGTTTCTTAAATTAGGGCGATAGAAGTAAAATAAGGGCGACATATAGCCATTTTTTTTCTCCTTCTTCTTCTCCTTGTTCATTTTCTTTTTCGTTCTTGTTCTTCTTCCTTCTTCCTCGCATTCGTTCTTCTCCTGTTCTTTCAAAAATCTCACCAAAGTTTTCAAATTAATCCCAAGTTTCAGTCCATCCGTCAATTTCGTGACTCGCCCTCTTTATCAACCCAACCAATTCTACTCAATTCCTCCTTCTCCATCACTTTTGCCCAATTTCTAGGGTTTTCTAAAACCCAAATTCTGCTCATCAAATTTACAGAAATCCTTCTCCATCAACTCAAAATGACTCTAGTGCTCAAAATGACTCTAGTGCCAGGAATTAATTAGAATGGAGCATATTTCTTGTTGCAACCTGTGGTGAAGTACAAAGTTTGAGCAAAGAAGAAGACATCTTGGGTCTACTCTATATTTGGAAGAAATAGCTCTAGGAAGCAGCCATGGTGAGGAAGAAAAGGGATGGAGTATGCCATTTTCAAGTGATTGATCGGAGCATTGACGGAAAGACAGAATTCGGAAAATGAAATATGATTTACTCCTTAGATCTTCTCTCTGAAACCGGTCCACTTCCAGAGCCTAGACTAGAAGTTGCCGGAGTTGAATTTCCCTCCACGTTTCATAGGGTTGTAAAGGCAGCATTGGGAAGAAGAGAGTGGAAAGAGTTATTGTTATGCCTCTATCAGAAGGATCAAAACTTCAAATGATGGGAGACTATTCTCAAGCCACAATGGACACCTTTGACGATTCAAGGGAGCTGCCATATGAGCACCAAAGCTGCAGCAGTCATGTACCTCCACCACAAGCCAAGGAAAGTGCCAAAACCAAGCTGGGAGAGCCACTATTGAAGCAACCACGTTCCAACAACAATGCACCTCAACCGGAAAGAAAACAGAAGGCTAAAGACAGCAAAAAGAAGTCACCATCAAAGAGGCAAGCTCCCTCTCACAACCTACAGCCCAACAAAGAAGTAAAAAGGTCAAAACTACTCCAAAATCTAAACCGGCAGCAACAAACAGTGGAGTAGATGTCTCAAGACCTTTCGGTAAACCTCTCATTCCTCCTGAACATATGGAGAAATACAAGACTCTTCTTTCTCGGCCGATAATTCCCTCTCAATTTATGGATATGGATGTACTGAGAATTACTAGAATAGAGGAGAATGTGTTGAATAACTTCATAAATATGGGCTGGCCTAGATTTCCAGAATTGAGATTTCATACTTATGAGAAATTGACAAGAGCATTTCTAGCTACATTCGTTTTTCATAAAGATGGAATCAACAGCAAATTCCAGTTTTCTTTGGGAGGCAAGCAATTTGAGTTGTCATTGAGCCAAGTGCACAAGGCTTTGTTGTTTAATGGAGTAGCAACAACAGAACTGGAGTCCCCTTATGATGAAAAAGCCTTTTGGAGAAGAATTGCAAATGATGATAAGGAGTTCTACTCACAGAAGACAAGAAGAAAACCCATTCGGGATCCTGCTTTGGTGCTGGTACATCAGTACCTATGTCAGACATCTTTGGGTCGTGTATCCGACAACCCCGGTGTACACAATACCGACCTCCGCTTTCTCTACAGTTGTGTCACGAAGACTCCACTTGACTTGGGCTATTGGCTGGTAGTTCTTCTTGGTGAGAAAGCCTCAAAAGGATCAAAGGGAAACATCAGATTTGGAGGAAATATTACTGCTATAGCTCAAGCTTGTTGCGGATTTCCCAAGAATCCAAAAGGCATCGACAAATGCGAGGGAACAATAGTAATCGAACAAAGAACTCTATCAAACATGAACTACATAAGAATCACATCAAGAAGAAGGTACGTATCGATACCTGAGTTCAAAAAAATCAAGGAAGATCAAGCAAAAGCCAAGGCGGAGAAAACCACGACCAAGGATACAACACAAGAAGATGAATTAATTGCTGCCCGTGAAATAGAAACCTTGGCAATAGCTGCCAGCACCTTAGTAGCATCTTCAAGAATTCCCCCAGCTGATCCAAATCGCTCCACAAGCACCCCAACACAAGGCACTCACCCGACGGACATCATTGCTCACCTACAACAACATCTGGAGCAACAAGATCATAAGTACCAGCAACAGCAACACCAAAACAACATCCAACACCAACTCATTCAGAAAATAGCCGAGCATCTCAAGAAGAGTGGAATTGATTGCCCGAGCGACCTTCCACCACCTCCCACCTCATCCGCCCAGCATTTGTCCTGAGGTTTTTCATCTTTCCTTGTGCTTACTTTTTAATTTGGTGTTAGCATGTTAGAGTCTAAGTACAGAACATTAGGGACAATGTTTCATCCTAAGTGCGGGGTGAAGAGTTTTAGTTTAGTTTTTAGTATGTATTGTATATAATGTTTGGTGAATGCAAGTCGTTCGCACTTTGTTAGATGTGTTGTGTCTTGAACTTGATAGGGTATAATATCTTGAACTTATTATGCTTCGGTGTATGCATTTGCCTTTCAGTTATCCCAAGTTAACCTTGAAATGCATAACTTGTGCTTGCAAGTTGGATTGCTTGTTTCACATGATGTACCTTATTATTAAAATTCACCCACTAGAATTGAATTGTGCCCGAAACTTAGGAGAAATTGAGTATGATCTGTATAGAGTAGGGTATGGCATCTAGTAGCTGTGAGTTTGAAGCTTCAACGTCAATTTCATATTGTGTGAAGTTTTTCATCGCTTTGTGTTTTGGTAATCTTGATCAAAACCATGAATGGACTGTGCTGTATAGATGCAAGCATAAACAATAGAGATAATTAGTACAACTCGAGCGAAAATGCCTACCCTATCAATGATAACTAGGTTGTAGGCTTTTTGGCTCGAGTTTTACTAATTATCTCTATTGTTTATGCTTGCATCTATACAACACAGTCCATTCGTGGTTTTGATCAAGATTAGCAAAACACAAAGCGATGAAAAAATTCACACAATATGAAATTGACGTTGAAGGTTCAAACTCACAGCTACTAGATGCCATACCCTACTCTATACAGATCATACTCAATTTCTCCTAAGTTCAGGCACAATTCAATTCTAGTGGGTGAATTTTAATAAGAAGGTACATCATGTGAAATAGGCAATCCTACTTGAAGGAACAAGTTATGCATTTCAAGGTTAACTTGGGATAAACGAAAGGCAAATGCATACACCGAAGCATAATAAGTTCACAAAACCATTCACACAAACATTTCAAGCAACGACATTATACCCTATCAAGTTCAAGACACAACACATCTAACAAAGTGAGAACGACTCACATTCACCAACCATTATATATAATACATACTAAAAACTAAACTAAAACTATCCACCCCATACTTAGGATGTAACATTGTCCCTAATGTTCTGTACTTAGACTCTAACATGCTAACACCAAATTAAAAAGTAAGCACAAGGAAAGATGAAAAACCTCTGGACAAATGTTGGGCAGATGAGGTGGGAGGTGGTGGAAGGTCACTCGGGCAATCAATTCCACACTTCTTGAGATGCTCGGCCATTTTCTGAATGAGTTGGTGTTGGATGTTGTTTTGGTGCTGCTGGTACTTATGATCTTGTTGCTTTAGTTTTTGTAGGTGAGCAATGATGTTCGTCGGGCGAGTGCCTTATGTTGGGGTGCTTATGGAGCGATTTGGATCAGCTGGGGGAGTTCTTGAAGATGTTGTTGAGGTGCTGGCAGCTGCTTCCAAGGTTACTTTTGCACGGGCAACAACTAATTCATCTTCTTCCGTTGTATCCTTGGTGGTGGTTTTCTCCGGCTTGGCTTTTGCTTGCTCTTCCTAGATTTTGTTGAACTCAGGTATCGATACGTACCTTCCTCTTTATGTTATTCTTATTATGTAGTTCATGTTTGATAGAGTTCTTTGTTCGATTACTATGGTTTCCGCACATTTGTCGATGCCATTTGGATTCTTGGGAAATCCGTAACAAGCTTGACCTATAGCAATAATGATTCCTCCAAATCTGATGTTGCCCTTTGATCCTTTTAAGGCTTGCTCACCAAGAAGAACTCCCAATCAATATCCCAAGTTGAGTGGAGTCTTCGTGACACAACTATAGAGGAAGCGGAGGTCGGTATTGTGTACACCGGGGTTGTTGGAACCACGACACAAGGCTCTCCGGCATAGGTACTCATGTACAAGCACCAAAGCAGGATCCCGAATGGGTTTTCTTCTTGTTTTCTGCGAGTAGAACTCCTTATCATCATCTGCAATTCTTCTCCAAAAGGATTTTTCATCATAAGGGGATTCTGGTTTTGTTGTTGCTACTCCATCAAACAACAAAGCCTTGTGCACTTGGCTCAATGACAATTGAAATTTCTTGCCTCCCAAAGAAAACTGGAATTTGCTGTTGATTCCATCTTTATGAAAAACGAATGTAGCTAGAAATGCTCTTGTCAATTTCTCATAAGTATGAAACCTCAATTCTGGAAATCTAGGCCAGCCCATATTTCTGAAGTAATTCAACACATTCTCCTCTATTCTAGTAATTCTCAGCACATGCATATCCATAAATTGAGAGGGAATAGTCAGCCGAGCAAGAAGAATCTTGTATTTTTTCATATGTTCAAGAGGAATGAGAGGTTTACCGAAAGTTCTTGAGACATCTACTCCACTGTTTGTTGCTTCTGGTTTAGATTTTGGATTAGTTTTGACTTTTTTACTTCTCGATTGGACTATAGATTGTGAGAGGGAGCTTGCCTCTTTGATGGTTGCTTCTTTTTGTTGTCTTTAGCCTTCCGTTTTCTTTTCGATTGAGGTGCATTGTTGCTGGAACGTGGTTGCTTCAATCGTGGCTCTCCCAGCTTGTTTTGGCACTTTCCTTGGCTTGTGGTGGAGGTACATGACTGTTGCAGCTTTGGTGCTCATATGGCAGCTCCATTGAATCGTCAAAGGTGTCCATTGTGGCTTGAACATAGTCTCCCATCATCAGAAGTTTTGATCCTTCCGATAGAGGCATAACAAAAATTCTTTCTACTCTCTTCTTCCCAATGCTTCCTCTGACAAACCTATGAAACGTGGGGGGAACTTCAACTCCGGCAACTTCTGGTCTAGGATCTGGAACTTGACCGGTTTCAGAGAGAATATCTAAGGAGTAAATCATATTCCATTTTCTGAATTCTGTCTTTCTGTCAATGCTCCAATCAATCAGTTGAAAATGGCAGACTCCAGCCCTTTTCTTCCTCACCATGGCTGCTTCCCAGAGTTATTTCCTCCAAATATAGAGGAGACCCAAGTTGTCTTCTTCTTTGCTCAAACTTTGTACTTCACCACAGCCTACAACAAGCAATATTCTCTCTTCTAATCAATTCCTAGCGAACCCATGAGCGCTAGAGTCATTTCGAGTTGACGGAGAAGGATTTCTGTCAATTTGATGAGCAGAATTTGGGTTTTAGAAAACTCTGGAAATTGGGCAAATGTGATGGAGAAGGAGGATGATAGAAACCCAATTTTTGGTATCTATATAATTATCATGATTACTATTTATTAGGATATTATTATATATGGATAGTAGTCATCGAGTCGTATTAGGATAGTCTATTAGCTTTTTCCAGTCTTTAGCTATAAGTATGTACGTTGTGATTTATTCAGGATCAATCAAGAAGAATATTAAGAAAACAATCTTCTCAACCCTATTCTCCCAATCCTCTCAATTCTAGATCTCAATCCCTCTAAAGGCCTAGGCCAATTCTCTATCTTTATCTTCTCAAATCCCTAATTATGTTCTTAATCTCTAAATCCCAATCTCACGACCAGACCCGATAGAACCCTAATCTCAGTTTCTATCATTTGGTATCGGAGCCTGGCTGCGAGCATGAGTTCATCACGGCTATCACTTGGGGACTGCTTTTACAAGTTGCTCGAGAAACTAATCGAACTCGAGGATGCCCTCAAGAAGAGGGAGGAGAAGTGGCAACAATGGTCGGTAGAGCAACTGCGGTTGATGGAAAAGATCTTACGAATCATCGACTCACCGCACCGAACCAAGTCACCCACCACCACCGTGGCGGCTTCACCACCACCATCACCAACGGAGGACATCACCGTCGTTCTTTCAGCGGCCGTCGAAGAAGAAGATGATGAAGCCACATCCACGCCACCAACCGCAAAGGTCACGACAATGGCGCCTGCCATTACAAGCATCATCACCATTACCGAACAGCCAATCCTCAACGGCACGGCCTTGTCCTCGGCAGAGATGATGGCGCTATCATCAGTAGCTGTCGTTGTCGTATATAACACAGCGTTACCACCACCACCAATCACTGTTGTGGTGGATACGAAGACTACAATGAGCTCGTTAGAGTCGGTAGCGTCATGCACAGAGGAGGATAAATCGTATCTGAAAGATGGTGACACCTCTCAAGTGAATTTCCAAGCACCCGAAGCTTCATTGATGTTTTTCTCGTGTGGAATGAAAGGATCAATTGGAAGAGGAGGAAGAAGAATCAAAGGCCCAAAGTTGGCTTGGAGCCCCGGAAACCGAAAAATAAGGAGAGGGGAGCTCAATTGCTGGCGGCTTTGGCCCCAGTTGGTCGAGAAACGGGTCGGACGCGCCACCGCGGGATCAATTTCTCGCGTCTAAAGGAAGAGGAGGGAATGGCGGACCGGGTTACGACAAGAGGAGAGCTCAGAGAGAAGGATCCAAGGTTGAGGGTGGCCGGGTCGAGTTTTTCTCTCCGTTGCCTGAGGAGACTATCGCCACCAGGGAAAGAGACGGATAAGAAGGCATCGCGGGTGGAAGCGTCGAGGATGAGGTCGGTAGCTGACTTTCCCCTATGCCGTTGGAGGAGTTGCTTGCCACCGAGATGGAAGAAGAAGAAGCACGGCGTCGGGACTCTCTGCTCGGCGCCGAAGAAGCCTTCGCCGCCAGAGGCGGAGACGTCGACTGCCGAGAAAGTGAAGGCCGAGACGCGGCCGAAGTCGGGTTTCGCTCCTCGCTGCCTGGTGCTCTATTTGCCGCCGGCTGGAGAAACAAAGGAGGAAGACGGCGGTCCACATTTCCCTAAGAGCTTGCGACGTCTTTCTCTCTCCCTCGAAGCTCATCTGAGCGGCTACAGAGGGACAAAGCCTAATCCCATTAGGGTTTGGCATGGGCTGATCATGGGCCAGTCAAACAAATGGAGTGGGCCTCTTAAGCTGAGTGGACTAGTATGGGGGCCAGGAGAAAGCGAGCCGACTCACTAGAGAGGCTTCGGTGGGCTTGAATCGTCAGAATAGGCCAAGTTGAAGCCTGGGTTCCGGGCCGAGATCAAGTGGCTCTTTAGCTGATGTTAAATGGGCAAGTAGGCCGAACAAGGAGGTTGTCATGAGCCCACCATGGATTGTGTTTGGAGGAAAGCAGGCTTGGAGGGATGTCTTATGTGTATAGATGGGCTTGCAAGTAAGTCAAGCCCAAATGAAATTAAGAAGAAGAACACAAAGAGACTTGACAATCAATTGGGTCACCATCCCTTCTTCCAAGTAGATGTGGGCTTAGATCAAGGTGAAGGAAGAGAAGGTGGAGAAAAGTCATGGGCTGTTTTCACCACCAAATCCACGGCGGATTTGTGGGGCATTTCCTTGAAGACCTCTAGATGGAGCGTATAGAAGAACAGTTTTTCAATTCTTATTACGTGGATTTCAAAAATGAAGAGGAAAAATTGTTCAGCTACGGAGAACGTGGCATGTGTCACGTGGGTAGAGAAGTGTCGAGGAAAGTTGGAGCTGCTCGAGAAGAGTTTCTTCGCGAATTTGGAACGCAACTAGAAACGCAGAAAGTGGAGGATTCGACACCTAGAGTGCGCGAGAAAGGTGGAGCAGTGGGCTAATCGATCAACCTTAAGGGCAAGGTTGGTCTCAATTTTCGGTATCTATCATAATTACTATTTGTTAGGATATTATTATATATGGATAGTAGTCATCGAGTCGTATTAGGATAACCTATTAGGTTTTTCCAGTCTTTAGCTATAAGTATGTACGTTGTGATTTATTCAGGATCAATCAAGAAAATATTAAGAAAACAATCTCCTAAACCCTATTCTCCCCAATCCTCTCAATTCTAGATCTCAATCCCTCTAAAGGCCTAGGCCGATTCTCTATCTTTCTCTTCTCAAATCCCTAATTCTGTTCTTAATTCCTAAATCCCAATCTCACGACCAGACCCGATAGAACCCTATTCCTAGTTTCTATCAGAGGAATGAGGAGAATTGGTTGGGTTGATAGAGAGGGTGAGTCACGAAATTGATGGATGGACCGAAGTTTGGGATTAATTTGAAAACTTTGATGGGATTTTGGAAGTATAGGAGAAGAAGGAAGAAGAACGAAAAAGAAAACTAAGAGGGAGAAGAAAAAAAGAGTGGGAGGGGATTAAGGAGAGAGAAACCGAGAGGCTTTTTTTCTTTTTCTGGGTTCCACTTTTTCGTTTTTCTATTCTTTTTTATTTCTTTTAACTTTCTTTTTTTCTGCAAATGAAACTCCAATCTCTCGCCACTTCTTCTCTCTCTCTCTCTTCGGATTTTTTTCTTTCTTTTTTATAATTTTTTCCTTCTTTTTGGGTTGTGCAACCATGCACACCCCTTTGTTTTCCTTTTTCTATTTTTTTAATAGAAAAAATAAAAGAAAAGTGCTTCATGGTCCCTCCTTTCTTGTTCATTGCGTTTTAGCACTTCAAGTCCATCAGTGTTACCTTCCACCCCACATTGCATTTCTCCACTGCAAAATGCATCTCTCCGCTAACATTTTCACCAAAGCATTCTGCCAATGCACCTATAAAATTGGAAAAATACCTTCCTCAACGAATTTTGAGCTCAAATTTTTTGGAGATCCTTCAAACCGTCCTACAAAGTGAAATTATGAAAACAAATTGCAAGGAAAACAAACCTCGGGGTTGCCTCACAAGAAGCGCTTGTTTAACATCATTAGCTCGACGTTAGAATGACTTAGTTTAGGCGATAAGAGGAGATCTCCAACACATATGCTCTTTCTATGTATTGTTTGAGTATCTGGCCATTCACCTTGAACACTTCCATTGTCACCAAGAATCTCGATGACACCATGAGGGAAGACTTTGGTCACCGTGAACGGTCCGGACCACCTTGATTTCAACTTGCCCGGAAAGAGGCGGGGACGAGATTCGAAGAGTAATACCTTATCGCCTACATTGAATTCTCGCCTTACAATGTGTTGATCATGCCACCTCTTCGTCTTCTCTCTTATAGATTCGGGCATTCTCATAGGCGTTGAGGCAGATCTCGTCTAGCTCATTCAATTGAAAGGAGCCTCTTTTATCCGACTTGTTTCACATCATAATTCAACCTCTTTGATGGCCCAATACAACCTTGTGTTCGAGCTCCACCGGTAAGTGGCATGCTTGTCAAAACACTAGCCGATATGGAGACATGCCTAATGGAGTTTTATAGGCAGTCCTATAGGCCCACAGAGCATCATCCAACTTCCTCGACCAATCCTTCCGAGAGGAGTTACCGGTGGTCTCTAAGATGTGATTCAATTCGCAGTTGGGTACTTCAACTTGCCCGCTGGTTTGTGGATGGTATGGTGTGGCAATGCGATGTTTCACTCCATATTTGGTCAAAAGTGTATTCAGCCCGCGGCTTGTGAAATGTGTTCCTTCATCACTTATGACAACCCTTGTTACTCCAAAAACGGGGTGAACAAGTTCTTTCTCATGAAGTTCACCACCATATCTGATTCATTGGTTGGCAATGCGGCTTCCTCCACCATCTTTGATATATACAACAGGGACGAGAATGTATTTGTTTCTGTAGGATTGATGGGAAAGGGCCCATGAAGTCCTATACCCCATAGATTCAAACATCTCCACCTCCAAGATTGGTGTTTGTGGCATCTCCATCCTAGATGAGATTTTACCTGTTCTTTGGCATCTATCACATGCAGCAACAAAGTTACGGGCATCAGGAAATAAAGAAAGCCAATATAAACCTGATTGTAAGACTTTTGCTGCTGTCCTTTGAGGTTCGAAGTGACGTCCTGTAGCTAAGGTATGATAGAAGTTGAGTACACTATGGACTTCATTCTCAGGAATGCAATGTCTTATCATAAGATCTGCACAAGGCTTATACAAGAATGGATCATCCCATATGTAATTCTTTGAAATAGTGATCAATTTCTTGCGTTGTTGGTAAGATGTTTCAGGAAGCTTACCTGTTTGCAAGGTAGTTTGAAATATCAGCATACCAAGGGGCCCCCTTCGTTATTATGGCAAAGAGTGCTCATCGGGCAGTGAGTCATCAATATCCAAATTTTCAATTGGAAGTGATTTTGCTTCCAACCTTGAGAGATGGTCGGCTACCAAGTTCACCGAGCCTTTCTGTTCACGGATTTCTATGTCAAATTCTTGCAAAAGAAGAACCCAACGAAGTAACCTAGGTTTGGCTTCCTTCATAGAAAGAAGGTGTTTGATGGCTGCATGATCAGTGTACACAATGGTTTTTGAACCCAATAAAGATGATCGAAACTTCTCAAATGCATAAACTGCCGCAAGTAATTCTTTCTCAATTGTCGCATAATTCATTTGTGCATCATTAAGGAGTTTACTTGCATAGTAAATGGCATGTAACTTACCTTTTTTCCGCTGCCCCAAAAAAAACCCTACTGCATAATCACTAGCATCACACATTAATTCAAATGGAATATTATAATCGGGTGCTGTGATAATGGGTGCGAATATGAGCTCCTTCTTAAGCTTGTTGAAAGCCTGCAAACACTCATTAGAAAATTTGAAAGCATTGTCTTTTGCTAACAATTCACATAAGGGTTTAGTGATCTTAGAAAAATCTTTAATGAACCTCCGGTAAAATCCGGCATGTCCTAGGAAACTTCTAATCCCCTTCACGTTGCTAGGTGGGGGAAATCGTTCTATAACTTTAATTTTTGCTTTGTCAACCTCAATCGCGCTAGCTGAAATACGATGTCCAAGTACTATACCTTCTGCTACAATAAAGTGACACTTCTCCCAATTAAGGACTAAATTGGTCTCTTCACATCGCTGCAAAACCTTAGACAAGTTAGCTAGACAATGTTCAAAATTGGTACCAAAAGTTGCAAAGTCATCCATGAAAACTTCAAGACTTTTTTCTATCATGTTGGAGAAGATAGTTGTCATGCACCGTTGGAAGGTAGCCGGTGCGTTGCACAACCCAAATGGCATTCTTAGGTATGCAAAAAATCCTTGAGGGCATGTAAAAGCTGTCTTCTCTTGGTCCTCTGGTGCAACTGGAATTTGAAAGTAGCTGGAGTAGCCATCTAAAAAGCAATAGTGAGAATGACCTGCCAACCGTTCGAGCATTTGATCGATGAAAGGAATTGGAAAGTGAACCATTCGGGTTGCCACATTTAACTTCCTATAATCGATACAAACACGTCATCCGGTGACAGTTCGAGTTTGTATAAGCTCATCCTTGTTATTTCTCACCACGGTAATTCCACCTTTCTTTAGGACAACTTGCATAGGACTCACCCACTTGCTGTCAGAAATCGGGTAAATAATTCGTGCATCTAATAGTTTTATTACCTCCTTTTTCCTTCATATGTGGATTGAGCCTTCTTTGGGCTTGGATTGAGGGTTTGTAACCCTCCTTCAAGAGTATCTTATGCATACAAAAAGTTGGACTCATACCCGTAATGTCGGAATAGTCCATCCTATGGCTTTGATATGTCGTTGCAAGATTCTCAAAAGCTCTTGTTCCTGAGAAAGTGTTAGTGAAGCCGAAATTATGATAGAAAATGTGGAATCTTACCCAAATATGCATATTTGAGGTGACTAGGTAATGGTTTTTGCTCTAGCTTTGGTGGTTGAATTCTTGAAGGAACTAGCATCTTGCGAGTTTGAGTTTCTCCTTCATCCTCAATCTGCATGGGTAAAGCCTCAAGCAATTGCGTCCTTTTTGACATGGTTATGTTTTCATGTTCATGATCACTATCTAAAGCATCAAAATCATAATCATAATCATAGTCATTGTTGAGAATCTTTTTGGTGCATGATTCTATCACATCCACCACACATATATCATCATAATAGTCGGGATACTTACTTGATCGATAAATATTTAATCTTACCTCTACTCTGAAAGTAAGTTCTCCTTTTGGACATCTATAATTGCACCACCTGTGGCGAGGAATGGTCTTCCAAGAATGAGAGGCACCTCCCGGTCCTCATCCATCTCTAAGATCACAAAATCTGCCGGGAAGATGAACCTTCCCACTTTGACTAGCACGTTCTCCACCATACCCTTTGGAATCTTCACTGATCTGTCTGCCAATTGGAGGGTGTTCCGTGTTGGTTTAATAACATCTCTCAACCCTAATTTGTTGTAAACCGAGTAAGGCATCAAATTGATCCCCGCTCCAAGATCACAAAGGGATTTAGTGAAATCCTTATCTCCAATGGTGCAAGGAATGGTGAAACTCCCCGGATCGTCTCTTTTCTCTGGTATTTTATTTTGAATCACTGCACTACACTCAGAGCTGAGGGTTACCTTCTCAATATCGGACCACTTGCGCTTCTTTGTGAGTAACTCCTTCAAGAATTTTTCATAGGTAGGCATTTGTTCTAATGTTTCCGCCTGATATGGAGTTGTTTGAAGAGATTTACGAACGTTTTGAAGTTTGGGTCTTCTAAGGGCTTCATTAACCTTTGAAGTTTGGGTCTTCCAAGGGCTTCGTTAAACCATCATTCATTAGGTTTAACCACCTCATCTTGTAATTTTTCATGTTATGTAGGTGCAGTTGACGATTGCATGTGTAGTGGCAAAGTGCTTGCATTCTGACCCTGCACATCTTCTTTTGCATTTCTTCAGCAGAATTTTCTGCATCTTCCCCCATAAGTGGCTTCTTCTTTTCCTTTTGATCTTCTAACTCCTTCCTGCTTTTTAAGGTGACGCCTACCACCTTGGCATCCCTAGGATTCCTCTTCGTGTTTGCAGGGAGAGTACCCGAGATACGACCTTGAATGTCCGCCAATGTTTGAGCCATTTGACCCATTTTTCGCTCCATCGCCAAAATGGATGATTGCACATTATTGTTGAGGGACAATTGTTGTTGAATGTGGGTGCTTGTATGTGCCACGAACTAATCTAACCCCTTCATATTGTTGTCCATTTTCTGCATGTAGGCAAGAATCAATTCTTCAAGATTTGACTTCTCCTCCTCCTGAGGTTTTTTAGGTTGAAACCCCGGTGGTGGGTTGTTGGGACAAATTCTAATGGTGTTGTTATTTGTCCATGAAAGTTTGGATGTTTGCGCCATCCCAGGTTGTAGATGTTGGAGTAGGCACCGCCTTGGTTTCTCTGCTTATTGATAAATTGAACTTCCTCCAATTGGGAAGCTCATAAGGGGCATTGTTCTCGATGATGAGCACCTGCACACAAATCACAAGAAATAGTTTGGTCAGCGGAAATGAGAGAGAGAGGTTGGCCACTCTCTGTTCAAGTGCATCGAATTTGACATCCAACTTGGCTTTGATTCGTGCTTCCAAGCCGGTGAATTTGTCGATTTCATGCATACCGTCTCTCCTTCGTGAGCTCTTTTCTCCACCCCATTCATTAGCATCGGATCACATTTTTTCTATAAGGTCATAGGCGGCTCCGGGCTCCGTAGAAGTAAATCCTCCACCAGATGTTGTGTTCAAAGCTTGCCTGAAATCCCTTCTAATCCCATCAAAGAAGATGGTGATCACATTCCACTCCTCGAGGCCATGGCTTGGACACTTCAGCAAAAGCTCTTTGTATCGCTCCCAATCTTCACTTAGGCTTTCATCCTCGGCTTGTACAAAGTCTACAATCTCTTTTTGGGATTTCATGGATTTAGCGGGTGGAAAATATTTGTCAAGAAATGCCTTCTCTAGCTGCGCCCATGTGGTGATAGATCGAGGCGCCAGGTTTTTGAACCAATGAGCCGCTCGACCTATTCATGAGAATGAAAACATACGCAACCTGATTGCATCATCGGACACGCCAAGAATGCTACAAAATCTCCTCAAATGGTCATGAGGATCTTCTGTACTTGCTCCAGAGAATGTGTAGCCATCTGTGATCATGTTGATGAAGGATGGTGTGATGTCGAGATTGGTGTTTCCAGTTGGAATGACAACCCCTGAAGGATGAGCTCCGGTTCTTCGGTTCAGCTTGCCTCGGATGGTTCGATCTTTAGGTGTGTCATTTCTCCCTTCACGGTGTTGATTGTTGTTGTGGCCTTGGGTAGCTCCCTCCTCCATTTTTTCTATAAGTGAAGAGATGAAACCCTTCTCTTCGTCTTGATGGCCTTTCGGAGAGGCAGGTGCTGATTTAGATTGGATGAATTTTCCTACCCTCGCGTGCTTTCGGTTGTACTTACACGGCTTCTCGATTTTGTGATTTAGCAGCAACAGCTCCTTAGTCTCCCATCTTCGCATACGCCAAGAAGAAATATTCTGAACTTTTCCTGCACACTAAAACACAAATCAAAATAGTTCACTCAAACAAAAATTTATTAAAACTTAATTTTTGGCAATCCCCGGCAACGGCCCCAAAAACTTGGTAGCAACAAAACTGCAAGTGCACAGTGTCGTACAAGTAATAAAGTGTAAGTAAAATTATCGTTCTCTAGGGGATTGGTGAAATTCAATAATTAACAAATTTAGTTCAAGAAACTATAGGAATTGTAAAGGTTGTAATCAAGTGATGATTTGCAAAGATCGCACAAATTAAATGACTCGATAAATCAATTATTTTGGAGAAATTGATATTGGAGGTTCCGGAAACACAAGAATTTACTATAGCTCGGTAAAATTATTTCAATCAATTGTCAATCAATTTAATCCATACTAGCTTTATACCCGCCCGTTGGGCGGCAAATTTTGATTGGTTATTATATTTTTCGTCCTAGTATTTTTTATGATTCATTATGTGAAACTGTTATACATTGAATTGTTAATCTCACTTATCAAATTTCATATATTGTTTCACATTTTTATATCTTTCATTTATTTATGAAAATTTTTTTTATTAAATGAGCTATCTATAGTACTTTCTTTATTGATTTATAATTATGAATCGAATCCACCATTTAAGATATAAGCTAAGAGATTATTAATTTTAGCACACAAAGTGACAAAGAAGTTAAAATTTTGAAGGACACAAAAGAAGAAGTTAAAATTTGCAAATATATTTCAATTGATAAAAAAAAGTGAAGAGCTTTCATTTTCTCACCCTTCTTCCTGTACGTCGGTATATGATAATAGAGAATATCGTGATCTAGATTCCACAAATATCGTGCAGTATCAGTTACTCGTGTAATTTTGGAAGAATGAGAAACCACATTGGCATCCACATCATCAATCTTCCGCTTATTAGTTTAATTTACCTTGAAAATATTCTAGCAAAAACCAACCACAAATAAAACTATTTTTTGTCACTAATTTATTAAAACTATGTTTTCAGTAAACTAAACTACATATAATCATAATTTATATTTTGTAGAGAGCTACATACCCCCTACCAAAAGGATCATGTTTTTCTACCTAATAACAACATAGATGAATAGTAAAAGTTGTATACTTCAATAAAACTCAAGTCATTATATCTTGCAGAGTCCCCATTGTGAATCGGATTGATGCATCAATCTAAATAGTAGTTGTTATGAAAACGACCAGGCCAAAATCAAGCTTTAGTTAGGGATTCAATTAGGCAAAATTCACACTAAGGAAACAAACCAATTTCATTACAAACGTCTAGAAATTTGGAAAAATATCAACATTTACTACCATTTTATTTCTTCTTCGTGCCCTTTATAAAACCCCAAATATGTTCCCTCCTACTTATAACCCCATGCTACATACTATTTACTTGATCAAATCATCGTCATATAGCTAGCTAGTATCATGTCACTCATGAACATAATAAACATAATGAACAACCCTCACAACTATGCTTTCCATTTTAACATCCAAGGAATCGAGTTGCAATGGGCCTCCAAGGAAAACGATCAATTATTCAACCAAAGGAGAGATGCTCCAAGTCCAAGCAACAAACCCTTTGAATTATATGTTACATGTTTACATCAAAGTATACAGGATAACAGAGAACCATAAAACAACTACCTGAATAACAAAGAAGAAATACAACCATTGAATCGAAAAGGGAAATTTACTATCCAGTCGCCGTAATCTGGAAGAAATTAAGAAAAGAATTGGAAGAAGACTATAACTCGGTCAGTCAACCGCTAGCAGTCAGATATCTCCAAGGAAGAAAGATCAATTGCCCGTTGCGGATCAAAAGGGAAGAGGGAGAATTGATAGGTTGGACTTTTCTTCGTCAATAGGCAAAAATATGTTAAAGTTGTTCAATTCTTTTCCAACAAATCATTGCATCATGTAACTCCCGTCTCCTATTCTCCTACAAAGAGGGGGAAAACTCAATATGCCTTACCATTTCCTTTACTATATCTATATACAAAAACGTAGAGAAGACAAATTCTAGAAACTCAAAATTTAAGCAAATAAGAAAAGAGCTTTATTTGTTTTTGTGGGGCTTGATCTAGTTTCTTCATTATCAATGTTGTGTTTTATTTTCAATATTGTATGGGAAAAGGAAGGGACAATGACACAAATATTGTTTTTTTTTTAATTTACCACCAATATGGCGGATTAAAAACTATTGACACAGATATTGTGTTTTGGAGAAAAGAAATGGCGAGACCACCTGAGACTCAGGCACTGCCGCTGTGGATGACTTTTTGGGTCGTTTTATTTAAGCTGACATCGGCGGCGCCCAAGACTTAGGCGGAACCGCCTGAGACCGAGGCGAGTAGGTGGGGAAATTATCCCAGGCGGTGGCGTCCAAGACTAAGGTGCCACTGCTGGCTTATTTGGCCACCCCCTATATAAACCACCAGCCAATTTCATTTCAGTTTCACACCACAAAAAAAATCGTCCGAGACAAAGGAGAGAGCTCTGGTTGCTGCTGCAAAAATGGCTAATAGGTAAGAGACACATTTATTTTTGTAATTATATTATTCAAATGCTATTATGATTGTGTTTAGTTTTAATTAGTGAGTTTGTTTTTTGTAGTGATTTTAGAAGATTTGAATTAGTCGTTCGGTGTAAATCGGAGAAAGTAGAGGATAATTTGGGCGTCAAATTCGTTGGTGGTAGTAGTTTTCATATGACGATTCCATCCAGGGTCACATATCATTATCTTTGTGAGAATCTAATTCCGAGAATACGATGTAGAGACGAAGCAGTACAAGATAGTGATGTGATCACAGGTTTCACTTACCGTCTTCCAGAATGGCAGAATGGTGTTTTATTTCATTATGCGATGCCTATTGTGGATGATGATAGCTTGAATGTGCTTTGGAATTTTATGGCACAAAATCCTTATTGTTTGGGTGCTGAGATACATGTTGAGCTCAGTGAGGATCAGGGTGGAGAGGAAGAAAATGATACATGGAGCGTGCCATCCGATCATGACTATGATGACGGAGAGGAGGAAGATGATGATGAGGAAGAGGAGGAGGAGGAGGAGGAAGAGGGGGAAGGAGAGCAGCCTAATTATCCTCCATATTTTTACTTGCAGGGTAATGAAGAGGACGAAGAATACTCACTTGTTGATTCATATGGCGTAATTCCAATGCCTATTGTTGATAGTTTTGAAGGAGAATTCTACAAGGGGCAGATATTTCACTCGAAACAAGCTGCACAGATGGCGATTAAACACCACGCACTACAACGCAACTTTCAATATGGCGTGGTAGAGTCGTCACCTTCAATCTGGAAGGTCAGATGCTTGAGGCACAAGGATGACAATTGTCCTTGGATGGTGCGGTTTGGATGTCGAGATGTTGGAGGCGAATGGACTGTGAGAAAGGCTGAGTTGGTGCATTCTTGTAGCAGTACGACTCAACCGACGGATCATCGCCATCTTGATGTCGACATGATATCTGAGGTCGTCAAACATTTGGTACGTGCCCAACCAAATCTTAGTGTTCTAACTGTGCAAGCCGAGTTGAAAGATAAGTTTAATATGCAAGTTACTTACAAGAAGGCTTGGTATGGGAAACAAAGAGCATTGGAGAAGTTGCATGGAAATTGGGAAGAATCCTACGATTTTTTGCAAACATTCTTGCGGGTAGTCAAGAGAAAAATGCCAACATCGGTGATTGATTGGGTAAGAGTTCCTTCGACTCAACCACGTCATTCGATATTTCAGCGAGTATTTTGGGCTTATGGACCTTGTATAGATGGATTCAAGAATTGTCCAGGCGTCATGGTTGTTGATGGAACATTTCTTACTGGGAAGTATAAAGGACTGCTACTCATGGCGAGCTCATTTGATGGTCGGAAGAAGATTTTTCCAATTGCATTTGCCATAGTGGAGAGTGAGAATACTGAGAGTTG
Source organism: Linum tenue (assembly GCA_946122785.1). Taxonomy (NCBI): domain Eukaryota; kingdom Viridiplantae; phylum Streptophyta; class Magnoliopsida; order Malpighiales; family Linaceae; genus Linum; species Linum tenue. The sequence continues at coordinate 7,835,776 of CAMGYJ010000003.1, forward strand.
GCCATGGTTCATAAGGAACGTTCAGGGTTTGACTGATCGAAATGATGTATGCATCATCTCAGATAGACATGCAGGACTCTATGAAGCCATGAATAACATTGGAAGAGGTTGGGAGTGGAGGTGGTGCATGCGATACTATGCAAGCAATTTGCAAAGGAAGACTAAAAGCAGAATTATGTATAAGCAACTATTTCGAGTCGGTAAGGCTTCTTCATTTAATTTTGTTATTTATTTTCATGTAATTTTGTCATGAATTTATCTAACCCATGTGGTTGTTTATTTTGTTAGCCGGAGAAAAACGGTTGGAGAAGTTCGATCATCAAGTTGAGCAATTTAAGAAGGTGGCCAGTGATAGAAATATTTCATGTGATAACTGGGTGGATCAACATCAGATTCGTTGGAGTTTAGCACATGATAACTACAATGGTGGGCGTCGTTGGTCTATGCTGACATCCAACATGGCAGAAAGCATCAATGGTGTTTTCAAAGGTATTCGTGCACTTCCTATAGCTTCTCTTGTGCAACATACCTATTGGCGATTGGTGGAGAAATTCGATAAGTACAGGTTGGAGACAGGAGCAGAAATTAGAAGTGGTCCTTCACAGTACTCCACCAAGTGCGAAGAGCTGATGAAGTACTGGTCACAAAAGGCAGTTGGACATTCTGTGACAGCTCTTGATCGGGGTCAAGGCATCTATGTAGTTCAGACTCCCCCCAACAATTTTAACATGACGGGGTCAAACAGACTCACAGTGCACTTTGACGACCAAAACCGGGAGGGATTTTGCACCTGTGGTAAATTTCAAGGAAATAAAATTCCTTGCTCTCATGCCATTGCAGCTTGCAACCGAATGGGGGCTAATGCGTATAGGTTTGTAAGCGATGTCTACAAACTGGAAACAGTGCTGGCTTGTTATGGGACAAGTTTCGCACCTCTTGGTGAACCTAAGGGTTGGAAGAAGCATAATGGTCCTACTCTCCATCCTAATGTGCACATGATTAGGAAGCCGGGGAGGCCACGAGTTACAAGATTCATAACGAGATGGATTGGCCAAGGGAGGGTGCATCACACCAGGTGTGTAGCAACTGTAACCAAGCGGGACATAATGCATCAACCTGCGGTGGCCAAGCCAGTGGGAGTGGGAGCAACCGAAGAGGTAGTGGTGGCCAACCAAGTGCGAGAGGTGGTAGAAGAGGAAGTAGAGGTAATAGACGTGGCTGAGAAGATTGTAGAAGTTGTTGTATTTATTTCGATTTACCATGTAGAAGTTGTTGTTTGAAGTTGTTATAGTTTGGTATGTAGTTGTTGTATTTATTTCGATTTACCATGTAGAAGTTGTTGTTTGAAGTTGTTGTAGTTTGGTATGTAGTTGTTATGGTTTTTATCGTTAATAAAATAATAACATAAAAAATAGTCCAAACATAATAGTCCACACATAATAGTCTCAATGAAGTACATAATAAAAATCCAAAAGTAAGCAAACTACATAATAGTCTCACTGACGACCACCACGACCACCACCATGCTCCACCACTAGATGGCCTCCGGTACCACACCTCGCAGGCACCCTGTTACGCAGAGGTCGACCATCATACTCCTAGGGCTGATCTTCCTCGACACCACCAACTACGACGGCATCACCGTCGATCGCCAGACCGGACAATGTAACAACGTCCTCTAACGTGATCGTGATCTCACCACATGGTAGATGGAAGGTCGACGTCTCGGGTCGCCACCGCTCTACGAGCGCAGTAATCAAACTCGCATCGGGGTTCATAGGGACTAGGGGCACGACACTTAACAAGCCTGCCGCTTCCAGATATGGCCGATAAAGCTCATGGTAAGGTACTAAAATGGTCGAACCTCGAACATGGTAAGATCGATCACCAACCTATAGTGCACAAAACTTATATTAATCATCTTCATTCGTAATAATTCTAATTTCACCTAATAAATTCTAATCTGTCTAATCTAATATCAAATTATACTAATTTCAAAAAATTTGATACGTAATCCTATTCTCTAACAGTACAGTTCAGTTCACCAACTAAAATAATCTAATTAGCTAATTAACTTTAAATGAATAATTATCAAATACTTACCTCGTTTGTCCAAACAGAGTCACTACGATGTTGGCCATGTCCCCAAAGAAGTGTCGGATTGACCGGACCTGGATCAATTGTCGCCGGCGGTAATCTCATCGAATAAGGATCCATAAGCCTAGGAACTGCAAAAACAAAGCAACAAAACATTAAGAAAAAACACAAAACATTAAAAGAAAATTCAGGCCAGGTGTGTGGAGGAGGGAAGAAGAAGATAAGGTGGGAAGGGGCCCGACCGAGGCAGCATTTAAAAAATATAAGGGTGAGGCGGCGGCGCTGGAAACTCGGGCGCCAGCGCCCAGAGCTGTGTAAAACAGCGGCCCCGCCTGAGTCTCTGGTGTGGCCGCCCCAGCCTTTACTAAAAACACAATATCTGTGTCAATAGTTTTTAATCCGCCATATTGGTGGTAAATTAAAAAAACAATATTTATGTCATTTATCCATAAGGGAACACACCAAAATGTTGCATTCGTTTTTATTAACTTAATTTAATTTTATTGTAATGATAGACAATTTAAAGAGTAAGCAAAAAAGTACACCAATTAGACCTTGTCCAGCATGAAAGGGTGAGAGCTAGCCATGCAGTGGCATAGCCAGGAATTGTGCTAAGGTGGGTCGCTACCACATATTGTCATTGCTTTTTGAAATTCAAGTAACTTATTCAATTCGGCAATTCGTAGGATCTTAAAATAAGTACAAAAAAATGCTAGCCTTCTAATTAGCTCTCGTATGCGATTGATTAGGCCATTAGGGAATAGGGATTACCTTGGTAGAGAAGTTGGCAAGCGACAATTGAATCAAGAATCGATGACCTAAAGTGAATTGCCAAGTTTGGATTCCACCGATCGGTAACTCGGAACTGGGATTTTATGATCGGCGCAACAAATTTGACGACAAAGACTTGAACGGACGGACGTGTGGCGTGGTGGGTGAGAGTTCGCCGGAAGCCTTTGGATGGAGAGGTAAAGTCGATAGTCAACAAAGATATTTGTTAGTTGCAGCCATTAGGGATTGAGAACTCAACAAACAATTTGTTGGGAGTTTTTTTTATTTATTAACTCAATTACAATATGTTAAAAGTAAATGAAATTGGATAGAGCTTTGCGTCAGTGGAACTACAGAGGAAACACATTACAAAGCCCACGTGCAGGCTGCAGCACATACATATAGTGATATATATACTTTTTGTCATTCTCGTCAAAGCTCAACGTGGGTCCGGGGACCCACCCACAGATGAGTGTGGATCTGGTGACTAGGGGGGTGCTTAGTCACTTGACTAAGCCCCTCCTAGCCATTAGATCTGGACACATCAATCCAATGGTTAAAAAGTGGGAAGGGCTATTTAGTTAATGGCAGGAGTAGTTTGGGTATTATGAAAAATTACGAAGTATACAAACCGGATTTACAATCAGTACAAACCATACAAACATACGAACAGTACAAACTAGAGCGACAAAACATACAAACATTACAAACATATGAACTGTACAAACAATACAAACTAGACCGACAAACAATACAAACCATACAAAAAGAAAAAACAACCGGGTTGACTTTTGAGGCTCCATCCCTATATAGAGGGGCTCCTTCCCAAAGTCAACCTGGGTGTTTTTTAGACATACAAACAGAACGAACATGGTGGACAAAAATGACAAACTAGACCGACAATCCATACGAACTGAAAAAACACTCGGGTTGACTTTTGACGCTCCATCCCTATATAGAGGGGCTCCTTCCCAAAGTCAACCCGGGTGTTTTTTAGGCATAAAAAACATTACAAACATGATTGACAAAAATGATAAGCATGGTGCACAAAAATAACAACGTTTACAAACATTACAAAAAAACTCGACAAACATTACAAAATAACAAAGCGTACAAACATTACAAAATAAACTGACAAAAGGTACAAAGCATACTAACCGTACAAAATGTCACTAAAAATGACAAACAATACAAACCGAAACTATACAAACATTACGAAATAAGTTAGCAAACAGCATCTCTCTCTCTCTCTCTCTCTCTCTCTCTCTCTCTCTCTCTCTCTCTCTCTCCTCTCTCTCTCTCGGGGAATTCCATGGAATAATGGCGGATTCTGGAATTCCAGGGAATAATGGCGGAGAAGAATCCTCTGCCCAGGATTTTCTTGTCATTGGACGGAGATGGAGGCGCAAGGGACGGGGCCGACGTGGAGCCCTTCATTAAATTGGATTAATAGGAGCCCTTAGATTTTAATTAGGTTGAGTGGTTGAGATTCACTTAACCATGTGACTAAGGGGACCCCCCTTAGTCACCTAATCTCAGCCCCCCACAGATAGGTTGTCTCCGCCACTGTAGCCAACTAGCCATGTACTGATGTGGCATTAAATTAGTTTTAGATTCCTACAATATTAAGTAATGATTATTTATGATTTCTTGGAAAAAAAATTATAATATGTAATAACTTGTAGAAATATTGTGACATTTTACATACACTTGAATTTTTGAATGTATTGTAGACATATCTATCAATATCAAAGAATATGTATACCGATTTTATTTTAATTTTTAACCCTAATAAATACCTTTGAACTCGGCTCATCGACTGAAATATGAAAACCAAATTTTGTGGCTAGGATAACTCGATCTAAATACAAATTGCTTACTGTTACAAACCAAAAGATTTCCATTTTGAGACTTCGATAATGAAAAAGTTTTCGTTATTGCCAAAATTTGGTATGGAGTCACAGACTCACAACCATATAGCTGGGATTGTTTGCTTGATGAATTTGGAGCTATCGTGAACTTTGTCCAACCATTGTTTGCTTCATGTATTTAGAGGCAACAAATATGTGGGTCTCATGTATTTTAAGGTTCCAAATTCGTGGGTCCCACGGACTTGAAAATTTCACCTCTTTAGATGAAAATTGATAATGGACTTTGAAGTCTATTATTTATGACCAACCTACCCCTCATATTTCATTTCCCTTCTCATACCAATGAGGGTAATATATGTCATTTTCACTTCCAACATACAAATTCAATTAACCAAATGCATCATGAAATCTATGAAACGAAATATAGTATTTTCAAATCCATAATGAACCAAAAACCCTCATATATCCATGCTTTTACAAAATTCAAGTTTTATTAAAACCTTCAGTTTTCAAATCCACGAAGCAAACGACCCCAATGTTTTCTTACAATTGCCTTACTAAACTCATCATTATTAAAGATTCTTTATTTTAACACAATACCTCAATTTAGATTCTTGTAGCTACAAAAATATTTTGTTTAGATATCTCAACTAACACACTTATGTTTATTTATTGACTCAATCCTCGAATTTAGATTTGTCTACCAAGACATCAACTATTAAATAAATTTTTTCAACCCTTATTTGATCAATGCTAAGGTTAGTGATTGATGAAATGTGATGTTTATTGTATATCCTCAACGAAGATTTTCTTAACCTTCACACATGTTGTTATTTAAGTGATGTTGTGTCTCATCCGAGGTATGTCATCAAAAATCATACTTAAGTCACTTTAAAAACTTTGATGTAATAATGTTCGACAATAACTCCAAATCTGAAAAGAAATTACTTAGCATTCGACTATGACCTCAATAGAGATTGTTCAATTAATATGATATAGAGTGAATATTTTAATATGAACCCTAGGACAAATTATAAAGTATTGCACACCTGATTCCTCTTAATTTGAGAAAATGAAGGTAGAACATGAATATATGTTTTCACTTAATCATGATGAATAAGAAGATTTTTAAAGAAAGAACTATTATTGCTTAGTCAAGTTTATATTCAGACATTTTTCTATATAAAATTGGTTTTATTTGATAGAAATATATATTAGAAATAATTCGACAAAAAAGTACATTAGAAATAAGAGAGTTGTTAATACAAAAAAATATAAATTCATATATTTCGTTTTCAAAGTCGATTGATAAAAATATTATTATATGTGTGTACTTTTTTAATCATTTGTTATCAATGTTTCTATTGTAATATTTTGTTTAATTGATACAAATATTATTATATATGTGTACTTTTTAATCATTTGTTTTCAATGTTTCTACTGTAATAATTTGTTTAATTGATACAAATATTATTATATATGTGCACTTTTTAAAATTTTTGTCAAAATGTAACTTATTATTAAGTTTTGGTGAAAATAAGTAGAAAATTTACTTGATAAGATTTAATCATAAACTTTTTAGTTAAACAAATTCGATATAGTCACTCTCTATTTCCATCTTTATATTTTTTTAATGGACAAAAATATTATACTTTTGTGTGTTTGTTTACATTCTCATAAAAATATAATTTATTATTAATTTTTAGTAAAAATGAGTAGAAATATTAAAAGAAGAGAGAGAGAGCTTCATAAATAGATCAATAATGAATTTGTGTTTGCAAAAAAGTTGTCCACCTTGGCAACTTGTGAATTCTCCTAGTGCTTATGTGTCAAGAAGTTACTTTTGAATTGCCATAATATATAGTATAGATAGATAGATAGATAGATATAGATATAGATAGATAGATATAGATAGATAGATATAGAAGATATGGATATAGATAGATATAGACCAGATAGATAGATAGATAGATAGATTTCTACAGTCGGGATACCTCTAAATTGATATCTATCCCTATCGAGAATTACCATGTACTAACTAATTAAGATAATTTCTGCTATCGTAGTTAACTGAATTAATTAATTAGCCTTAAGAACGATATCTTTAAAATGATTGCATAATTCCCTATTTAACCCACTATCTCTTCGATAGGCAATTATGTCGTGTGAAATGTGTTCGGTTACTAGATTTTCACTATCGTTATTAAAAACTACAAATCATTGTGAAGTTGGCCAATCAACTCAAAGCGTTAAACAGTTTCACACGATAGAAAATGGAGGGAAAACAAGTTGTGATTAAAACATCGAGGCTATATAATGAAATCCATAAGTTTCCCCCAGAAATTGCGGGATTAGTTCATGGTGAAAAGAAAGAACATAAACATGCTAATATTCAACATCATAACTAATTACCAAAACAAAGGAGTAGAGAAAGTACTAAGTGTTGAAGTTAACCCCCAACTTACAAAAGTCTTCCATTCTTCAAAATGCTCAACTCCAAAGTGTGCCAAAGTGAGCTCTCTCCTTTGATTTTTCTCTCTAAAACTAGTCTCCAAAAATTTCTACTAAGCTCCCTAATTGCTGCCCTTTTTAAATCCATTTTCTGCAGATTTAATCCCACAAAACAAGGCACTTGCATATCCCATTTCCAAGAGAAGGCTGCTGTCAGCTCAAGTCTTTCTCCTTGCATTTAGTTTTCTGCATCTTTTTATCTATTTGTGAGCCACCACATCCATTTGCTCACTTCAAGAAAGCTGATCCAATTCCAATGCTTTGTGAGGGCTGTTGACTGTTGAGTGAAGATTCCAACCCATAATGGTTTGATTTGGGTCTTCATCACTTTGACGTCCTGCTGGGCGTTTGCCACTGCATGTCTGCATTTTGACACTGCACCTACATTCATCCACTGCACTTTGTTTTGTTCAAAATCTTAGCTTCAAACTGTGTAAATCGCTACATGTCTTGGTAATGACACTAGGGTGACACGACCCGATCCTTTTTGAAAACCAAACCACAACTCAAACCACAAACGGGTTACTCCGGAGCAACCCAAAACGGTATACAAGTCAAAACCAAATATCAACAACCACAATGTTTAAGATTTTCAAGTGAAATGCCCTAAACACTTGGGCGACCTCAATCCAGAGCAACAAAACATAAAACACAATCCTTGAGTTTCCCAGTATACTCATTAAGACATGAAACTAAAGACAGATATATGGGAGGTCCCATCTCGTTACCCAGATCCAGTTGACATCTTCTTGTTTGCTTAACCTCCTCTTGATGGATGCGTCCTCTTCCCCTCTCTGCACCTGGTGAGTGAGAAGCGGTCAATCTCGTCGTTACTTCCTAAGGTCTTTGCCCTAAGAAGCTCCCTACTAAACGCATTATTAGAGTTTGCTTCCTAGCATGAAAGTCGTTCTCGCTTTCTGCTCTTAAATAACCATTCTTATCAACTCATTTCAACATTAACTCATAAAAGTTCTCGACCTCTATCCTTATCTCAACCCAAAACACTAGGACCACCGCGTTACGTCTCGTCGTTCGGTGTCCTACCCTAGTATGCCAACCGCGTTACGTCTCGCCGTCCAGTCCATGCCCGTCAACTACTGCGTTACGTCTCCCGTCCATTAGTGACCCAACCGACCGGGGGTTACTCATACCATCAATCATACAACATCACATACATTCATACATAACACAACGCGTGCCTCCACCCTTATAGGCGCTGGGATGCCTCACACACATATCGCGCATACTAGAAAAATTAACTAAATAATAACTTGAACGAAAAGTGGAAACTAAAAACCCTACGACAGAGATTTTACCCCCTTTACACTCACCTCGAAAAGATGACTCCTCAATTCCTTCCTCGAAGAAACCCCTCCTTAGCCGGATTATCTTGGGGAAACCTATTAATAAGAATCCATTTTCCTAGACGACCTTTCTTGATTTAAAACCCCTTTTGAATCACTAGAACATCCTCTCCTCAAACTACGGTCCTTGAACCTCATTCCAAAGGTCCTTTAACCCCCCATTAAAATTTTCTAGAATTATTCCATTCAAAAACGACAATTTTTCTTAATTATTTTTATCTTGGACGAATTTTTCACCTAACTTGAACCTTCTTATAATTTTTGACAATAATTTTCCCATGTCAATCATGAGCACCTATACCTGGAAAATTATCAAACCTTTAAAAACCCCTTGGAAAGATTTTTATTTAATTAAAATAAATATTAGAACAATTTCTAAAAATAGAAATACATCTTCAAAAATCCCCAAATTAAATTACAATCATCTCCTAAACGTTGCTCAATTTATAAAATTGTTAAATTTAGAAAATAACCTTCAGAGAGGCTCGAAACAATTTAAAAAATCCAAAAATACGTTTTTGGAAATTCCCAGCAGCTTTAGTGACCAATCAAAATTTGTCACTAAAAGCCTGTAAAACCTGTTGTAAAACCCCAGAATTCTACCCTCACGAAAAATCACCAAATCAATCGATCTAACTCAAAGAGATCGAGTTCTCTTACCTCTAGAACGTGCCTAGGTCTTGGTTGGATGACGCGGGACGTTGATCTCCTTGCCGTTACGCTTTTGGACAATTTGAATTTCCGGGCGACTCGACCCTGCTGCTGCGCGAGACGGAGGAGGGAGAGGGGCGTTGGTGTTTTTTTTTTTTTTTTTTGCTTTCTCCGCGACTGCTGCTCTTTGCGTGGGAGGGAGTTGGTGAGAATAATTGATTAAGGGGGAAGGGTTTTGGTGGCGTGAGGGTCGCTCGGCCCTCCGCCTGGTTATATTTTTTTTTTTATCCAATAATAATATTATAATAATAATGTTATAATATTATTATTCTTAATCCGCGATTGTAACTCTTAGTACGTAACCGTCAATCCAACCGATCACGTATTAAAGTCGAACCTAAATCTAAAATATCGGGGTGTTATATAGGGTCATTCCATGGTCAATGTAAACTACATTAGAGCAATTTAAACACATATACATATATAAAGATCAATCATTTATGCACAAAATACATGTATGTTTATGAAGCTTATCGCTCTAGCAATTTTGTACATCCAAAGTTCCATAGGGAGCGGCCTCACTCCCACATTCACATAGGTGAGTCTATCAGAAGCACCCCTAAAGTAAAGTACTTCACTCCACATGGAGTATAGACCTCATTAAGAGTTTCTATTAATTCAACCTCTAGTCTTTGGGATTCATGCTTCACTATACATGATCTTTTCTTAATATTACTCAAGACTTGTTATTACCCATTGAACTCGTTTCTTGAGATCTCCAGTCTATCGGGTCGGGTTACCGTCACTTGTAATTCATGGTTCAGTAGGCATAAGTCACATACCCTTGGACGTATTCTGGACTTTCTCTCTAGGTAATCCTTTCGTCAAAGGATCGGCTAGATTCTGTTCGGATCATGTATGATCCACCCTCACTACTCCTATCGTTAGGAGTTCTCTTACAGTACTGTGCTTACGACGAATCTGTCGTTTCTTTCCGTCGTAGAACCGGTTCCTAACTTTAGCAATAGCTGCGGTGCTATCACAATGGATCAATACCAGAGGGACCAGCATTCCCCATAGAGGAATCTATAACAACAATCCTCTTAACCAACTCGCTTCTTCACTAGCTGTTCTAGTGCTATCATCTCTGATTCGATAGTTGATTAAGCTAGCATTGTTTGTTTCTTAAACTTCCAAGACACGGCTCCCTCAACAATGTTGAAGACATACCCGTTGGTTGCCTTGGAGTCGTCTGATAGGGTATTCCAGTCTGCATCACTATACCCTTCTAGTATAGCAGGGAACCTTCGATAGTGTATACCAAGGTTCGCTGTTCACTTGAGGTATCTCATGCCTTCTCTATAGCATTCCAATGCACTCTACTATGACAGCTATTAAACCTGCCAAGCAATCCCACGACATATGCAATGTCTGGTCGAGTGTAATCCGCCGCATAATGGAGACTGTCAATGATGCTAGCACATTCAGATTGTCTTACACTGTCTCAAGTGTTCTTGAATAAAGAACAATGTTAACAGGTGGAAAACCCAAAAAAATTTAAGTGATTTGTGATGACTTGGCAATGACGTGGCGCTTTGACCGTTAGTCAACACATTTGACCGTCTAAGATAACGGTCAAATTTTGGGGGTGGCCAATTTATTAACTTTGATGCATAGTTGAGCCCACGAAGTTATAAATTGAAAAGATTGATCAATATGTGAAAAGTTCGTGTCATACAAATATATTAACCCTAATATAACTAGAAACAACTCATTGTCATGTGAAACTAGAATGCAGGTCATTCAGGCGGCCCATACCCCACCCATCACCTCTCATATAGGTTTTTTTTTGACAAAGGACAATGAATTTCCATTAATTGTGGCAAAAGCCAAACATTACAGCAGAGCAACCACATCAAGAATTTGTAGCCATTGTGAGGGCAGTTGGTTTTTAGCACATGATCTAGCCACCCAATCAGCTTTGGCA